>CAJQUN010000001.1:28914700-29285012 GCA_907163345.1 Haberlea rhodopensis
TTACAACCATGTGATGATTACGATTAGAACTTTGTATCAATTTAGTTTGCATTTTAATATATTTTTATAGTATTTTAATATATTTTTATTGTATTTTGAAAAAATAAAATTACCAAACACAATATCGATTGATATTACCCGAAAACACTGTCCTAAAAGATGGGCAGCATCAAACAAAATAGTGTTTGTTCCCACTTCCCATAAAGAAGCTTTTGGAGTCTCAAGGCCCAATAATCAATGTGAGATTTTCGTTTCCAAGAAAATTTCTAAAGAATATTCCAAGTAATTATGTATTTATTTCAAGTTCGGCTCGAAAAAAATTCGAATATTTTAGAGTTCGGTTCGTATCAATAATTTCAAATACAAATCAAATTTTTTCTATCAGGCTCACGAGCTATTATGGACTTTAGTTAAAAGTGAAACATTATTTGTATTGTTACACGATGTGGAGTAGTTTTTTAGGTATGACTACGGGTCATTCCTTAATACTATATGCACATTATCTTAATGTTAGATCAAATGATTATAAGTCGCTCGTGATTACAAGTGGCCCCCTTGCCCAATTTTTTTTTACTTTAGAGATTTTTTTCAAAAAAAATTGTAATTTTATCCTAAAAATTTGTAGTTTGCCCCTTAAAAAATACATTTTGCTCCATCTTAAATAATATTTTGACTTCTAAAATTTTATTTGGACTAAAATGTTTTTAAAAAAGTTTTTTTTACACAATCTTCCCAAAAATCCTGCGTTCACCACTGCGTGTGGTTATAGATTTGAGAATCCGACCCTCCAAATTCACTTCAACTTTAATGGGTAAAGAAAGCAAAAGACGAAATAATAACTACACGAAAGACTAACATGGAACAACCATCTTGAACAAAGGAAAGAATACAATATATGAAAAATTATTACAACAACACAATTTCTCTCTGCATCCCAACCATGCCAACAAAGTTTTCTCAATAGCAAATCTTTATAATTTACCCAACTCACCTTTACAAGAAAGATAATTAATAAAATATTTTATGATGTTGAATATCAGTCATAGCTGCAACCACAAATCATACTTAGAACATTACAAGATTCTAAAATAAAGGATAGATTTTTCTCAAATCTAAAGGTTCTAGACAAGCTATTAACTGATGTATATAAAATAGAAAGATCGAGCCTCATTTCATAACAAAGGAGTTGGCCAATTTATTTTCCCAAACCGATGCGGGAGAAAACGAGAGGCACAACCCCATCGATAGGATGAATCATACTTCATATGAATAATAGTAGTCCCATTTATAAATGTTATAAGGTTTTTGGAATTGAACACTTTTCATTAAACTGGTGACTCTCTTTAATAGGGTTTACAATAATATTAATTAAGTACAAAATCACAAAAGACTACAAAGATTAGGAAAAAATATCTGTAGGATCGAGCGCTTACCGCTTTACCAATAACTATAGTTAAGGATAATGGCGCAACATCAATCTTTTCAACCATACACTGACACAAGCGCCACGTGTTCGACCGATCACAAAGCAGAGGCAATTGTTGAACCCCAACAATCCCTCTCCCAATAATTGCACTCTCTGCAACTCATGGGAATCGAACACGCGACCTTGGCTCTGATACCAATTGTAGGATCGAGCGCTTACCGCTTTACCAATAACTATAGTTAAGGATAATGGCGCAACATCAATCTTTTCAACCATACACTGACACAAGCGCCACGTGTTCGACCGATCACAAAGCAGAGGCAATTGTTGAACCCCAACAATATCTACAAGAATATTTGGAGGCTATTATATTATCATGTCAAGATATGATAATATCATTCCTTAATACGCCCCCGCAAAATTGATGTGCCATCAGCAACAGATATTTTGGAGCGTAATGTTTCAAAGCGATTTCTATGCAGAGGCTTAGTGAGAAGATTTGCTAGTTGGTCATGTGTGTTGACATAAGTGACGGGTAGAACTCATTTGCTTGAGAGATCACGAACAAAATGAACATCAACATTGATGTGTTTCATACAGGAGTGCATGACCGGATGTAATGCGAGGCGGGTTGCACCAATGTAATCACAGAGAATCTTGGGAGGTTCTCGGAGGGAAGTACCAAGATCATGGAATAGATGTGTAATCCAGCAGACCTCAGCATTGGCATAGGCGAGTGATCGATATTCATCCTCAGTAGAAGACCGAGCAACACCGTTTTGTTTCCGAGAGAACCAAGAGATAGGATTTGACCCCAAGAAAACAATGTAGGCCGAAACAGATTTGCTGTCGCGAGTATCACCGACATGATCAGAGTCAGAATAACCAGTTAAACGGAGGTCCAATGTGCCATGGAGTAGAAGACCATGATGAATGGGACCTTTGAGATATCGAAAAAGACGTTTGACTGCAGCCCAGTCGGTGTCGGAAGGCGTGGCTATGGACTGAGCAAAAAGTCTATTAACAATGAAAGCAATGTCCGGGCGAGTAAGTGTGAGATATTGTAAACCACCAATTGCCTGTCGAAACTCAATGGGAGTCACTGTGGAGGAAGGAGATGTCGAAGAGTTTGGAGCCATGGGAGTGCCAAGTGGTTTAGCACCATCCATCTTATGCCGGCGAAACAAGTCCAATGTGTATTGTGCTGGAAAAAAAAACTCGCCTTCTTTGCAGTTGGCAACTTCAACGCCAAGGAAGCAAGAGAGTGGTCCAAGATACTTGACATCAAATTGGAATCGATATGAGATAGACTTGATCAAGTAAGGATAATATCATCCACATAAACCAAGAGAAAGATATGAGCATCCTGCCGACGAAATGTAAATAAGGATGCGTCAAAACGTGACTGGATGAACCCAAATGTGGTCAGGGCATTGCTGAGTGCCTGTTACCAAGCCCGAGGTGCTTGTCGTAGGTCATAAAGAGATTTTAGCAGGTGACACACATGTTTAGGATACGTGGTGTCGACAAACCCCGGTGGTTGAGACATATAAACAACTTCAGATAAATTTTCGTGAAGGAAGGCATTGCTGATATCCAGTTGCTTTAGGGGCCAATGGCGCATGAGATCAATAGAGAGAACAGTGCGGATGGTAACATGCTTCACAACATGACGAGATAAGGCAGTGAATTCTTCAGCCATGGCATGGTGCCAACGAGGGTCGGTAAGTGCTTGAGAAACACATGTGGGTTCAAGGCTATAAGGATGGGATGTTTGGTGGTAGTATTGCTTTGTTTTGGGTGCAAGATGTTATTTTGGCTATGAGTGCACATGGTATGAGCACGAGTGGGTGGTGAGGGAGCAGACAGAGGTGGTGCCAAAATATTGGGTGATACGGAAGGGTCAAGAGTCTGTGGGGTGGCAGCTGTGGGTGTAGGAGATGGGTGTGGTTGTGGTGTTGGTGTAGTTGTACAACAGGTAGACTCGTCGGGTGATAGAGATGGGATTGATGTAGGCAGGGTGCGATGCGGAAAAATAAATTCCGAGAATCACACGTGGCGTGAAATAAACATGCGGTCAGAGCTTAAGTAAAGACATTTGTAAGCGCTCTGAGAGGTGGAATAGCTGAGAAACAGGGATGGACAAGATGGATAGTCAAGTATGTTTGATGTGTAGGGTTTGAGCCACGGATAGCAGAGACAACCAAAAGTCCGAAGCTTAAGATAATTTGGTAAGCGACGAAATAGGACCTCAAAGGGGCTCTTGGATCGTAGAACAGGAGTGGGCATCCGATTGATAAGATAAACAAAAATTTCAAGGGCATAAGCCCAAAATTCCAAAGGCAAACCAGTGTAATGCAGTAGAGCGCGTTCAGTAGTGACATTGTGTCTGTGATGACGTTCAGATGTGCCATTCTGTTGAGGTGTGTGAGGGGCAGTGGTGAGCCAACTAACACCGTGTGCTGCAAGAATCGGTTGAAGGGCGATAAATCCCCCCCCCCCCCATTGTAACTGTAGAAATTTTTTATAGAGTACCCAAACTGTCTCGACAAGAACTTTGAATTGTTGAAATATATATACAACTTGTGATTTAACAGTCATGGGAAATAGCCAGCAATATTTACTGTGATGATCAACCAACAATAAGTAATAGCGAAAACCTTTGTCAGAAGGCATAGAAGTAGATCCCCATACATCAGCATAAATATAGTGCAACGGATGCAAATAATAAGGGAAGAATCATTAAACGGTAACTGATCAGCTTTATTAATGTTGCATGAATCACAAAAATTGTCAAAGACAGTTTTCTTCGCAAACAGTGGTAAACTAAAATTTGAAATAAGAAAGGAGCTCGTCCGAGAAGGTGGATGACCAAGGCGAGCATGCCAAGTTGAGGGAGACGTACGGACACCAATGTTAGCAAAGTGAGAGGTAGGCAGGAGGTAGAAGGATGGCGGGCGAAGGTGATAAACGCCGTTCTCACATGTTCCTATGGTCCCCCGCCGTTCTCACCATGTAGTTACCCCTCCTTCACAAGTGACCGCCTTGCCTTGTTAGATGGTCGTTATACATATAGGGAGAGCGGCAATAGGCGACCACTCGCTGATTAGGGGCCATTCCATCGACGGCCCCCGGCCCCTACTTCATATAAATGCTTACCCACCTTCATTAGCCCATACCAGAAAACTTCCGAAAACCATCTATAAAATGTTTACAAAATTTTATCAAACAACCTCACTTTAACATCTTTATCTTTCTCCGGTTTCGATTTCAATTTGATCTTGCTTGAAAGTTACAACATATATTTCAAAATTGAGTAAAATACCATTTCTAGGAAAGTTTTTTTAGTAGTAGGGTTAATGTCTAGATAAAACCTGAAGCAAGTTCTAGTATTCTTATAGCATCAGTTTCAGGCTCTGCAAGTTCAGTTGGAATTCTTTTTTGAAGTTTTTTTAAAATTATTGGCTGGCTGGCCCGCCCCAACCTGCTACCCTCCTCGGGTCGGTTGTTGGGGTTGAGTTGGGGTGAGCTGGGCCCGTTTGGGCCGTAGGTTAGGTGGACCAACCTGTTTGGATCGGTTGACCAATTTTGACAGCTCTAACTACAAGATCAAATTTAAAAATATACTATACTAAAATAAATATATTTTGAAAATCATATATAGCTGGAGCCCCTGCACACACTTGAGTAATTTTTGTCCATTTTTATCACTTCATTATTCTATGAATTTAACCACAGGCATTGTCCAACTTGTTGGTCCGAATAGTTTAATTTAATATCCTTTAAAATTGTAACATTTATTTGTTAAAAAATGATACAAATAAAAAACGTGACACGGCTTTATGTACTTTGCTACCGAACTTATTAATTTCCATGTTTAAAGCGTGGAAAATAAGTAGATTGACTTTTTGCCTATATTACACGGATACGGATACGCGGTTACGTAGATACGCAGATACGTGTACGATTGCACTAGGTTTTTGAAATTTGTAGGATACGATACGTTTAGATACGACAAATTTTATTAGTTTATTTATATATATATATATATATATATATATATATATATATATATATATATATATATATATATATATATATAACTAATAATATTTGTAAGAAATCGAGTTTCAAGCATATAATCAAAATTAAACACATTAGAAATCAGAATAAAGTTGCACATTCACCAACTTCACGACAAATGGTAAAATATTAATCCAGGACATCTAAAAATCTCAATCATATAATCGACATTAAACACATTAATGTGGTTAGAAAATAGGGATTAAGTTAAATAATTTAATTTTAATTACAGTTTCAACCCTATTTTTTAAAAAAATTCCCAAAGTTCCCGTATCTAAGCCGTGTCGGATACAGTCAGCGGCGTATCTTGATCGTATTCGAAACGTATCCGAAATAAAAAAAAATTTTGTCCTCAAATACGCCACGTGGCGTATCCGATACATATCGTTGACGTATCTGCGCGTAACCATATCCCAAAAGTATCCGATATTTGATCGTGAAATTTTTTGGAGTATCGATGCAACGTAGCTTTTTGCCTATGACCTCTACTCTCTCCAAGAAGTTTCCGTCCTATTCCATCAAATCATGTTTAATATTGTTGGCAATTATTGCGATACATATTTTATTTTGAGTTTCTCGAGATTCTAGAATTTCTTTATAGTAATCATCGGAAGTGAGATCTTAACATGAAAATATTATTCTTATCTTATACTTAATGGTTTAAGTTTTATTTGGATATATATAATCCACTTTTATTTAGGCCTCACATATCCAAATCAAATTTGGATAATTGAATCTAACATTACAACCAGTGTTTTCAAAATCGGACGGACATGAAACCGGTGCCCTTACTGGTTACATGTTCGATATGTTCAACCGGTTGAACCATTGATTCAACCGGTGATGACGTCAGCATTATGTAATATCTATTTTAAGTTTTGTAAAATATATATACCATATATTTTACTATAGTTTCAGGTTGTTCTCAATAAAAAAATATCATTACACCAACATAACATGTCAAACTTAAAAAATCAGATAAAATGAAATGTCTAACATAAAATAATAATAATAATAAAACATCTAAAAACAATAAATAATGCCAAAAAAGATCAATATCCCAAAATTATAATAAAATATTTAAAATATTATGAAATTATTCACATATATTATAATTTACGAGAAACTAAGCATATTTATATATAATATACAAGACACATTTATTGAATTATATGAAATTTTTATAAAAACAAGCATAAATGATTATTTTGTAATCATTTCAATAACAATAAATTATATATAATATATTTTGTTCTAAAAATTTGATTTATAATTTTTAAAAAATAAAAAAAATTAAAATTTTAAAAAGGAAAGAAAAATGAAGGAACATACTGGTTCAACCAGTCAATCGGTTCACTGGTTGAACCGGTTTTTTACCGTTTTAATCCGGTTCCCACTAGTTTTTTATCATGGTGGTTTTGAAAGGTCAATCGGACCGGATCAAGCACTGGTTACATGTTAAACCGGTTGAACCGACTGATTCAGATCGATTTTCAAAACACTGATTACAATTATTTTTATGCTAGTTTGAACTCATCTTTAAATTGCCCGGAAATTTCGTCAGATGAAATTTATTCCAAACAATGGCATATCCTTTTGGGAGTAAAGGTGGGATGTATCCATTAGTTCCTCAATCCAATCTTTATAATATTCCAAATCCTTAAAATTCACAAAAGGCTATGTATTAGAACAAGATAGAATAATCATGCGTAGAGTCTCTTGCAATTTTGTTAGATTCACTAGGCGATGTTGACACGATGTTGACACTGTGATGTACTACCAAGTCTATTATGTAATCGCAAAGTAAATATTTGTATAGAAATAAAATATTTATGCTTTTTTTTTCATTGAAGTAAACTTTATTGTTTAAGAAATTTGATATTTTACAACCATGTGATGATTACGATTAGAACTTTGTATCAGTTTAGTTTGCATTTTAATATATTTTTATAGTATTTTAATATATTTTTATTGTATTTTGAAAAAAATAAAATTACCAAACACAATATCGATTGATATTACCCGAAAACACTGTCCTAAAAGATGGGCAGCATCAAACAAAATAGTTTTTGTTCCCACTTCCCATAAAGAAGCTTTTGGAGTCTCAAGGCCCAATAATCAATGTGAGATTTTCGTTTCCAAGAAAATTTCTAAAGAATATTCCAAGTAATTATGTATTTATTTCACGTTTTAAAATGATCTTTAGTTGCATTTAAAAAAATTTAATTCCAAATACTCCGTCATTGAAAGAAATGAAATAATTGGTTAAATAATACTAATAATAATTATTATTATACTAGAATAATAGCAAAATAACAATGAACGAAGCTTCATATTAGGCAATATCATGTCCTTAAAGTAAGTACATAAGCAACAAGAAAAAAGAGAGTAAACAGCCATTGTCTTAATTTTGTCATACTTCATGTTTTCATCTCCCTTTGTGTAAACTTCAGTGTTGTTTTCCATGCCCATAAATAAACCTTGCATTTCCTTCTGTGTAAACATGAGTCTCGTTGTGTAGCCTGTATAGTTGATCGGAACACACAGCAAAAAATAGAGAATGAAATAAATTTAGTAGTGGCAGATGAAGTAGTTCGACTTCATTTCAAAACCCTTCAATCCAAACAAACAACAGAGAAAAGGGATTTTGCACT
Source organism: Haberlea rhodopensis (assembly GCA_907163345.1). Classification (NCBI taxonomy): domain Eukaryota; kingdom Viridiplantae; phylum Streptophyta; class Magnoliopsida; order Lamiales; family Gesneriaceae; genus Haberlea; species Haberlea rhodopensis. The sequence goes on from CAJQUN010000001.1 coordinate 28,922,864, forward strand.
AACGATTTTCGAACAGCTTTGCTCAGTGTAGAGGAAGAAATGAATGTTTTGCCATCAAAATATCGATTCTCCCCCTGGATTCTCTGCTTAATTCTGAGGTCTAATTCGTCAGAAGTTAGGGCGAATGGGTACTCGGATGCCTGTATGTTTAGTGATTTAGTCATAAGTTTTCATATCATCAAAAATTATCAAAAGATGCCGGTCACAATTGTGACTCGAATGTCTCGTGTAAAGATAAATTAAGTTCGAAAATTGATGGTACCATGACCCATCCCCAAGTATCAGCATAGGAAGGAATATGAGCTGAGTAAGGTACAACATCTGCAAATCAAGAAATTTGTTAATTTATAATTGAAGTATAATTATATACATTGCCAAAAAGAAAACTAACAATGATCAAGAAATTTTGAAATCCCATTTTACTTACATTTGAAAACCGTGCTCAAAGTGTTGAAGATGCAAGAAAATACTTCTGTGTGGCTGAAAATTCCAGCTGGTCCAGCCTAAACAAATATGCAAGTTTATGCTAAATTATAAACTATCTTCCTATGTATAACATTCGAATTTCCGAATCAAACGTTCGCGCTCGCGCGCGCGGGCGCATGCACACACCTGTGTGACAAAAATGCCACCTTTAGTAAGCCTTGGTTTGATTATGGATTCATAGAAGGATTTGGTGTAGAGTTGGTAGCATGGACCTCCTTCGATTGGATCCGCCAAGTCCCCTATGATCACATCATAGATCTCATCTCTCCTTTCAAGCTCAGCCCTTTTTTTTTTTTAACAAAGAAATTAAAATAATCAATTACAAATATAGGATAAGCCCATAAAATTATTAATGAAAATCATTAATATTGACCACTAATAAAAATATTATTTACAAATCTGATTATTGACCTGGCATCATTGATAACGAGCTCGAGTCTAGGATTATAGAAAGCTTCCTTGTTGACAACTAAGTATGACTTGCAAAAATTCACCACTTCCTGCAAAAAAAAAAAAAAAAAAAAATTCGTATGCTTTAGAAATTATTTTTTTTATTAAATTTCAAGAAATAGAGAAAGTAAACTATGGCATGAAAGAGTGCAAGGGAAACACTGCGTATATTTAGTCTAAATTGGTTCGATCCCTTCTTAGAACCAAGCATAACGGGAGGTTTATACACTTGATTTCCTCTATAAGATAAGGTAAATTATGGGGGATTTTGTTTTTTAGAAATATCTCACCTGATCGATGTCACACATGATGACCTTTTCCACAGTTTTGTGCCTGAGGATTTCTCTCGCAGTAGAACCTTCACCTCCACCCATAATAAATATGGTTTTTGGACTAAACAATAATAATAAAAAAAGCAATTAAATACCAAAAATATTTAATTATTTTCATTTAGAAAATAATTGTATTATAATATGAAGTTTGAGAGATTAGTACTCCGTGTGATTCAAAAGTGGGGGATGGACAAGAGACTCATGATAGATGAACTCATCTATCTCTGCACTTTGAAGCTTTCCATCAAGCACCAGAGCCTGCAATTTTAATCAAAAAATCATATATATATATATATAGGGTAATATTTTAATTTTTTAATAAATTATATATAATTTCTTTCAATTTTTGTTGGGAACTGTTCCACTGGTGCTAATTTAGGGTAAAGGTTGTACCTTTCCAAAGGGCTTAGTATCCAAGAGCTGAATGTCCTGGTACTGGGAGGCTCCTGTATGCAAAATACTGCACGCAAACAAAAATAAAATAAAAAATAAAAAATAATAATCAATTATGTAGTTAGTGGGACTTAGATAAATAATTAGACACTAAATTATCTTTTGATTCTCATTTTGATCTTCACTTGCCCCAACTTTTCATAGACAAAATTATAGGAAACAGTTGTTTTACTCATAAAGATTGCTCACTTTATTGTTTTAATAATGATCATAAACAACATTAACATCAACAACAAATAGCCTCGTAATAAAAACTAATTTTGTTATCTAATACATCAAAAAATTTCCAAATACACATACTTTTATACTAGAAAAAATTTACTCCAACATATATATATATATATATATATATATATATATATATATATATATATATATATATATATGATAACAATAACAACTAAGCATTGAGGTGTATTATATGAACTATAAAAAGAATCTAGTCAGGTCTCGAATATGTGAGTATTCTAAATGTCTTTTGGTCAGAATTTCATCGTTCATATCTGGACTCCATATCTTCGATCACTTTTATTAGATATGCCATGCCTAAATTACTTATTTATTATACCTTAGATGAAAAATAATTAGGGTCTTTTGCAAACCGAATAACCCTAGCTTGAAAAGGTTGGCATATATATGTGTCTGTTTGTAAATACCAGGTATATAGAAGACAAACCCCATATATTGTTGAGAACGATAATCTTTAAAATAAAAAAAATTAATTTTTTGTATAAAAGAATACATGTTTCACTCATTTGAAATATTATTTCCATCCTTAAAATGAGTAAAGATCTTTAAAACAATGGTAGCAGAATCGTATAAAATTACCTCTTGAGTGCAAAGCACCACCTCAAATTTTCTTCAATTTCCTCTTCATACCAACAACTCTTTCTCATCCCATTCCCATTCCCATTCCCATTCTCATTCCCATTGACGTTAGTGTTACAACCTTCATTGCTCAACCCATTAGATATAGAGAAATCACCCATTTTTGCTTACCTTAAATTTCTTTACTAATTTTTAGATAAAAACTGATGCATATATCATATATATATATATATAGAGAGAGAGAGAGAGAGAGAGAGATAGAGAGAAGGAAGATGGAAAGATATAGAAGGTCGAGGACTCGAGGGGTTAATATATCGAGAAGGGTGAATATAACAATTTTTTTAAAAATAAGATAATATTATAAATTTGAAGAGTGCCATAATTCGAGTTTGGTATTAAAGCATATACTGTATATAGGAATGAGTGATTTAGTTGCTGGAAAGAAGCAAACATGCACCAAAATCTTCATGGGTTTCGTAAATAAAATCCAAGGAAAGGTGCAATAAAGTGAACATATTTTAGATATATGTTTCTAAGGTTTGATTTCCTAGTGTGGGTTGTCTCAGTTTGTTGTCAATTATGCAATGCATACGTTGAATATTTATTATAAATTTCTTGAATATTTATATTAAGTCTATTATGATTAATTCTCTATTTTGAAAAGTTTAGCAAATTGCATTGTTTCTCTCCGTTAACTTTTCTTTCGTAAAGCACAATCGCTTGATCCTACCATTGATACTATATTCAATGTCATGTGATTGATTTTTATTAATGATAAAGAGTGTAATTATTGTGAGAGATCGTTGAGGTGCAATAATTTATCCATGATTGGAGAGCAATCAAAGCGTAGCATTTTTGGCTGTTGTACGGTTTAAAATATTGAGTTATATTGTTACAACCCGGTTAAAACTTTTGATAAAGTTGTAAGTATTTGCTCTGGACTTTGTCTTTTATTTAGTTGTTCTCATGAAAATGTCTAACTACAAATCAAAATTCGACATGTGGATCGATCGGAGGAATATTGACGATGGCATGTTGAGGAAGTGGGCTCCGATCGTTGAATGTAAGAAACCATGTTGTGCCACAACATAATAAATAACCATCACAAAGAAAGAGACGATTATATTGGACAAGAAAAAGAACACAAAATATGATGATTGAAAGTGTTATGGAAGGGAACACTGAGAAAATGGGAAGGATCCGCTCGAAAATCCATCTCAAATGGAAAAGAAACAACATACATACGATATATATATATATATATATATATATATATATATATATTTATATGAACATTTTAGTTACAAGGAGAAGAGAGAACCAAAACATATAGGGTTTTATTTTCTAAAAAAGATTTATATCCTCATCAATGGGTGACAAAGAACCGAAAATATAGGGTTTTATTTATTATTGTAAATATTTGGGGTGTATAGAGAAACTAGTGCAAAATCTTGGTTGGGAAGTGAGGATGGGGGTGGCGTGCGGTGGGTTTCATCATTCAAAATTTCTTGTTGCTCTCAAAAGATAAACGGCGTGCTCAGCCAAGCCCACTCAATCATCACTATCACCATACCAATATCAATCCTCCCAACATCACCCAAAAAAATATTATATCCAAATTTCATAACTCAATCTCAATGGTTATATATATATAGTGGTTCTTTTAGGACTAATTAAATAAGTCCCAATAAAATTATTTGTTAACAAAATTGTAGCAAGTTTTGTTAAAGGTATAGAGACCACTTTGTTGAAAATTAATTTCCGTAGAACTATTTTGGTAAAAATATTTATGTTAGACTAATTTTGCTAAAAAAATAATTTTTTTGCGACTACAGTTGATTAGTCTTAAAAGTTTGGGCATACTATTGCAAATATTTCTTATAAGACAATTTTTTTAAAATTTATCATATATTATATTATGTTGGAAAAAGATGTTTTATTGAATTAAGATTAAGCATCGGAGACCAAATGAAATGAATCCGTAAGTCGGACATTGTGGAGGCCGGGATCGATCGCCATGTGTTGGCGCGATCGCTCGCGACATAGGAAACAACAGGCACCAAAAACATGTTGGGCGCGATCGATCACAGCTGACAGACTTTTGGACAAATAGGGCGTGGTCGATCGTGCCCTATGCAGTTTGTGCAGAAGGGTTCGTCCTTTGGCGTTGTGATGCATTTTTTCATGAAATGATGCCTTCAAATGGTGTCTCTTGATGTCACATCTTGGTCTAGTACATATAGAACAATCATTTGATGAATTAAAACATCATTTTTCAAGTTATAAATCATATTTAAAGAGCAAATTCAGTGCATATTGTTCTTATTCATCTCTTGTTCAAATTTGAGTATCTTTAAACCTTCGTGGTTTGTGAATTTGTGAATTGAAGTGCTTATATCATAAATCATAGTCGTTGTATCTTGATAATCGAATTGCCGCTGAACCGTGATCACCATAGCGGGACAATGTCGTTTTAAGAACAAAGAGTCGTACTATTGCCTCGACAATACTAACCATTTTGTATCTTTGCCTACTATACATCCAGATAAATATTCCTACATATTATAACATGTCTGTGTATATATGTATATATTATAAGTGTGAGACCATTTTCAATTCCATTTAAAGTCAATCTAAATTTGTAATATGTATATTTATATCTGGGTAGAGACTACATATAAGATTGCACTAATAGTCTTTAATTGTGTTTTTTTCTTTTTTCTTTTATATTTTTTTTCTTCTTCGAATATCAAACATAATATTATCTCAACATGAAGCTTTTCTCCTCCAGCCGACTTCAAGATCTCGTTAAACCCCCTCCTTTCTCAACACAATAATATCAACAAGCATTATTACTTCCTTAAAAAACATCCACTTGCCCACATGATCTATCCCCTGTCACCACTTTTTTGAGCGAAAGGGTCCCTTAATCATGGTGATGTCACATGTGAATCAGCATGATCGCATGCACAATATGGGGCATGAGCAACATTGCTGTGAGTAACGATAGAGAGAGAGGTGAGTTTAGTGCATATATAACATAATAATATACTTTATCTACTGTATGTTATATATATATATATATTTTATTTTTTCATGTACAGAATGAATTTTAATTGCATTTTTGTAATTTATAATATTTGTAATGACGTGATCGATAGGTGTCTAAATTTGTTGAGTTCCAAGAACCCTACCGATGTCATATGACATATCAGTTTTCTCGGGTAACATCCCTCGCAAATACCGAACAGAAGTATCCCGAGGATGTGACCCCGAGCACAAGGTAACCGAACACTATTAAACCATGCTTGGCATACTGGTCAAAAAGTAGCGGAGGACCCGGACATAACCAACAAATCAATCGGCGTAAATAAACGTTAAAAAATGGAACGCGGATTTCTCGGACACGCTTTGCCCCAATAACTAGAACTGTCGGGCCTGGCCCAACCCAACCAGCCAAATAGGTGGGTTGGGTCAGCATTTTTAAGGCCCGCCAGCAGGCGGGCCTATACGGGTTAGCCCAAACGGGCCGCGGGTTTTGGCGGGCTGGCCCGTGGGTTGGCCCCATTTTTTTTAAAAAAAAAATTGTTATTTCTTTTTTTAGGCTATAAAAACTCAATATCACATTGAAGCATTCGATCTACTATATAATTTTCACTTGGTCTTACTTGAAAGTTGCAACAAGTATTTCAAAATTGAGTAAAATATTGATTCACTAATCAAGTTTTTTTAGTAGTAGTGTTAATATCTAGATAAAACCTGAAACAAGTTTCAGTATTCTTCTAGCAACAGTTCCAGGTTCGGCAAGTTTAGATGTAAATTTTTTTTTTGAAGTTTTTTTTTAAAAACAAAATTTAAAATTTTTTTTTTTAAAAAAAATTAAAATTAAAAAATATATATTTCGGCGGACCAGCCCGCCCCAAACGGGTTGGGCCTGTTTGGGCCACGGGTTGGGCGGGCCAGCCCGTTTGGGTCGGGCTGGCCCGTTCTGACAGCTCTACCAATAACGCCACGATCAAAGGAGATCATGTTCCGAATTTCCCGCAAGGTAATCATTGGGATCAGCCCTATAAATACATAATTATCTCATTGTAAAGGGTTGGACTTTTGAGGCAAGAAAAGACCCTGAAAAGAGCATATCAAGTCTGTTCGGTCTTTTCCTGTATTTTCTTTAATAATCTTGTTTAAAAGTTTGTTATTCATATTTCGTGTCAAAGTCCTGTAACAGTTACATTTTTTTATAGTGAAGAATTTATACTGGACTATGGGTGTAAACGAATGAACATGTTCACGAACCTTTCGAGTCGGTTCGAGAAACATTTGATTCGAATTCGAACCGAACTCGGAACATGTTCGAACTTTTTTCGAGCCGAACTCGAGCCCAAATTACTTTGTTCGAGAGTTCGCGAGCCGCTCGCGAACTTTAAAATTTTATTAATATAATATAATTACATATTAAATGAATATATTTCGAACCTTTCGGGTATTTATTTTCGAGCAATAATTCAAATAGTTCGCGAACATGTTCGAATCTTTTCAAGCCGAACTCGAACTCGAACTTTGATTCGAGCCAAACTCGAGCCAAAAATTTAAAACTATTCGAACTTCGAATCGAACTCGAGCTCGAAATAACTATTTCGAGCTGAATTCGAACCTTAAATTTTTTTGCATATTCGGCTCGATTCGCTTTGTTTACACCCCTATACTGGACAAGGTCCCGTGGTTTTTCCTTCATTCTTGAGGGTTTTACACGTAAAATTTTTTGGTGTCTCTTATTAATTTTTTGTCACACAAACTCTATCCGAACACAAAGAATTTAAGATCACATCATTGGCGTCGTCCGTGGAAATTTTTGAGCTAAGACGTTGAAGAAAAATGAATTTTTTGCGTAGATCAAAGAAAAGAAATATTGTTAGAAGTAAAGGTCGCGGACAAGGTTCAAGGGGGTATATACCAAAACCCCATCATGTTCGTCCTCGGTGCGCGAGTGAGAAGAAGATGATGTGGAATCATCTCAAAATGTTACTCAGGCATTTCCTACTAGTGGAATGCCTATGGAGCAATTAACTGAAGTAATTGCAAAAATCGTGGGGGAAGTCATGAAGCAATTTATGACCCCGCCCCAGCAAGCGAGAGCCACTGAAGAGGAAGAATGCATGGCTTCTTCAAAAGGGTAGAAAGAGGAAATAAATGAGATTAATGATATTTCCAGTCAGATTGACGAAGAAAGTGATAAAACTTTGCACCATCAGATGGAGGATGAGTTACAGCAGATGCACAACAAGATGGAGGGCATATCTATCCAGTACGGAGGAGCATGCCATTTGCTCCCGAAGTTGTCAACGATCCCTTACCATATAACTTCAGAACTTTGAATGTGGGGAATTATGATGGCAGCGCAGATCCCGATGAATATTTGTCACGGTTTGAGAATGCTTCGCTCCTTCACCAACTTACAGATGAAGTGCAGTGTCGAGTTTTTCTGACTACCCTAGCCGAGGCTGCTCAGTCTTGGTTCAATCAACTGCCATCGGGATCATAGATTTATTCCCAAAATTCAATCGTTGTTCTTACATCAATTTGCGAGCATCATAAGTTGCAAGAGAACAACCATCAGTCTGTTCGGACTCAAGCAGATAGAAAAGGAGTCTCTTCGGGACTTCCTGAAAAGATTTAATCAAGCATGCCTTGATGTCCCTCATGTTACCTCGAAAATACTCATTAGTGCCTTTACTCAAGGGTTGCGAGAAGGAGATTTGTTCAGATCTTTAGCTAAAAAAACCACCCTCTGATTATGACGAGCTGCTGGGAAGAGCTTCTAAATATATAAACTTATAGGAAGCCCAGAAAATGAAACAAACAGAAGTGGTGAAACCAGGAAATGAGCCAAATTGGAGGGATAAACAATTGGAGCAGCTGAAAAGAAGTTTCAAGCAGTACCTCCTGATGAGACCTCCTCGAGAAGCAGCCATGAATCAAAGGGGACCAAAGAGAGGTCGAGGTGGACATTTCCCAGGAGGACAATACCGATGAGGATATTTCGGGGAAGAGGAGTTAGCAGACTTGGGAGAAGGAAAGAATCCCATGATCGACCAATTGGCAACAATCCACCTCCTCGGAATAATGCTAATCCGGGGAGGGGAGCACTTAGGTCAGTACCGTAGGTAATCAGAGGAGAGAGGCAAGAGGAGGATGACAGCCAAGATGTAGGGGAGGTGGCCCAAAACAATGTTCCTAACCGAGGAACTATAGATATGATTTCTGGTGGAATATCAGGTGGAGACTCTAATCGAGCAAGAAAAAGTTATGCTCGGAAGCTGCAAGTGATGTCAATTGTCCCGGATAACACGCCGATCGGGACATCCATTGCTTTCGGGCCTGCAGATCTGTAAGGAATCCATTTCCCCAATGATGACGCATTAGTTATTTATGACACGGTAGCCAATTATAATGTGCAAAGAATCTTCGTGGATACAGGAAGTTCGAGCGATGTGATTTTCCTAAGTACATTGACCCAGATGGAATTGGGGAGCATAACCATACAAAGGGTGAACACTTCTCTTCATGGATTCGCTGGAGAGATTGTAAGTCCGATGGGGCAAAATTCTTTACCAGTTACATTGGGTGAAGAACCGAGGACAAAGACCAAGATGATCAACTTTCTCTTAATAGATGCACCTTCACCGTACAACATAATTTTGGGCCGACAACCCCTAGCTGCTTTTCATGCAGTGGAGTGCACTTATCACCTGACAATGAATTCAGTAGGTGATGAAGTTGGACAAGTAAGAGGAAATCAAAGTTCCTCGAGAAAATGATTTATGCAGGAGTTGAGGCAAGAGAAGGGACAGAAGAAAGGGGCTGATGAAAGAGGAGACAATAAGAAGAGGAAACGAGAGAAGCTTGATGAGATCGAAGAACGAGTAGTTCCCGCGGAGAAATTTCTCACGATTGAGCTGGGCCATCCAACTAAGACCACCAGAGTGGGTTCCCAGTTAGATCCAGAATTACAAATTCTTTCGTTGATACCTATATCATTTCGTTGGTATCTGTGATACGTGTCTGGGGATGATAGGAACGCCGATGGCTCGGCTGAGAGAGTGAGCTGAGAGATGTCGTAGCGACGAGTGTGCCAACGTCACCCATACATGAGGGATGATGGACCGTCGATGGCTCGACTGAGAGAGATGTAGTAGCGACAAGCGTGTCAACACACCGCTCGAGCTTGATGATTGATTGATGATCTTTCCATTGGATTCTTGAGATCTTGATATTGGAGATTTGATACTTCTCATATGCATTTTCATTCATGCATGGCATGCATCGCATGATACTTTGTCATCCATTGTGATTTTACTTGTTTTTCGTACTGGGTTCTGACCCCCCTTCGCGGGGTGCTTTTATGTCTTTGTTGTACGGCCATGATATGTGTTACAGGTGGACGTTCTGCAGATGCTTGAGAGGATGCATCTAGGAGTACCGAAGCTCCTTGAGATTGATCTCAGGTAGATGTTTTATGTTTTGTGTCCCAGTTATTTGTTAAACACTTATAAAGGATTAATTTACTCGCCAGGGTATGCCTTGAGTAGATGAATTTTTAAGTATGAAGTGTCTGGGAATTTGGTTGTTGCATGATTTATGAATTGTTTGAATTGATGTTGAATGAGAAAATGATATTACTTATATTTTCTGTATTGACTGGAAAGTAATTTGATATTTGTAATATTATCGAATAGAAATTTAGGACAAAGTTTTAGAATTTTTAAAACTAATCTTCCGCTGTTTACATAAATAATCATCATTGTGTGCTAACTAAACGTATGATTAGGACCGGACCCTCACAAAAAAGTAGAATTTCTTCCAATTTTTTATTGACGAGGGTAGTTCTTGAGAAATCAACCCCTGTTCGGGAAGAAAAATAAAAAAAGGCCGATCTCCTTCTTATTTAACTGAAAAAAGCAGTGTTAGGGGTAAAACCCAAAAATGATAGGACACTGAAGAAGCCCGCCAACAATCTATAACTGTTGGGGAATAATTGGCTAAGAAAAATAGCAAAATACAAGGCAACTTCAACAAAGAAAGAGGGGACTGGAAAGCGAATGCCCCCTCGGAGTTGGTCTAAATAAAATGGAAAATAGCCATTAGGGGCAGATGGGGACGAGACCCTGCAAGGGGAGCAATAATAGAAGTTCCCTCAAAAATCTCACATCTGGTACGGATATTGGATAGATGGTGACTCATCTGGATCCTGGATTCAAAAATTCAAATCAGGGGACTTTGGCTGCCACCAAGTCTTGTTCTGTAGTAGCCAGCTCTTCTTCCTTACAAGCAGCTGAGGAATTTGAAGAACTTAGGGTCTCCTCGCTATCCGAGGAGGATGAAGGAAGAGGATGAAGAATATTAACTCTTTCCTCAGTATGTGTCCCGTAGATATCTATTTTCCTCAAGGAGGAATCATCCGAAGAAGAAGCCATACGTGGTAAATAAGTGCTCGAAAAGCCTGAAGATCAGTTGCTCGATCATCTGATGTTAGCTCGGAAGCAAAATGAAGCAAATGAAGGGGAATGACAGAGTATTTATAGAGGGGACTGATAAGTGTGATTTTTACACTTAATTTGATATATAATTAGGGGCATTTTTATATTGATTCCTGGAAAATATTACGCGTTTTGGTTTATATTTGTATATTTCAGGAATACAGGTCCAAATGCATAAAAGTGGAAGAATTAAGCTTAAAATGATAAAAAGGATCAAACCGAGCACAACCGGATATTTTCGAACATGGATGAAATAGTATATTATAATATATGATATTATAATATATGAGCAGATTGAAGGAAAAGAAGAGCAACGTATGTGACGGGAATTGGATCCATAAACGAGAGTTTCCTTTAGAATTAAAAGACTTGGACGTGCAGTATATTTACAATTCTGGAGAGGAAGCTGATAAGAAAGAAGAGAAGATAAGAACAGATTAGAAAAGGGAATCAGATTGAGACGGGTGAGCAGCACGAAGAGATATATTAGAGCAGCCTACGTGACTTGAAGAGAGGAGGAGGCGAACGTGCTCCAGGAGAGGTGAAGAGATATACGCACGAAGGAAACAACAGAAGGAGATATCAGGGAAGAAGCGGACGGACCAGAAGAGGAGTTACGTGAATTCTGAGGAAGGAACGTAGCCTTGAGAGGAGCAGATATCAGAAACGTGAGGAGAACAAGAGAAGTGAAAATCGAGAGGAGAGGAGAGTTACGTGAGGGAAATGAGGACGTGAAGACTGAATTCGAAGGAAAAAGAGAGACGAGCAGATAGAACAGCAACGATCAAGACGTGAGTGAAGAGGAGTTCTGAGGAGATTTACGTGACGAACAGATAAACGAGAAAGAGTTGAAGATTCACGTACAGTGTAGAAAGCAACGAAAAGTCACGTACGTACAGCACGGCCAAAGGAAGAGACGGAGTTACGGGGTCGACGACGCGATTCAACATCGCTAGTTTATACGTATTTCTGAACTTTGTTTGTTCCTATTCAATTTCTTTATGCTTTTGTTGTTGAAAAACATGATATTGCATTTGATTTTGAATATGTTGATAGTCTAAGTTTATTGTCAAGACTTAGGGGATCCTATGTTATGAACCCATGATTTAATTTGAATGTTTTGATTGATTCTTATATATCTATGTGTTTAGATCATTGTTCTTCATGCTTTTAAGGGTTTGGCCATCCTTGAATGATATTAAATTGCAATTGAATTGACCATAGGATATTGTGATTCGATAAAGTGATCTTTGTCGTGGGTTTTAGGTTGAGATGGACCAAGTAAAATCTTGCACACGTGTGATAGCAATAGATTTACCAAAATCGAAGGCTAGAAGTTTTCATAGATCGATTTACAATATTAATTGTTCAATAAGGATACGGGAGTAGCTTATTGTTACGTTAGTATTAGATTTGTTATAGCCGGACCAAGGTATAACAAGTGAATTAGGAAAACTCGTCACCTTAGATTGTTTGAATTATTTCTTAACTAATAGGCGAATTGTGGGGGATTACATAGGTGAACCGAAAGTCTTGATAATTATCTGTATTGATTTCATTCTCATTCTCTATCGTTTGTTTGGATTTATTATTGAGTTAAGTAGTTAAATTAGTTAATTAGTTATAACCAATTTTCGTAGGCTAAATATAGTTAAACTAGTGGAGTTTGGTACTTATTTCCTAGTCCTCGTGGGATCGACAATCCGTACTTATATTATCATTATACTAAAACTTGACACCGTGCACTTGCGGTATAGAATCGCTACACTGAAAAATAACTGTTTAAAATAATAGCGATCAGGGGCCATTTGAACAATTTTTAAATCCGCGCCGTCCAAAATAAGTTGATTGGAAGGTCACAGACTAGCCTGGAGAAACGAAACATCGCACGGCGTTTTGAAAACTCTGGGCGGCAAAAAAGGACGGCAAAAGACCCCCGAGCAGGTCAGATCATGATTTTACCTAAATACGATAAAAAAGACTTCAATATTCTCGTCTTGCTTTACTTCAGGGGGTGAGGTGATGTCATATGACATATCAGTTTTCTCGAGTAACCGCAAATACCGAATAGAAGTATCCCGAGGACGTGGATTTCTCGGCATACTGGTCAAAAGTAGCGGAAGACCTAGACATAACCAGTAAATCAACTGGCATAAATAAAGTTGCAATAATGGAACGTGGATTTCTCGGACACGCTTTGCCCCAATAACGCCACGAGGAGATCGTGTTCCGGATATCCCGATAGCTAATCATCAGGATCAGCCCTATAAATAAACACTTATGGTTTCATTGTAAAAGGTTGAACTTTTGAGGTAAGAAAAGACTCCGAATAGAGCATATCAAGTCTGTTCAGTCATTTCTTGTATTTTCTTTAATATTCTTATTTAAAAGTTTGTTATTCATATTTCGTGTCAAAGTCCTGTAACAGTTCTATTTTTTAAAGTGAAGAATTTCAGTTTAGAATTTAACTCAATTGATACACACGAAGATTAGCTGAGTCAACCTTGCTGAACATATCAGACCAATTCAGTGTTCAACGCAACTGAACAGAAGCAAAAAAGCAAAGACGCCAACAACTAATGTGATGTCCAGATTTTTATTAATCATTTGTTGGACTAAATATGATTTGGATTTTATTGATAATTAATTTTAGAATTAATTAGAAGTGAAATTGACCAAGTGAAGGTCAACTGGCAAATTAATCGGATCCTAAAATATGTTGAGATTGTAAAATATACTCCGATAATATTTTAGAGATAAATTAATTAAAATGAAGAATTTAAGTTTTGGGTTTTTGGGGTGTGTATAAATCCCAATCGTTGTCTGAAAATAATATATCAGTGCACCAGTGACACTGTACAAAACCGGGTCAGGGTACAAAAATAAATAAATATGCTATGTTGGGCATTTTTTTCGGACACACAGTAAAAGGTGTAAAATCACGCACAAAACCCGAACCCCTCTTTTCTTCTCTGCAATCGCGCACATTCAGACCCCTCGCCATTAAACCGCTGCGCCCGCCGCCGTCCGAGCTCCTTCCGGCGCGTCCGAACCGCCACCGCCTTCGTATCTCCCAGGCGCTTCTTTCCATACCAATATCACGAAGTTTCGTCGAGGATTTCGTTCGGATCTTGCCAGGAAGCGCCGCGATTCGGATTTCCGAATTCGTCCGATTTTGGAACGATTTTCTTCCGATTTTTTTGTGGGTAATCCTCGCCGTCCCTCAGTCGTTATTCACCTGAAATCCTTCGAATTTTTGATGAACTTTGGTTCGATTTTGCTGGCATTTTTCGAAGGGTTTGCTATTGTGTGTTTGAGTGTGTGCGTGTGTGTGCGTGAGTGTGTGCTCTGCGTGTATGAGTGTGTGTATTTGTGTGCTGATTACATGTATTTGTGAGCATTTCAGTGTATATTAGTGTGTATATTATATATACACACATATATATATATGAACTTTCCAGCTTGTGTTGGTATGAGTTAGTGTTGTATGCTCATATGTGAAGGTGTCCCAGCACATGTTAGTGGGTGTGCGTTAAAGATTTTAGTGCTGCCGGAAATCGTTACGTCTTGATTAATTACCTTTGTTATGAAGATATTAGATGAGAATTTGAATACTTGTTCTAATCTTATCATAGATGTTGAAATTGATAAAAATGTGATTTTATTGATGTTAAACTTGATACTATATATTTTAGCCGTGGAGGGTGTCTATGACTCGATTTTAGGGCTGTCTTGGTGGATTATAAAAGCCAACTTCAACTTGAAAATAATGCTCATAAAGTATTTGATATAATGTTTAAGTGGAGTTCAAGTGTAACCAAAAGCTATACTAAATGTGGGAATAAATGGGTTAGATGCATGGTAGTGTAAGTTATGACATGGAACAAGATTGTGGTGATGTGTATGCTTGAATGGGCATTATGAGTTTAGATTGAAATTCAATACATATTTAAATTGTTAAAGTTGAATTTAATCAATAAATGACCTTATGTAGGGATTAAGGGAATTGATTTAAAAGGGTATAATCTTGTATCTTCATGGATCCCTTCTTTCGTGTCTTGGTTTGAATCACCTCGGTGTGGATTTGAATAATTGTGGAACATGTTAATCGGCTTAATTGAATTGTTTTAGTTAGACACTAGTTGTATATTATTATACATACACCTTGCACTTTCTTTCCCTCTGTTGAACTTGCGTGTCTAGTGAACTGCTATGTGGGTTGGGCGTGATCTTGCACGTATGGGTGTGTGTATCCCGCATCATGTGTGTGATGTAGCGGATGGTGGGAGATGATGGGGTTTTGCATTACCAATGTAATATCATGATTCATGTGAGGATGTGTGCATCCAAAGTATTAATTATGATTTGATTCATAATATTGAGTTATTGATTTGTGATGTAGAAATGAAAGTAAGATCTATTTGATGGATGTTCATTGCTCGGATTATGAGCTAATATTGAATTGATATTCGATATAGACTCTACAGGAGACTTCGGACGTTGCTGAGAGCTTGTTCATGTTGTCTACTATAAGGTACGTGGTGACGTACGAGCAGGTATATCTAGTATCTATACATTCATGTATACATGCAAATTTGAATATGATGATTCAGGTAAGTGTTTGACTTTCATATCATATACGAGTTATGGGGGACACGTAGTGGTACGTGGTCCAATTTTACTTGTTGAGTAGTGATGTCGTGGGCATGAGCGATATGAGAAAGTATCGAGAATGAGATGGTGGGATAACCAGGGTTACATTGGGATAACCAGGTTCACATTGATGTTGAACTATTTATGTTTGAGGATAAATAATATATTGTCATTGTATTGAATTCATAAGTGTTGTTGAGTATTACATTTTCAGTGACAATACTAAATTTGACATTATGAAGTGCGTGAGTTTGAAACAGGAACAGTGTGTGGAAGCCATACAAATTCGGAATTGTACAGGGAGTATACTTTATGAGTTTTGAATAATTTAAATTATTGCATTATGATTTTGTATGTTGATTTGTGATTGAATATTGAGTGGGAGTGTGCTCACCCTGTGTGGGGGCTGTTTCTGTTGAAACAGGTACAACAGGTACGATGCTGCTTTGGAGTGCTAGGCTCGAACCTTGTTGGATGATGCTTCCAGAAGCATAGTATGAGATTGAGCCGATATACGAGGTTGAGCGGTCGGTATTTATACTAATTATGCATCCGGATAATATCCGTTATTCGTTGCTCTTCTGTGAGCACTTGTATGTGTATATGGACTGTATAAGGGTGTTGAAACCCACTTTTGTTGTCTTATTAGTGTGGTGTCTTCCCTGGCCGGGAATTTACTTGTGTTTCTATATTCTGTTTAATATTGCGTTGTCCCTGGTCGGGAATTATATTATGTGATGAGTTTTTATTTCCGGATAGCTCAGTTTGTGGGGAGACTATGCCCAAATTTTTATAAAAACCCACAATGCAAAAGTGGTATAATGGGAATGGTATTGGGTGAAACCCCTGAGTCTATTTGTTGGTAGAGATGAACATATAATGTTGAGCATTTGTTTGTGTCTTGGGATTATGGGAAACAAGTAATGATTCGTTTTAAAGAATGAAAAGAAAATGAAAAATTTATACACATACGACGTCATAAATGAACTAATGACGAGTTTAAGTGTTGGGGCCTTACAACTAAGTTGTATATAGCCAAAAAGTCAAATATGAACATTGTAGAAGTCAGAAAAAAGTACAAAGAAGTCATAATCTTATAGTTTCTTCCCAACGGATATATTTATGAGTCTAGAAGACAAATCAAGTTGAAGGCTATATATACACTCGAAGATTGATGAAGATATGTGTGTGTGTGAGAGAGAGAGAGAGTGTGTGTGTGTATACGATCTCATACATCTCACAACTCATCGTTAATATCATTAGAGAGATAGATCCAGAGGGGAGCTTAAAAGATATATCGGCTTAGTAGAGAGTGTACCCCAAATATAAACATCATCGTTGAATAGAATATCCGATTATGTGTAGGATCAACTGTATGTAACAAACACTAAACTGTTGTATTGAGAGCTTCATTGTAAATTAGTGATTTGTGTAACAGACAGACTCCTGAACAGATAATATGAGTTAGATTGGTGTTGAGTAGTGAGGTAGCTACGAGTTTCAGCTAGGTGGAATTTAGCTGAAGTGGGTTTGTACAAGGTATTGTACTAATCAAAGTCTTCTAGTGTATCATTCCATTCGATGGAAGATGGGGAGACATAAAAGGATTGGGCATGCGCTTTTCCATAAGCAAATCTGTATACATCTTTATTTTCTGTTTTTTATTTGTCTTTACATTAATTTTATTACTTTACTTAATCAGTTCAAAGCAGGTTAGTTTGACTTACTTCCGCTTGATTCTTAAACCAAACTCGATCTAATCTCTCTGTGCAAATACTTCAAGGACAAGGGATATTCCTAATCAACTTGACTGAATTCAGTTGGGTGCAATAACCACCCCCAACATTTAACAAGTAGTATAAAAATAGTAGACTCGACCCATTTGTTTTCTCATCAAAATTTAAGTTGCGGAACATCTAAATTCCATAGAGCATAATAATTTTTTTTTCCATATAGCAGAATATTAAATATAGCAAAAAACAATGGCTTAAAACCAACTATGATCACATTTAAAGATTTTGGAATGATGATGAACTGTAACACCCCTAAAATCTCAATTACAAAAATTTGACAAAAATAAATTGAAGCTATTTTAAATAGGAATGGCAACGGGTCGGGTGTGGGACGGGTTTGGCCAATCCCACGACCCACCCCGCTACACATAAAACCCGGACCCGCCCCGCCCCGCCTAGACCCGCGAACCCGGCGGGTTTACCCGCCCCGCCCCGGTTCCCGTTTTTTTTTTATTTTTTATTTTTTAAAAAAAAAATAGCTAAAAATCAATTTTGAAACACAAAAGTTGAGTTTTGTGATTAAATTTCATGTTTTCTCTAGTTTATATTAAACATTGTAAAACTATCTTTAAACTACTAAATATTTATTAATTTACTCTTATTTCCTCAAAATGTCCAACTTCTTTAACATGAACACATGAATTTTGATATAAAATTAAATAATGACACTTTATTGTTCAATCAAAGAAGTAGAATGTATAATCAATATCATATTCTTTTTTACAAAAATTAAAAATGTATAGCGGGGCGGGTCCGGGGCGGTTCGGCCAATCCCAGGACCCGCCCCGCCCCGTTTCCAAACCCGGTTGAAGCGGGTCCATACCCGCCCCGGCGGGGCGGGTTCAATGCGGGTCCGGGTTTGGACCCGTCCCATTGCCATCCCTAATTTTAAATGTTACTAAAAGAATCATCTTACTTTATTAAAATTCATACATCAAAATAGATAATAAAAGAAAGGATAAACAATATAACTATATATTAGAAATTGTAAATTTGTGAAACCTACCAATAACTAAAATTATTCACAAAGTCAATCTATATATTACTTTTAATATTAAAATTATATAAAGAATTATAGGAAATATATTTATATTCTTGAGTGTGAATATTTGATTTTGGTTAAAATATTATTCTTTAAAAACTTTACCCATAAAGAAAAAAAAGTATATAAATATAACTTGTACTTTATACCTAAACTTACATACCAATAAAATAGATACAAACATAATAAATAGTTTAAACAATTAAAAGTACCAAAAGAATAATAATAAAAAATTATTAATAAATGATTTATAAATTTTATTTGCTACTCTAAGATATGTACAAAGTAGATAAATTCATTGTAAAACAACTTAAATATTATTAATAGAGCAAAAATATATTAATAATAAATATAGTATTTAAAGGATTAAAATATTAATATTTAGCTTAACACTTGTCACTTCTTGACCAACACACATGTCTTCCCAATTCTGGCTTGTGCCCTTCCACTTTGCCTATAACCCCCCCCCCCCCCCCCCACACACACACACACACACACACACCACATTTCATCAGATTTAAGTCACAAAATTTCAGGTAGAGAGTGTTAGAAATTATGAGAAAGTTATAGTGTAGGATTTATGTAGAAGGTGGCAATAGAGAAAATTATGAGGAAAATTACCAAAGCTTGTCCGAAAATTCCGAAAATATTTCATAACACTCCTCACACACCCATATAATCTTCTGTAAGGGAGGTGTCGGAAAATCACAAGCTGATATTGCCCAGAAAATTCAAGAACACGAAGAACAATGTGCTGCCAGAATCTCAGAAACCCATTTCAAGAAAGCATATTCAAGCTTCGATTTCACACCTTTTAAAATAGATTTTGAAATTGGTTTACAAACAAAGAGTGTTCCAAATATGTTCTACTCTACATATGTGCCGGCCGTTGGTCGTAAAACTCATCGGAAACAGTACTTTCCGGCAAACGAATTATGGGTAATCATTTCGAAAACTCAAAACTTGGGCAAAATCGGTTACGAATTTCAAAATGGCTTCTATACGAAAGTTGTAGATCAAAACGAGGCGAACTTGCTGTAAAACTTTCAGCCGCGCATGTCGGCCGGAGCACGGCCACGCGTGTAAATCACGCGCCGACGAGTTTGACGAAAGTCCGGTCGGCGAACGTTGCTGGACTGATTTAAGGCATTTCTGGAAAGTTTCGACTTAAACTTGATTTTTAATGAATTTTCAAATGTTTGATTAAAATTACCCGGATAAGTTCCGTACAAAAATGATTCTTAAAAATGTTAAACCATACCTTTAGGTTGATAATCATTATAAATTACCTTATATTATGTTCATAGGAATGTTATTGGCATTTGAGTTCAAAATCGAGACAATCAAGTCAAGATAGCATAATAAGGTGAGGTGTATTACCGATTTCTTTCTGTATAGCCTCCTTGGCATTTGGCCTGAAACTTACTATAAATGTTTATTGAATATCGTACCTTCCATTTATGTTATCATGTTGTTCATTATAATGTTTCATTGATCATATTGTCTGCATATGAAAGTACCGCGTTTATCGCTAATATATTCCCTTGAATGAATGAATGAATGGAGCCATGGACATGAGTCCACTGGACAACGTGGCATCGCCCCGGAAAGTGAGTCCAATGAACAACGGATGAGAATCTGGTATATGGTTCATCTGAACAACGCGCACTGTATCGGTCCGGAGAATGGTTCACCTCGGCTCGTAAATGAATGTTTGTATTGGATCATATTCGAATATGTGGGGAAAAGTGCTACATCTAAATATCGGGTGGGAGCCACCTCTTTAGCCCACGATATTCATTCTATTGTCCTACTTCATCTTTATTTCGTTGATCATATTTCCTGATCCGGATACGTGGGGAAAAGTGCTACACCTGAACGTCGGGTGGGAGTCACCTCTTTAGCTCACGATATTCCTTCTCAAGTCGTGAATGTCATTGTTTCATTGAAATCTTATTTGATCGCAGTGTTATCTTTTGTTACATGACATATCATATCGACATATTGCATTATTTGTTATTATATACATGAAAAGCTATTATTATTTCCTCACTAAGTTCTTAAAGACTTAACCTCTTTCTTTTTTGTAATTTATCTTGAGTTCCAGATACAGGAGAACGGGATCCAGGATCAGAGGATAATAAGGAAAAATGAAAATATTGGCTTATCAGTACTGATAGTAATTCTTCTTTGGTTAAATATCAGATCATTAGAATGAGTTTTTTTGTCAGGATTGTATTTTGTTAATAGATAATATGAACGCTTCCGCTAACGAAATATAATTAATTGTTATGAACACTTCCGCCAACATGATTAATTATTATGTATGGATTGTTTTAAAGTAAAACCTACAAATAACCTACAAATATATCTATATTTTTATATAGTAAGGAATGTGGTACCAGATAAAGGATTATATATTTTGTGCCCAAATCGGATCACACAAGAACTTATCTACCTAACGTGTTAGAGAGTATGATGCTCTTATGGTCCCATAAATCAAGGTTTGTTTATTTATATTATCAGGAAAAAAACTGTTTTCTTATTTTTAAAAAAAATTAATATCACTAGTTCATTTTATTTTTCCCCTGAAATTTACCTACATTCACCATATAATTATTACATTAGGAAAAATTTTACTCCACCCATAAAATATTTATTTATTACATTATATTTGAACACAACACATATATTTTATAATTTATCCAATACACCACAGTCAAGAAATAAAAATTGTATGATCCGCAACAGTATGATTATTAAGCTCCTGACTGATGTGTACTGATGAACTTTCGAGTGCTTAGGATTGCAGAGCTCCAAATTGCTCTTTTACTTCTCGCTCTACAGTTGATCGAGCTTTCAAGTGCTCACTTCCTGTCATGCTTCGCAGCATCAAAACCGTCGTTCTGTAATGAGAACTATAATACCATTTCCTATGGAATATCGGCGATTTCACTTGTATTTTAATTTAAAAAAATTCCCGACAATAACTGCTATCACTTCGCGAGATGTCAATGAAACTGCCCTACACAATCGTGTCGGCGAACCATACCTCATTCTACCACATGACGTTGATTGAACTAGTGTTGGAAAATAATAATTGTCTATCCTAAGAGAGTGATCAAAACTTAGTGCTTGAGCTGCTGGACGATTTAAATGATATGAGTTGCACTATTGACATGATATGTTACTTTTGGTAAAATGACAACCGTTCTGCTAGAGCTTGAGCAATTATATACTAATTTTCAAAATGCTCACGCCTTAGCCATTCCTCTCTTCCAGTTGACTGGCCATCTGCGTGTTAACTTGGTGCTGTTAAATGACTTTATTCTATCAAAGTACTTCACTTGAATTGAAAATTCTGGGTCCTGAAGTGAACGAACCAATACAGCTGTATTAATATTAAATATATAACTCTATATAAAATTGTGAATCTTTCTAATTTAAAATCAAACTTTATCAAGATTATTATATTGATAGTTGATTATTTTGAAGTCAATTACAAAATTTAAATAGCCTAATGGGTGATCTTGTCTGATAAACATACAAAAACTTAAAGTGGGGTGATTCATATTTTGGAAAAAATAGCAAATTGAACATGCATGTTTGACCTACTTTTGATTTTGAATCAGTTTTAATACAATAATTTTACTCATTTTGTAATTTTAGTATTTTTTCGTTGGAATGCTGATGTGAATGAATTGGCGAAAACTGAGTATGATGCCAAGATCCGACTAAGGCCAAGTCCAAATCTTGTGGAGGTTCTAGTTGTGAACCCTAACAAGAAGGCGAGGATGGGGAATGACAAGGGTTAGCGTTTGGTCCCAAGGGACGTCGCGGTGTCATTGATATCGGAGGAGGGTGAACACTCACAAGTTCATGGTGCGTTTAGCAACTTCAATGTGTGGGTTACACCGTATAATAGATCAGAGAAATATGCTGCAGGGTTGTATGCTGATTGGTCCCGTGGAGATGATACTTTAGCTACATGGACTTGCTGGCAGTGGCATCCGCCACATTGAGGCAGCCCTTCCTTGCTAAAGAAAACCTTTTGTCTCCTCTAAACTATTTTTGCCTTTGTTAATATTTTTTGCCTTTTATATTTTTTTTTTGCGACGACCACTGCTCGCATGTATGTTATTTGTACAGTATTACATGCAACATCATATAATAATATTTTAATATAAATTTTCCAAGTTTTAGGTAACTCTGGTGTGTGAAAAAAGTTATTTCAAATATAAAAAGACATCATTGGCGCATCATAAACTTTCCTAATGAGGAACTCACTTTTAGGAATAATCGAATATAGTTCCAAAAAATTTATTTTTTAACAAAAATAGTGTAATGATTTTATCAGATATCGTCCACAGAAATTAGTTTTTAACTCTCGAATCTTGTTAACCGTGTAGGGACTTTGAGAGGAAGTACAAAAATAAGAAAAATGGGATTACTTCGAGTTGCCACTCAGGAAGCAATCCACAAATTTCGTCGCTATCGAGCGTCTAGATTGATCTGGACTTGGGAAATGGAAGAAAAATATGTAGAAGTATCGACGGAGGAGTTTGAGGAATTGAACAAAGAAGTTTTTGTTCAATGTGAGAGGCTAATTATATGGTGTCAACTCGAGGCAAAGGTAGAAATAGTGGATATAAACGAGGTAATTCTTGTCGGTGGCTGCTCAAATATTCCTAAGCTACAAAACATTGTAAAGCGTAATGTCAAAGACACTTTTGCACTGTAATCGAGCCTTTTGAAGCTGTTGTTTGAGGGGCAGCGTTAGAAAGTGCACTGGCATTTGGACTCAACGACCCTTTCGGTGGTTTAGACCTTCTAACAATTCAAGTAACTCCACTGAGCGTTGGGATAAAAGCATATGCAAATAACTGTGTGCCAATCATACTTCAAAACACCACAATCCCAGCAAGAAAAGAACTGATTCTCACAACCATTCACGACAACCAGATGAGGCACTAATCGTTGTTTTCGAAGGTAATGAGAATGTAGTTGAAAAGAACCATCTTCTTGGATATTTCAAGATATTGGGAATTCCTCCTGCCCCAAACGGATTACCCAAAATCAGTGTGAATGGATACTGGTGCATCGAACGTTCTTAGAGTTTTTGTTGGGGTTATTATGCCATGGGACCAAAATCCAGCAACTCCATTTATGGAAGTTCGTGTGCCAACGGTTGACTGTGGATATGGTCTGTATGCCGAGTCTCTTAGTAGAACTTACGGTGATTCTTTAGATTTGGTGATAGTGCAAAAGAAAGTTGGGTGTTGAGGAAGTGTGCAGCATGTGTTAGGAGTTAAAAAATTTTTTTCATAAGCAAAAATATATTAAATGAGCATTATGGGTGCTCAAACCCAGTAAAAAGTGACAATGCAAAAACTGTTGGTTCTGTTCTCTTAAAAACAAATAGACAAAGCATAAGAAGATCACAAATACTATGATATTATAAAATTGTTGAAACAGTAAAAACTTACAACAAACAGTTTAAATAATCTGGACAGAAAGTTTGTTGTTGGACGAGGCCACAGTAAACCGTGTGCCCGTAAACTCTAAATTGCCCGCCTACAACTTCTGGCCTCCTGGACAAGAGAGTTCCAATGTACAACGTCCCAAACACCTCTGTATGGGTTGAAGCAGAAACCCAGACAGACTCACTCGAACACTGAACAGTGTGTAGTACTCTCAAGATAATATGATATGATATGAAATGCAATTTCGGGATGAGATAAAGAATGAGGCTGGAGCAGCTTATATAGCTGCAACAGCAGGCCTACCAAAGGCCACAACTTAAATGACAATGCATAGTGGGTTAGATGAAAAGTCTCAACACTTAACATCAGATTCATTTCGGATTTAAGTCTCACACTTAAATCTGACATCAATTCTGCAGGTAGGTGAAAAGTCTCAAACTTAATACTCAGCAGAATATGAAAAGTCAGGCAGGTGAAAAGTCATTTCAGAAATCCGTGTAGTAAAAAGATAGGACTGCCTTCGCGGCAGCGACACGCGCGACGCGACGCGGCGCGGCGCGGCGCGGCGAGTCGAGTCGAGTCGAGTCGAGTCGAGACGTGACGTGACGTGCCGAGCCGAGCGGAGCGGACGGACGGACGGCGCGCGAGGGGCACCCATCTTTACTACTTAACTACACTCTAATGATTTGTATCTCAATATAAACAAACCATAAGTGTCTCAATTACTCAATGTGGGATTTCTTTAGCCTAATTGCCTTTCATAATTAACTTACCATAATTTTGTTCTCATTAACAAAATTAATAATAATATTGGGCTTTTAATAATTTTGAACCCAATAATCCTAACAATCCCCCACATGAATGCAATATGGCGAAAAAATTACACAATGCACCTAGATGAAGATTTGAGAGTACTTTGAGAATCCACTGCATCAGGATAGGTGGTGATTAACCTTGAACCTTCCTTAGTAAAGTATCATCGGATATACTTGTCAACCAGTGGACGCGATGCCTTGAACTGTTCGACGTTTTATGTATAACAAGACAACAATACTCACACAGCTTCATCTCCACACTATTATTGGTTCTTTCGTTGTTGTCCATTTTGGCCCTGGACTGCCTTGGATGTTTCATCGAATGCTCTAGAGATTTAGCCCTCAGGTCATCTCATAGAAGCGGCCCCTTTACATTCGACATAGGTGATTTCTCCTAAAGAGTATCCTGTAATACCCCACTTTATCATCTCGAGATAGAAGAATCATTAAGAGCATGAGCTCAGCCTTCCCAAAGTACAGGTCTATCACTCTTTCATCACAGGAATAGGTAAGGAACTCAATTTCCCGAGTGCTTTATTCGATCCCCCCCACAATTCGATTTTCCCATTGAACCTGCAAATTGGATTTTACAATTCAGGTTGGGTTGCCATCATGGTTGGAAATCAATTTCATGGGCTTCAACCCCATTCCCCTCGATGAAACCTCTACTCGGTCTCTCGTCAGACCTTTCGTAAATGGGTCTGCAATGTTTTCTTTAGACTTCACATAATCTAAAGAAATGACACCGGTTTTTAGTAAATTTCTCACAGATTTATGTCTCCGACGAATGTGTCTTGATTTCCCATTATACACATTGTTATGTGCTCTTCCCATAGCTGACTGACTATCACAGTGCAAACTAATGGGTGGCATTGGTTTTGACCACATTGGAATATCCTCCAAGAAACTCCGAAGCCAATCAGCTTCTTCTGCCGCAAGATCTAAAGCTATGAACTCAGATTCCATAGTTGATCTAGCAATGCATGTCTGTTTGCATGATTTCCATGAAATAGCAGCACCGCCAATTATAAATATATATCCACTCGTAGATTTTATATTTTTGGAGTCCGATATCCAATTCGCATCTGAATACCCTTCAATTACTGCTGGGTATCTCGTATAATGTAGTCCGTAGTTAGAAGTATATCTTAGATATCTAAGAACTCGAACTACTGCCTTCCAGTGCTCATAACTGGGATTACTCGTATATCTGCTCAATGTATTGACAGAATTAGCTATATCAGGTCTAATGCAATCCATGAGGTACATGAGACTGCCTATGACTCTAGAGTACTCAAGTTGTTGCACACCTTCTCCGCGATTCTTGCAAAGATTTGACACCACTTCCATAGGTGTTCTAGCGATGGTATTATTTCCCTTGTCAAACTTGTCAAGTATCTTCTCGACATAATGACCCTGGGAGAGAAAATATCCATCTGCATGTTTGGTGATCTTCATTCCAAGAATCACATCTGCAAGACCTAGGTCTTTCATCTCAAAATTTCGTGACAACATTTTCTTGGTAATTTTGATGTTATCGTTATTACCAACAATTATCATGTCATCTACGTATAGACATACTATCACATAGTTTGTATTGTCTCCTTTCACGTAGACACACTTATCGCATTGATTTGTTTTAAACCCATTTGAAAGCATGACGCTATCAAATTTTTCGTGCCATTGTTTAGGTGCTTGTTTTAATCCATACAAGGATTTCACAAGTTTACACACCTTCGTTTCTTTACCTGGAACTACAAACCCTTCAGGTTGTTCCATGTATACCTCCTCTTCTAACTCTCCATTTAGAAAAGCCGTTTTAACATCCATTTGATGAATCTCTAAGTTATATAATGCAGCAAATGCAATTATTAACCTTATAGACGTTTTCCGGGATACAGGAGCGTATGTGTCGAAATAATCAACACCTTCAGTTTGTCTGTAGCCTTTTACTACAAGTCTAGCCTTGTACTTATCTACAGTACCATCAGCTTTCATCTTCCTCTTGAAGATCCACTTGTGGCCTAGTGGTTTACAACCTGCAGGAAGATCCAATATTTCCCAAGTATGATTATGTAAGATAGATTCTATCTCACTGTTCACCGCTTCTTTCCAAAGATCAGAGTCTTGTGAAGACATTGCTTCTTTGAAAGTAGTCGGATCTTTTTCCAACAGATATGTTAGAAAATCCGAGCCAAAAGATTTCTCTTTTCTCGCTCTTTTGCTTCGTCTAGGCGATTCTACATTCTCTTGAGATTCTCTATCCCCCACATTTCTCTCAACATTGGTTTCAGGCATTGTCGGAGTTTTGTGGGGAAAGATTTCCTCAAAGAACGAAGCATCCCTAGCCTCAATGATAGTATTTACATGCATTTCTGCATTATCTGATTTATGCACTAGAAAACGATAGGCACTACTATCTTGTGCATATCCGATAAATACACAATCTACTGTCTTAGGTCCTATCCTAGTCCGTTTAGGAGGAGGAATTGATACCTTTGCTAGACAGCCTCAAACCCTTAAAAACTTGTAGCTAGGTGAGCGACCTTTCCACAATTCATAAGGCGTTTTATCCAACTTCTTATGTGGTACTCTGTTTAGCACATAGTTGGCGGAAAGCAGAGCTTCTCCCCTTAAATTCCTAGGTAAGTCGGAACTTATAAGCATTGCATTCATCATTTCCTTAAGCGTTCTATTCTTCCTTTCAGCAATACCATTTTGCTCGGGAGAATAAGGCGCAGTGGTTTGATGAATAATGCCACTCTCAGCACATATTTGTGCAAATGGTGACTCATATTCACCGCCTCGATCACTTCGAAGAATTTTAATCTTTTTATCAAGTTGATTCTCAACTTCATTCTTATAGTGAATGAACATATCAATTGCTTCGTCTTTACTTCTCATTAAGTAGACATAACAATATCTTGTACAATCATCGATAAATGTTATGAAATAATTTTTACCGCCTCTAGATTGTACATACTTTAGATCGCATACATCCGTATGAATCAAGTTTAACGGTTCGGTGCTTCGCTCAATTGAGTGGAATGATGACTTGGTTAATTTGGCCTCTACACAAGTCTCACACTTGTGTTTATGATTGATGTTAAATTTAGGCAATAGATTAAGAGACATTAGCCTTTGTAAGGACTTATAATTCACATGTCCTAATCTACCATGCCACAAATGTAAAGACTCACAAGAATAATCAAACTTTAAAGTTTTATTAGCCACATTGACAACAGTCATTACATTATTTTTGCTTGTGCCAGCCTCATATGCTGCATTAACATCAACATCAACCTCTACATTAGACTTAACCTTAGGAGCTAAAGTCATTACACTCATTTTGAAGAGGTTATTGGCCAAGTAGCCTTTGCCTACAAACATACCACCCTTGGTCAGAATAACTTTGTCGGACTCAAACACGAGCCGAAAGCCTTTCTTGTTCAGCACTGCTCCGGAGATGAGATTCTTTCGGATCTCTGGCACGTGGAGCACCTCGGTAAGAGTCAACTCTTTTCCGGAAGTCATTTTTAGCACAACCGTCCCTTTGCCTTCAACTTTTGAGACTGCTGAATTTCCCATGTAGCAGTGCTCACCATTCACCGGTTGATAGGTCTTAAACATCCATTTGTTGGCGCAAATGTGGCGAGTAGCCCCAGTGTCCACCCACCATTCCTTGGAGTTCCCTCCAACAAGATTCACCTCCGATACCACAGCACTCAGATGCATGTCATCCATGTCAGAGCTCAGATTGTCCTCAGCAATGTGGGCATGTGCAGGCCTCTTGCCTTTGCCTTTGTAAGGAACTATCTTCCTCTTACCGTCATTGTTTTGACGTTGAGTGCAGTTGTTTTGACGTTGAGTGCAGTCCTTGGCCTTATGGTTAGGCTTACCACACACATAACAGTCACCGGTGAACCTCCTTGTCTGAGTATCTCCCTTGGGTTCAAAAGTACGTTTGCGCTTATTCCCATGGGAGTTGTCCCCAACTTCAACCACGTTGGCCTTGGAAATCATTCCAAATGATTTCTTGTCAACTTTTCGGTTGTCTTGCTCGATGCGCAGCCTCCTGATAAGATCCTCTAGACTCATCATCTTTCGCTTGTGCTTTAGGTAGCTCTTGAAGTCCTTCCAAGATGGCGGTAATTTTTCAATCATCATCGCCACTTGGAGAGCATCATTTAGCCCCATACCTTCGGCAGCAAGTTCATGATATATCAGCTGCAACTCTTCGCATTGCTCAACAACGCTCTTGCCATCTACCATTCGATAGTCATGGAATCGCCCGGCTACAAATTTCTTTGCGCCTGCGTCGTCAACTTTGTACTTTATCTCTAACGATTCCCAAAGATTCTTAGCAGTCTCCTTGGGGGAATACACATTAAAAAGTGCATCGTCAAGAGAATTCAGTATGTAGTTACGACAAAGGTAGTCGGCACTCATCCAAGACTCAACTATCACAGCAGATTGAGGATCCTCTTTGTCCTCCACCGGTTTCTCCTCCTTCAGAAACCTGGTCAAGTTCAAGGTGGTAAGGAAGAACATCATCTTCTGTTGCCAACGTTTAAAGCCCTTGAACTTTTCCGGTTTCTCAAATTGAGAAAATGGCATTGGACTTCTCAGAATTGGCATTGCGGCCTCAGTACCGCTAGCTTTGATCACCGGAATCTCATTATTCACAGCAGGTGGTTGGGTAAACTGGTCAGCCATTAGCTAAAACAGAACACAAATAGGAGAGCACAAATAATATCAAAGCAGTTTTTTGAAACAGTAGGTTTAAACCTTTGAAAAAAGCATGAACAATCTTAAGTCAATATGAAAGCTGAGTTTTGATAAAACAGAACAAAAAGGATTTAGAGTTTACGATTGTTGGTTCTGTTCTCTTAAAAACAAATAGACAAAGCATAAGAAGATCACAAATACTATGATATTATAAAATTGTTGAAACAGTAAAAACTTACAACAAACAGTTTAAATAAACTGGACAGAAAGTTTGTTGTTGGACGAGGCCATAGTAAACCGTGTGCCCGTAAACTCTAAATTGCCCGCCTACAACTTCTGGCCTCCTGGACAAGAGAGTTCCAATGTACAACGTCCCAAACACCTTTGTATGGGTTGAAGCAGAAACCCAGACAGACTCACTCGAACACTGAACAGTGTGTAGTACTCTCAAGATAATATGATATGATATGAAATGCAATTTCGGGATGAGATAAAGAATGAGGCTGGAGCAGCTTATATAGCTGCAACAGCAGGCCTACCAAAGGCCACAACTTAAATGACAATGCATAGTGGGTTAGATGAAAAGTCTCAACACTTAACATCAGATTCATTTCGGATTTAAGTCTCACACTTAAATCTGACATCAATTCTGCAGGTAGGTGAAAAGTCTCAAACTTAATACTCAGCAGAATATGAAAAGTCAGGCAGGTGAAAAGTCATTTCAGAAATCCGTGTAGTAAAAAGATAGGACTGCCTTCGCGGCAGCGACACGCGCGACGCGACGCGGCGCGGCGCCGCGCGGCGAGGCGAGGCGAGGCGAGGCGTGGCGAGGCGAGGCGAGTCGAGTCGAGACGTGACGTGACGTGACGTGACGTGCCGAGCCGAGCGGAGCGGACGGACGAACGGCGCGAGGGGCACCCATCTTTACTACTTAACTACACTCTAATGATTTGTATCTCAATATAAACAAACCATAAGTGTCTCAATTACTTAATGTGGGATTTCTTTAGCCTAATTGCCTTTCATAATTAACTTACCATAATTTTGTTCTCATTAACAAAATTAATAATAATATTGGGCTTTTAATAATTTTGAACCCAATAATCCTAACAAAAACAAAATTGTCTCCCCAATACAAACAGAAGCATACCAGAGATGACAGCTAAATCAGTTACAATCTTAAACAAGCTACATGCTCCCTATACCACTTTATCACCGAGTAAGGGAAGATACCTCCATTCTATTATGAGATCCAATGCCAAGATCTGAATTTAATCAGCTCAACAATCGAATCCTTTGAGACTTCTGCATTTCTAAACACTGTATTGTTGCGAGCTTGCCAAATACTCCATATAATACACATCGCTGATGCAAGTCATTCTCCTTTGCGTTTAGATCCAAACAGTAGACCCATATGCAGCCAAAAGTTTATTACTGGGTCTTCATGTAATACACTTTCTAATTTAAACCATTTGTAGCTATCTTTCTAGACAACATAAGCAAAGGAACATGTAGAAAAGAGATGTTTTACATCCTCCACTTCTTCATTACATAGAGCACAAACGGTAGAGGTTAGGTCCAGATTTATACATCTTCTCAACAGGTTGGCTTTTTTAGTCGGAATTTTATTTTGGAGAAGTTTCCACACAAAACCAGAGACTTTCTTATGATCATCGGCGATCATGCTAGCTTAAGTGTACTGTAGGCTCCACATTCTCTGTTTTTTTGGCTGCTAGATAGGCGATTTTGTTGAGAATGAACCATATTGTGTTTCCATAGCCAAGCACCCACGTATCCTTGATGCCTTGTGATCCTGTCAATGTCAGTAATAATATTACATAATAAATTTTCCTCCCACATGAATAAAGCTCGTCTCCACTCCCGCTTCCACTCCCAAACTCCCTCAGCCCACACCCCCTTTCTGAAATAAGGCAGTTATCCACCTTGTCCAAATTGTATAACCTGTTGTATTTCATTGCAATTATCTCCCCCTCAGCCCATGTATCCTCCCAAAAATCTAGTCCTGTTACCAACAACTTTCCTAACCTTAACCAGTTTTGACTATTTGCCAAAATATTCTTTTTTAGGTCTCTCCACCAAGATGAGTTTTGTCCAACCGTCCTACCCCCAATGGTACCCTCACTCCATCCCCTAATTGCCCCACCATATCGGCCTGCTAATGTTCTTGCCCACAGTCTATCTTGTTAGTATAGTAATCTCCGGCCCCACTTTCCTATTAAGGCCAAGTTAAAGTAATTTATATCCCTTACAGCCAAACCCTCCTTCCTCTTTTAGCTTACAGACATTAGATCATTTTACCCAAGCTAAAAGTTCTTCGAGCATTCAATGCCACTGAGAAAACGTCAAGCGATCATACATTGCACAGGCATCATCCTAAGAGTACCCTTGTCGGGAGGAACAACTCGTCATGTTGTTAGTTCCTTATCTGGGATGGTAGTAGTTATCCTATTCTTCCTTCCAGAAAGACTTGTTTCATCAATTTCAAATAGAACGAAATAAAGGAGCAAATTCTTTTTTCGGTTTTGGAGTTCTCAACAACAAACCACTTCCCTTACCCCTCTATTCTAAATTCATAAAAAAGAAAAGACAATTGTAAGTCGAAATGTGCTCTTTTCTTTATGAAATTTGTGTTGAAATATGGCCGGTGATGCCCCTTATACAAAAAATACAATTTTCTTTTTTTTAATTTTAAAAAATATACTTGCATCATCAATTCGGAAATTTTGATATTACTCCTAAGGATGGATCCACCGTTGATATTGAACTGATTCTTATGGTTCTATCTCTTATTAGAGTGGTAGTATTACATCAAATCTTTAATCATTGAATTCGACTCTCCGAAGACCTTTGAATGGAATTTGAAATTGAAACAATAAAACAGAAAAAATCAACTTCAAATTTATATCTTTCATTTTAATTCAAATCTATAAATTCAAAGAAACACAAATGCAAGATTTTGGTCTTAAATTTATATGTTTTGGGGAATGTGTTGTCGGGAGATAAAAGTGTGTATTTGATATTACACTTCGAGAAGACTATTATATTTTTCTATTGTAAGTGTCAAATGATGTAAAATTGTTTAGCAAATATTATATTCAAGTGATATATTTTGGAACTTTTAAAATCTAGTATATTTGGTTAAAGGGTATATAATAAATAGAATATTTTTGGGAATTACTGAAAAATGAATTAAATGTAATTATTAAAATTATAGAAAGTATCTATACTATACTATATTATAAAGTATGAGGATAGTAGAGTAACTACATTGGTGAAGCTTTTTTCATAATTCCAATATTGCCTTTCAGTTATTTTTGCCAATTTTTTAATTCCAAAAATACCCTCACATACAAAAACAAAAGATATCAATCTAAAATATAAAAAAAAAACACAAGCTTCATTGATAATTTAAAAATATAAATAATTTAAATGAATAAAAAAGCAAAAAAAGACTATTATATTTTATAATTCAAATAATTAAAGACAAAATAATTTACTAAAAGTTAAGTAATTTTTATAAATATTTATTATAATAAAAAAATATATGATATAAAATAATCGACTGTATATGCATTATGTGTTAGGGAACTATGACTACTGTTATGTTCTTGCGGAAGTTGCAGGAGCTATAAGGGACAGGAAAAACAACGCACACACAAATGGATAGAGACACAAAGATTTACGTGGTTCGGAAAAACTCGCCTACGTCCACGGAGCACACACACTTCACTATATCAAATATGATTACAAGAGGAGTACAAACTCACAACTCTCGGAGAAGGAGCAAACTTGCTCAACTTAACTCAAAATCTCTCAATCACACTTTGCTCTCTCTCAAAGCTTACAAAAATTTTGATTTGTGTTGTGATACAAATGAGCAAATCTCTTGCCTATTTATAGGTGAAAAACATGATGTGAAACCAAGAAAATTCTTGGTGTGAAATCATGAAAATCATGGTGTGAAATGATAACAAGTTGGCATGTTCAAACTTAGGCAACTTTGTGGACTTCAAAGTTGGCACCCCATTGTAGACTTCAAACTTGGTTGCTAAGTTGTCTCCACATTGGTTGAATACTAATCCAACAATCTCCCACTTGAAGACTGATTTCAATCTGTCTTCATACATTGATCAGTGGTGTGCTCGACCTCGTCTTCGTCCTTGAAGACCAACTGAAGTTGTACATAACTTCAGTTTGTCCATGGTGACAACCTTTGTTAACATATCTGCTGGATTCTTACTGCCCTGGATTTTCTCGACTTTCAATACACCTTCCTCTAACAAGGATCTGATGAAGTGATAACGTAATCCAATGTGTTTGGTTCTTGAATGGAATGCTGAATTTTTCGCTAGATGAATCGCACTCTGGCTGTCACTGTACAGTACATTCTTTACTTGATTGAATCCCAATTCTGTTAACAATCCTTGTAACCATATCATTTCTTTGCTAGCCTCAGTCACAGCTACATACTCAGCTTCTGTAGTTGATAGAGCTACAATCTTCTGTATCTGCGATATCCAACTAACTGATGTGCTTCCCACTGTGAACACATAACCCGTAGTACTTCTTCTACGATCGATTTCGCCAGCAAAGTCTGCATCTACATAGCCTTGTATTTTTGTTTCTCCCTTTCCAAATACTAAACATTTATCTTTAGTACCTCGTAGATACCTCATGATCCATTTCACCGCTTGCCAGTGGGTCTTTCCAGGATTTGACATAAATCTGTTAACAGCTCCCACTGCATGGCCAATATCTGGTCTTGTATAGACCATGGCATACATAAGACTTCCAATGGCTGATGCATAGGGAACCTGAGCCATGAAGTTTCTCTCCTCATCTGTCTTCGGAGACTGATCTTTGGATAGCTTGAAGTGACTGCCCAAGGGCGTACTTACTTCCTTAGCATCACTCATGTTGAACCTGTTCAACACACGGTTGATGTACTCAGCCTGAGATAACTGCAATGTACCTTTTTGCTTATCTCTGGTGATCCGCATCCCAAGAATCTGTTTAGCTGGACCTAGATCTTTCATGTCAAACTCATTTGACAGTTGCATCTTCAACTTCTTGATCTCGTCCATGTCTGGTCCTGCTACCAACATATCATCGACATAAAGTAGCAAGATGATATAACTGGACTCATACTTCTTGTAGTAGCAACAATGGTCAGTATTACACTTGTGGAATCATTGCCTCTGCATGAAACCATCGAATTTCTTATACCATTGCCGAGGGGCTTGTTTTAGACCATACAAGCTCCTCCGAAGCCTACAGACAAGATTTTCCCTTCCTATCTCTGAGAATCCTTCTGGTTGGTGCATATAGATCTCTTCATCCACATCCCCGTGGAGAAAATCAGTTTTCACATCCAGTTGTTCCAGGTGTAGTCCTTGAGCAGCAACAATGCTCAACACTGACCGAATAGTGGTTAGCTTCACTACTGGTGAAAAAATGTATGTGTAATCAATTCCTTCTTTCTGTTGAAAACCTTTGACTACTAACCGGGCCTTGAATCTTCTTGATCCATCACTTTCTTCCTTCACACGATACACCCATTTGTTGTGAAGGGCTTTCTTTCCTTTTGGTAGCTTCATTAGCTCCCAAGTGTTGTTGGAGATAAGAGACTGCATTTCATCTTTCATTGCAATCTCCCACTTGCCAGCATCCTCTGCCTGACATGCTTCATCGTAGCATTCAGGCTCTCCTCCATCTGTAAGCAATAGATGATTCATATACCTTCTGTTTGGTATATGAGGTCGAGATGATCTTCTCAATGCGGGAGGACTCTGAACCTGCGGTTCACCAGATTGCTCTCCACTGCTCTGCGTTTCGAGTTCCTCCGGATCTAAAATCGGATTTTCATGATGTGACATACTATTCTCTGGCACATCATCCTACTCAACATAGACATGATCACTCATTGACTCACGAGTGTTCGTTGTGTGTATGTCTTTGTACATAGCCTTTTCATTGAAGATAACATCCCTACTGCGGATTAACTTCTTGCTCTCATCATCCCATATGCGATATCCAAATTCATCATCGCCATAACCGATGAAGGTGCATTTCTTGGATTTGGGATCAAGCTTACTACTGCTTTGATCACTGATATGTACAAATGCAGCACAACCGAAGACTTTAAGATGTGAGAGTTTTACTTCTTTTCCACTCCATACTTCTTCGGGTATCATGTGCTCTAATGGAACAGATGGCCCTCGGTTGATCAAGTAAGCTACTGTATTGATTGCTTCTGCCCAGAACTGCTTTGGTAGACCTGATTGTATACGCATACTTCGGGCTCTTTCAGTCAACGTTCGATTCATACGCTCAGCTACACCATTGTGTTGAGGCGTACTTGGCACGGTTCTCTCCATTCGGATCCCATGTTCGAAGCAGAATTTCTTGAATCTGGTGTTTGTGTATTCACCACCATTGTCTGTTCTGAGACATTTGATTTTAAGACTTGTCTCATTTTCAACCATAGCTTTCCATCTTTTGAAAGTATCGAATACTTCGGACTTCTGCCTTAGAAAGTAAACCCATACCTTCCGAGAGTGATCATCGATAAATGTCACGAAGTAATATTTTCCACCAATGGATGAGATAATGGCTGGTCCCCAAACATCAGAGTGAATGAGTTCCAGTTTTTCCTTCTTCGGTGTTCTGCCACTTGTCTGAAAACTGACCCTATTTTGTTTGCCATATATGCAATCTTCACACATGTCAATTTCTATTGACTGGAGGGCTGGTAGTTTTCCCTTGGAATGCATAATCTTCATTCCTTTCTCACTCATGTGGCCGAGTCTCTGGTGCCACAAAGTAGGACTTTCTTTGTTTGCTGCAACTGCAATTGAACAGCGTGCTCCTGCTGTCATGTAAAGAGTACCACTCTTATTGCCTCGAGCAATTATCATTGCACCTTTTGAGATCTTCCAAGTATCACCGTGAAAGACTGTTGTATAACCTTCACTGGCCAACTGGCCAACTGAGATTAAGTTCTTTCTCAGATCGGGAATATGTCTGACATCCTTCAGCTCCCATATAGACCCGTTCAACTTAATCTATATGATACCTTTGCCAACAATCTCGCAAGATTGTTCATTACCAAGGTAGAGTTTACCAAGGCTTCCGGGGACATATTTCTCGAAGAGTTCTCTTTGCGAAGTAGCATGGAATGATGCTCCGGAGTCTAACACCCAAGACTCTTCCTTGCACTCTAAAGAGCATATTAATGCATCATCTCTAGAAGCAACGTTTGCTTCTGCCTTCGCCTCCTGGTTTTCGGGTGCATTTTTGCACTGATTTTTATAATGTCCGGGTTGCCCGCATTTCCAGCACTCGATAGTCTTTGAGTTCTGAGAATTAGGGGCATTCCTAGATTGGGACCTCCTGTCCTTTGATCTTCCTCGGTAGTTTGATCTGCCGCGTCCATTTCCTCTGGTTCTTCCTCTTGATTCTACAGACAAAGCTGAAGAGGACGACGTCTCACTTGACGCTCTCCTTCGGATTTCTTCGCTAAGAACAAGATCATGAACATCGTCAAATTTTAATTTAGTGCTTCCCGACGAGCTACTCACTGAGAAGACAAAAGTATCAATGCTCGTACTTCATCATCAAATTCAATCTCAACTGAGCTCAGTTGAGTTGTAATTGTATTAAGCTCATTGAGATGTTGAGCCACTGATGCGCCTTCCGTCATCCGCAAGTTGAACAATCGTCTCATCAGGTGTACTTTATTTGAGGCTGATGGCTTTTCGTACATACTGGTGAGAGCTTTCATGAGACCTGCTGTGGTCTTTTCTTTTGCAATATTGAAAGCAACATTGCGGGATAATGTCAAGCGGATTACTCCAAGAGCTTGTCTATCGAGGATTTTCCAATCTTCATCTGACATTGTTTCTGGCTTCTTTTCTTCGAGAGGTTGATACAATTTTTTCTGATACAAATAGTCCTCTATTTGCATTTTTCAGAATCCAAAATCTGCACCATCGAACTTTTCGAGTTTTAGCTTCCCTTCGTCTGCGGCCATTGCTCCTGATACTTTGATGAAGTACTTGAATAGTACACGCTAAGTAAGCTCCCAAGAAAGAGAGAATCTCGATCTTTCCTAGACAGAGGTTCAAGATTCTCAGGAAAATTGGTGGGGTCACACCGGTCCCACTTAAATACCGATTTTCCTAGACAGAACCTCCTTAGTCAATACGTATTCGCCTACCACACCAAAGCTCTCCCCAACAAAATGATCATGGCTCTGATACCAGTTGTTAGGGAACTATGACTGCTGTCATGTTCTTGCGGAAGTTGCAGGAGCTATAAGGGACAGGAAAAACAACGCACACACAAATGGATAGAGACACAAAGATTTACGTGGTTCGGCAAAACTCACCTACGTCCACGGAGCACACACACTTCACTATATCAAATATGAAGGATTACAAGAGGAGTACAAACTCACAACTCTCGGAGAATGAGCAAACTTGCTCAACTTAACTCAAAATCTCTCAATCACACTTTGCTCTCTCTCAAAGCTTACAAAACTTTTGATTTGTGTTGTGATACAAATGAGCAAATCTCTTGCCTATTTATAGGTGAAAAACATGATGTGAAATCAAGAAAATTCTTGGTGTGAAATCATGAAAATCATGGTGTGAAATGATAACAAGTTGGCATGTTCAAACTTAGGCAACTTTGTGGACTTCAAAGTTGGCACCCCATTGTAGACTTCAAACTTGGTTGCTAAGTTGTCTCTGTAAGTAACCCCATGAGCATACAACGCAGCGGAATAAAAATTTTGGGATTACAAACCAGCGATCTATACATAGGGATTCATATCGGATTAGAGAATTACAAGTGTCTTACCCTTGTAGCGCGTTTGAAGCCGAATCCACGGAGCTGCACCACGTCCTACGCCTTCTCCGAGTCAATAGCAAAACTCGAATGGTTTTGCCTCAACGGTATCCACACGATCGAATCGAACGAAGGGATTGTTTAATATCAAGTTGCTAGACAAGATATTAAACCGGAACCAAAAACCACACTTTGATTCACAATCAAATTGGCACAAAATCACTCAACCCTTTTCGGCTATGAAGAAACCGAGAGAGAATGAAGGATGCGGCCGTGTGATAGCTTAGGGTTTTTGTTATGAAGTGTTTTTATCTTGTCTTGCAATTAAACACCTTGCTATCATATTAAATATGATTAATTAAAGGCTTTCTTAAAGCTTCATGGGCTTAAGCCCGTGATTTAATTAATCCTTATGATAATTAATTAAGACTCCTCTTAATTATTTAATTCATCTCATGAATTTAATTTCCCTTCTCGATTTAATCTTTTGTGCGACCCGATAGGATCTCGTAATGTTGGCAGTGACATAAAATCTCATTTTATGTCGCAAGCATCGAGCGGTATCTAGCAACACATCGATGCTACCCAAATTACGAGAA
Source organism: Haberlea rhodopensis (assembly GCA_907163345.1). Lineage (NCBI taxonomy): Eukaryota > Viridiplantae > Streptophyta > Magnoliopsida > Lamiales > Gesneriaceae > Haberlea > Haberlea rhodopensis. The sequence continues at coordinate 28,961,934 of CAJQUN010000001.1, forward strand.
TGTCAATGACTCGACATAACCTTTAGAACTTGTGATAATATTAATCATGTAACTTAATCCCTTTGTCCTTTGTGTTTAGATTGAACACGAGTCATGGAATAGTCATACTCGTATATTCAATCTCTATTACTTGATCCCCAAGTAGAACTAGAATAAACGAATAAGCTCGATATCTCATATCGACTCATTCGAGCATGGCCATGCATTTTAGTTCTCACTTGATCAAGGGCCAAAACACATCTCCTGTTATATAGGAGGGACAAATCCTATCTCGATCAGTCAACATCCCTCTACATAATTCGTAGTGTATCCAATATTCGCCTTTATAGTATACCCTGTTACGGGTAACGTTTGACGATATCAAGATACATAACTCCTTATGTTGGGATCTCTGATGATCACAAGTCGTAAGGATTACATACATTATTATCACTATGAGAATTGCATATGACGATCATATAACTATCCATGTTGCATTCTCATGGTGGGTCTGTTCAGTACATCGTTCTCTAACATGTACCATATGTTGATTTGATATCTCATATCAATGAACAATTCATCGATCAACATATACTAGTCTCTACGTATTATCATTATCCCTTTCATGATAATACTTGACTAGGAACTTCTTTAAGAATAATACAATATTATTCTAAGGACATTAACATATATATTAATTCACAATGCACAGTTAAAAGAATAATATATAATAATGAATTGCCATTCATAAAACCATAAACATTGTATGTCTTAAACAATCATCTAATGACTTGTCTTAGGGCATATCCCAACAAATCTCCCACTTGCACTAAGACCACTCAGACATATACCTAATGCCTAGAGATCTAGTATGACGATCATGCTTCTGCTGTGACAGCGGCTTCGTCAATGGGTCAGATACATTATCATCTGTTGGTACTTTGCATATTTTAACATCTCCCCTTTCAACGATTTCTCGAATGAAATGGAAGCACCTAAGTATGTGCTTGGATCTTTGGTGAGATCTTGGTTCCTTAGCCAATGCGATCGCTCCATTGTTGTCACAATAGAGTTCTATCGGATCTTTAATGCTAGGCACCACTCCCAGTTCAGAAATGAACTTCCTCATCCAAACAGCTTCCTTTGCTGCATCCGAGGCAGCAATATACTCAGCTTCCGTTGTAGAATCGGCTACTGTTTCTTGCTTTGAACTCTTCCAGCTCACAGCACCCCCATTTAGGCAATACACATATCCAGATTGCGATCGAAAATCATCTTTGTCGGTTTGGAAGCTAGCATCAGTGTAACCCATTACATTGAGCTCTTCCTCACCTCCATAAATCAAGAATGTATCCTTAGTCCTTCTCAAGTACTTCAGGATGTTCTTGACAGCAATCCAGTGACCTTCACCTGGATCAACTTGATATCTGCTCGTCATGCTCAAAGCATACGATACATCGGGACGAGTACATATCATGGCATACATGATAGATCCAATAGCTGACGCGTATGGAATCTTACTCATGCGTTGTCTCTCATCTGGTGTTGAAGGACACTGTTCCTTCGAGAGATAAATACCATGTGTCATAGGCACGAATCCTTTCTTGGATTCTTGCATGCTAAACCTTTTAAGCACCTTGTCTATGTACGTACTTTGACTTAGACCAAGAAGCCTTCTCGATCTATCTCTATAGATCTTGATTCCTAATACATAGGTGGCTTCTCCTAAGTCTTTCATCGAAAAGCAGTTCCCTAGCCAAATCTTTACAGATTGCAAGGCAGGGATATCATTTCCAATAAGAAGTATGTCATCTACATACAACACTAGGAAAATGATTACGCTCCCACTGACCTTCTTGTAGACACAAGGTTCATCTTCATTTTTGATAAAACCAAACTCTTTGATTGCATCATCAAAACGAAGATTCCAACTCCGAGAAGCTTGCTTCAATCCATAAATGAATCGTTGTAGCTTGCATATCTTTCCAGCATCCTTTGGATCGACAAAACCCTCGGGCTGTGTCATGTACACATCCTCGAGCAGATTTCCATTAAGGAAAGCTGTTTTGACATCCATCTGCCAGATTTCATAATCATGAAATGCAGCTATTGCAAGTAAGATCCTTATGGATTTAACCATGGCCACTGGCGAAAAGGTTTCATCATAGTCAATACCATGAATTTGTTTGAATCCTTTTGCAACCAGCCGACCTTTATAGGTTTGTACATTACCATCCATATCGGTCTTTTTCTTGAAAATCCATTTGCACCCTATGGGTCGTACCCCTTCAGGTGGATCAACCAAAGTCCATACTTGGTTTGCATACATGGATTCCATCTCAGATTTCATGGCCTCTTGCCATTTCTCAGAATCATTGCCCATTATAGCTTGTTGATAAGATGACGGCTCATCCTCATCAATAAGTAGTAAGTCACCTTGTTGAGTCACAAGAAATCCATATCTCTGTGGCTCCCGGTGTTCTCTTACAGACCTACGCTGGGTTTGTGTCTCTTGAGCAGGTACTTCTTCCACAACAGCTTGTGGTGCCTGCTCTGTTTCCATCTCAATCTCAGGTTCAGTGTTTTCTGGTGGTTGAACTTCACTAAGTTCTATTTTTCTCCCACTGGTTTTTCTAGAAATAAATTCTCTTTCAAGAAATACACCAGTCCGAGCAACAACTACTTTGTTCTCGGTGGGATAATAGAAATAGTATCCTTTTGTTTCCTTAGGATACCCCACAAATAAACACTTATCAGATTTGGGTCCAAGTTTGTTAGTGGCGTGACGTCTAACGAAAGCCTCACAACCCCAAATCTTCATAAAAGACATACTAGGACGCTTCCCAGTCCATATCTCATATGGTGTCTTTTCCACTGATTTAGATGGAACACGGTTCAGTAAGAAAATTGCTGTTTCTAGAGCGTGTCCCCAAAATGATATCAGAAGATCTGCATGACTCATCATTGATCTAACCATGTCTAACAAGGTTCGATTTCTCCTCTCGGATACACCATTCCATTGTGGAGTATACGGAGGAGTGAGTTGTGGGACTATCCCACACTCCTTTAGATAGTCATGAAACTCTTGGCTTAAGTATTCTCCTCCTCGATCTGATCGAAGGATTTTGATACTTTTGCCAAGTTGGTTTTGTACTTCATTCTTGAAATCTTTGAACTTTTCAAAGGTTTCATTCTTATGTTTCATTAGGTACACATACCCATATCTACTGAGGTCATCAGTAAATGTAACGAAGTATTGAAAACCACCTCTAGCTTGTGTACTTATTGGTCCACATAAATCACTATGTATTAGTCCCAATAAAACATTTGCCCTTTCAACATGTCCCTTGAAAGGGGCTTTAGTCATCTTGCCCATTAAACAAGATTCGCATGTTTCATATGATTCAAAATCAAATGAATCTAATACTCCATCCTTATGAAGTTTAGATATGCGGTTCTCGTTTATGTGGCCCAAGCGACAGTGCCAGAGATAAGTCGGATTACAATCATTATTTTTAATCCTTTTAGTATTTATGTTATAGATAGGCATATCAAGATTTAATACATAAAGACCATTCACCATTTGTGCACTAGCATAAAACATATCATTTAAATAAATAGAACAACAATTGTCCTTTATTATAAATGAAAAACCATACTTGTCTAAACAAGAAATAGAAATAATGTTTTTAGTAATTGAAGGCACAAAATAACAGTCTTTTAAAATCAACGATAAACCAGAAGGTAAAGCTAAATGATAATCTCCTATAGCTAATGCAGCAACTCTTGCTCCATTTCCAACTCGGAGATCAACTTCACCTTTTGCCAATGTCCTACTCCTTTTGAGATCCTGCACATTTACACAAATGTGAGATCCACATCCAGTATCTAATACCCATGATGAAGAAGTAGATAAATTGACTTCTATAACAAAAATACCTGAAGCGGAAGTCACACTTCCTTTCTTTAGATCCTCCAGATATACTTTGCAGTTCCTTTTCCAATGGCCGGTCTCACCGCAATGGAAACAGTTCCCTTCCTTTGCTATCCCTCCCTTTGGCTTCAGTGCAGAAGACTTTGGCTTAGATTTAGCAAAGACTTTCTTTGCTTTCTTGTTGCCTTTAGCTTTGGCCCTTCCTTTGCCTTTATTCACAATAAGGACATTTGTGGCCTTAGTCTTCTTAGTGTTTGCTTCATATGTTCTCAACATACCAAGCAACTGGGGCAGAGTCTTTTCCATATCAGTCATATTGTAATTTACTACAAATTGATTGAAGCTCTCCGGCAACGATTGCAAGATTACATCGGTGGCCAACTCTTGGTCCAATGGAAAACCTAGCTTATCCAGATTCTCAATGTACCCAATCATCTTGAGCACATGAGTTCCAACTAAGCTTCCTTCTACCATCCTGCACTGGAATAACGCTTTAGAGACGTCATACCTCTCTTGTCTAGCTTGCTGTTGGTACAACTGCTTTAAGTGTTCGATCATATCGAACGCCTCCATTTCCTCATGTTGCTTCTGAAGCTCAGAGTTCATAGTGGCAAGCATGAGGCACCCAACATCAAGTGCGTCACTCTGATGCTTCTTGTAAGCATCTTTTTCAGCTCTTGTAGCTGTTAGGGGAGGTTCCTCAGCGAGCAAGGGTTCCTCTAGAACATATTGTTTCTTTTCTTGTTTGAGGACTATCCTCAAGTTCCTATGCCAGTCTAGGAAATTTGTCCCATTTAATTTGTCCTTCTCAAGGACCGATCGCAGTGATAAAGTGCTAGTAACGTTGTTAGTTGCCATGGATATCTACAATATAAATATGCAAAATAAGTTTATGATTTAAATCATTTAATATAGTCTTATATTAAATGATACTCCCACTATTTTATTTGAAAAATATCAACCCTCGAAACTTTTAGTGGGCCAAGATCCATATTTCGCCTAATCTTGAGTTAGCTTTGGCTAATCGCCCAAGACTCGGTTATTTAGGTAGACAACACTTTGTCAATTACATCACATATAATTCTTGGATAGTTGGACGAACAACACTTTGTTCAATTCATCTAATGAATTATAATCCAACCCATGCCTCTAGGTTCCCAATCCTATTGAGATAACCTAGTTAAGTCGTACCCAATTAAAGTATGACGGATATCACTTTTATCCTTTCGCGCCTTACTAAGATTGCCACGGTGCTTTGCTTTGGCAAACCCACACATGTACAATCGAAGTTATTGACGAGTACTTTTATTTGGAAGGCATCTAAAACTTAATATTTTAGAGGGATTTATTGATCTCATGATTAATTTGATAATTTAAAATATGTCCACTACATATAGTTGTATACATATCTACATATATGTGTAATACTATTATCAAACTAAAACATAAGATAAATCATGCATCAACATACATAATTAAAACGTGACATGGTTATAGCCCCTACTAATGAGTTTCTCAAGCCAATGAGAAACTCCTATGAGTCAACCTAAGGTAACTTCATAAGCACCTTCCTTTGGCTCCAATTTTGTGAATGGCCTCCTCATCCCGGCACGATGCTCCATCTTCATTGATCACCATCAATAAAATAAACTATACTATTTACAAGATATAGAATTCCTCGATTCACATTCGAGGGGAACATAGGGGAGGGATTACATTTAGAATAAAATAGAGAAAGGCACGACTCGCAGGTCGTATTATAAATTACAATCATTCACAAATCCTATCTAATAGGTCAAAGGGCTATAACCACGCACCATGCTCAAACAACACATAAAGCATGCATTAACATTTAATTAATTAAATTCTAAACAATTTAAATTTAATACTAATTAAAACTGTAATATAATTTTTGAAAAAATTATCGTACGCTCGGGACATCACATGCCACGAACTAAAGCGACTAAAACACGAACCACCATGGTTCGAACCAAAACCCACGGCTGGACCAATAGTGGGCCTAGGGTTCGAAACCCTAGCCCATGGCCGAGCCATGGTCCATGCGGCGGCGGCACTAGGGTTCCAACCCTAGCCGCCTCGCACCCTTTTGATGTTTTTATCGAGCCATCTTGTTTTAAACGCCGGAATTTGTTAGCCACGAGTCACGGTCATGCCATGCACGAGGTTTGCTCAACCATCTCGAGCTAAGGGTTCGAAAATCCTTGCTCTCATGTGGTAAAGTTACTAATCCATGCATGCATAAACCATTATCGAGTCAAGGAGTTCAAAACTCATCCAAGCATCAAAATTTAAGAAAATAGGGCGATGATGGCCGAGCCATGCACGGCTATTAGGGTTCGAAACCCTAGCCGTCATGAGCTAGCCGTCATGCCCAATGGGTTCTAAACCCTAATTAATTTTCGACACTTCCATGCTTATTAGCCACAACGACTAAGCCATCTCGAGCCAAGGGTTCCAAAACCCTAGCCCTCATGTGGCTAGCCATGGTGACATTTGTGATGGTGGTGGCCGAAAGTTTATGCTCAATAAATAATTTTATTCGCCAATTATATCAAATACAATTACTACGATGTTTTTCATAAACTAAAATTAATTTCATATCAAATATGAATTTAAACAGTTTAATTAACATGCAATATAAATTCTAACATGATTAAACTATTTAACCACATAAAATCCGATATGAGCCTTGTACACGGCTCTGATACCACTGTAAGTAACCCCATGAGCATACAACGCAGCGGAATAAAAATTTTGGGATTACAAACCAGCGATCTATACATAGGGATTCATATCGGATTAGAGAATTACAAGTGTCTTACCCTTGTAGCGCGTTTGAAGCCGAATCCACGGAGCTGCACCACGTCCTACGCCTTCTCCGAGTCAATAGCAAAACTCGAATGGTTTTGCCTCAACGGTATCCACACGATCGAATCGAACGAAGGGATTGTTTAATATCAAGTTGCTAGACAAGATATTAAACCGGAACCAAAAACCACACTTTGATTCACAATCAAATTGGCACAAAATCACTCAACCCTTTTCGGCTATGAAGAAACCGAGAGAGAATGAAGGATGCGGCCGTGTGATAGCTTAGGGTTTTTGTTATGAAGTGTTTTTATCTTGTCTTGCAATTAAACACCTTGCTATCATATTAAATATGATTAATTAAAGGCTTTCTTAAAGCTTCATGGGCTTAAGCCCATGATTTAATTAATCCTTATGATAATTAATTAAGACTCCTCTTAATTATTTAATTCATCTCATGAATTTAATTTCCCTTCTCGATTTAATCTTTGTGCGACCCGATAGGATCTCGTAATGTTGGCAGTGACATAAAATCTCATTTTATGTCGCAAGCATCGAGCGGTATCTAGCAACACATCGATGCTACCCAAATTACGAGAATGTCAATGACTCGACATAACCTTTAGAACTTGTGATAATATTAATCATGTAACTTAATCCCTTTGTCCTTTGTGTTTAGATTGAACACGAGTCATGTAATAGTCATACTCGTATATTCAATCTCTATTACTTGATCCCCAAGTAGAACTAGAATAAACGAATAAGCTCGATATCTCATATCGACTCATTCGAGCATGGCCATGCATTTTAGTTCTCACTTGATCAAGGGCCAAAACACATCTCCTGTTATATAGGAGGGACAAATCCTATCTCGATCAGTCAACATCCCTCTACATAATTCGTAGTGTATCCAATAGTCGCCTTTATAGTATACCCTGTTACGGGTAACGTTTGACGATATCAAGATACATAACTCCTTATGTTGGGATCTCTGATGATCACAAGTCGTAAGGATTACATACATTATTATCACTATGAGAATTGCATATGACGATCATATAACTATCCATGTTGCATTCTCATGGTGGGTCTGTTCAGTACATCGTTCTCTAACATGTACCCATATGTTGATTTGATATCTCATATCAATGAACAATTCATCGATCAACATATACTAGTCTCTACGTATTATCATTATCCCTTTCATGATAATACTTGACTAGGAACTTCTTTAAGAATAATACAATATTATTCTAAGGACATTAACATATATATTAATTCACAATGCACAGTTAAAAGAATAATATATAATAATGAATTGTCATTCATAAAACCATAAACATTGTATGTCTTAAACAATCATATAATGACTTGTCTTAGGGCATATCCCAACAGTCTCCACATTGGTTGAATACTAATCCAACATTATGCACGTAATGCGTATAACGTAATGCGTATAAGGGTCTATAGTTTTTATTATGATTAAACTAATGTAACACCATTTTATTTTATTTTGGGAACCAAAAATAAATTAGGGAAAAAACAAACATCGCTAACAATCCCAGTTCTATTTTGGTTTGTAATAGCCGTCCAAAGTTGCAAAGATTCATTTAATTCCCCCACAAGTGGATGGCCAAGTGATAAGGATTTAGTATACCTTCCTTTTATTAAATATATATGAAAATTATATAAAAATAATAATTATTTAAAACTCACTCAATCGTTGTCCAACTAGAACCTCCTAAATTGTTTAATATATCTATCACTATCCCACAATAAATGCATCTTGAACTTATATTCTAAATCATTAAATGACATTTTTATTTAGGATTTAGATTCACAACCTTCACATAATAACATTATTCCATTAATTTGGATACAAAATATCATAACTAAAAAAATATTTCAGTAAGTTTGATTTTTTCAATGTTTTTCCTTAGAGTAACCTTAAGAAGATCAGCTTGCAGCAAGAAGGTATTTCATAGGGCTCAATTTTTTTTGAGATTTTGGACAAGTTATAAAAAATGAAACATTTATTAAAAAATAAAGTGACAATTAACTAAAATCTTACTTGTTGCCTTTTTTATTGCAAAATTCTTATTAAAATCTTGTATTCAAGTTTAGCTAATAAGTCATTTTTCGATTGTAAGAACGGTAATCATTTAATCAATCTTGATACATAATTGCTCATAAATCATTTTTATAATCTTTAGTTTTGAAAAATATTTTTTTATGCAGACACAGTAAGTAATATTCTATATGCTACAAAATAATTGGAAAAAAAATTAAGTTGTTTTATTAAATTTAGTATTTAATTGGGTCTTAAATTTCTAAATTGTAACTTTTTATAAAACTTTAACCTGAAAATAAATCTAAATCACCAATATCAAAATGCACTGATAAACCTAAAAATCGGTGGCCTTATTGAAATCGGGGTCTAAAGAGAATATTTTAGCGACATTGCCACGTGAGCCGCCCATGAGATGGATAAAAGACAAAAAAAAAAAAAAAAATTGGCAAGATATGGGAATTTTAAACTCCAATTTAAGAAAGCATTCAATACTAAAGAAATAAAATTCTAGTTTCCAAGAATGATAAGTGAACAAATAAATGTTGGCATTAAAATGAGGCTGAATTAATGCAAACTCTACACTGGCAAGAAGTGAAAGTCACGAAGCACTTACTAAATTTAATTACAGGATTTGTTCAACATCTTATGTTTGAAGGAGACTGCTGTCTATAACAACATTTATTTTGTTGAATTACTTGCTTTCTTTGGCTTTAGATGAATATCCATTCCTCAGAATGAACATCTATTGTCTAGAATCAAGATGAAATCTTGAATGATCGAAGTTCTTAGGACCATATATTGCTGAGAATTATTATATGAAACAAAACCATCTTCATTAATAAAACTCAATCAAACAACTCCATGAACATTAAAAAATACCATCAGTAATCAATGATGAAGCATAATCTATTATTCATTCTTCCAAGCATAAAAGAAGAAAGAAAATCCAAGAACTGGTACTTTTGAATCCATGAAACTCTCGGAGCAGCTCCATGAAACTTCGGAGGAATAGGGCAAAGTTGGGCTACTCCAGAACTTCTCTGCCGATAAACTAGTGTGAAACATGAACATTGCATCCCCTAAACTTGGACCGAATAGCCAATTGTGCACGTCCCAATAGACTTCAACAGGGAGTCCATCCACCAATATCGTGTAATTTCCACGAAATTTCCAATGCAGATGCTTCACCTGCATCACTGGTTTTGCATCAATATGAATCAGTAAGCAAGGATCGTCGCTAATATTCGAATCACATTCAATTCTCAGGTCATGAATTTGGCCATTATCACAGAATTGTGCCTTGGTACCATACACCCTCTTTCCAGAAATATGTTCCCTCTTAGAGATGAACATTGCATTGCAAAAGGCACCAATTGCTCCAGTTTTCTTGAATGCTTCTTTCCTAAGATCCCCAACTACCAAAACCATCTCCCCCTTACAAACAATTGCGACATAATACCCCTCAAAAGCCTCCGGCCCGGAACCAAATTTCGCCAAAGACAGATCCCAAAACACCTCAATTTTACTCGTATTCACTTCAAAGCTTTTGGACCCTTTTCTTTTTGAGAACAAAGAAGGTTTCACATCCACTTTACAGATACAACGATTAGATGCATCATCTAATTCAACACTAAGGCACTGACCCATCATATTCTTGCTCCATATAAGGCTGATTAAACAGGATTTACCAAGTAATTTACACCTATATATGCAAGTAACAGAATTATGAGGACCTTTTCTCGCACCTACACCAGAAGAAGAAGCATCAGCAACCTGAACTCCATTTTCTCCAAAACAAGATGGAAAGTCCCTCATCTCCAGTACATTAAAGGAAATCCAAGAATTTAGATTTCTACAACCTTTTCTTGTGGCTATATTGCGAGAAAAATCTGATCTTTCCGCACCCTTTTGCACATTTAGGAAATGAAATCTATAAATACGATAGACGTACCAAAAATCCAATCTTTAGAAGTAAAATCAAGAACCCATTTTTCCAACTGCCATACAATTCCATGGATCTATGTTTAGAAGTTCTGAGGTGAAGTAAAAAGCTTGCGAGGGTTCAAAGTACTTGAATAAACTGGTGTTTGATGAAAGGACAGGGTGAAGTTCGACATTAGGGCAAATTTTGCGGGGTGGAGGAAAAGAAACGGACTAGAATCACAGATTATTTTTTGTTCTTTTGTTTACAAGATACCATACACAAAGTTTGAATTTTCATTCTCAATTTTCCATTTTAAACAGAGAAAAAGAAAGAAAAATGGACGCAGCTGAGGAGTTAGTTGGCCTATTTAATAATGTGATTCAAAAAAAGAATAACGAAAATGATATCTAAAATTTTTATTTTATATTATTTTAGTCTTATGTTTGTGAATTTTTTGATGAAAATCACTATAATATCAATAACTTATGGGCAATAATATTTTTTGAAAGTGATGTTTATATATAACTTATTTCACTTTGTCATGTGTATGAAGGTGGAAACCACATTGATTTTTACACACCAAATTGAGGGTAATAATAGTTACATTTACGTTGTTCTTAAGATCAATCCAGCCATCGATATAAAATATTTCATATAAATAGATGTGTAGGATCAAGAGCTTACCGTCAATAACTATAGTTAAGGGTAATAGCGCAACATCAATCTTTTCAACCATACACTGACACAAGCGCCACGTGTTCGACCGATCACAAAACAGAGGCAATTGTTGAACCCCAATAATCCCTCCCCCAATAATTGCACTCTCTGCAACTCATGAGAATCAAACACGCGACATTGGCTCTGATACAAATTGTAGGATCGAGCGTTTACCGCTTTACCAATAACTATAGTTAAGGGTAATGACGTAACATCAATCTTTTCAATCATACACTGACACAGCGTCATGTGCTCGACCGATCACAAAGCAGAGACAATTGTTGAACCCCAACAAGATGGATGTCCCAATATATTATCCTTTAAATGTAGCATCAAATAATCGGGGACAACGGGGGTTGCCCAAAAATGTTGTTTGAAAAGATACAAAGTTTAGAGTATATATTATTAAATGAAATTATGTTCAACCGCCATCTCTTTGTCTATAATTTGGCTTTGTTTTGCGTGTGGACAACACAAAGCGAAAGACGTGCCGGGAATAAATTTATGCGCAAATATTATCTTTTAACAACTTAAATAAACTAATGAATAAAAGTGGGATCCGAGAAAAGGACTATTTTTACAACCCATTACGTTAAAAGTTATATTTTTTATATATTTAAATAAATATAATTGTATCCTATATATTTTTAAATAAAAATTTAAATTATGAAACACTTGATTTATGGCTAACTTAATTTAATATTATAAGAATAAAAAATTCATAAAATAACGTGATTCGAGGAAAATTACAATTCTATTATAATTTGCAATCCAAGATTATGATTTTAACACTATGTAAAGTTACAATCTTAAAATATAAGAAAAATAAAATTCAATGGCTAGTTTACAAAATAATTAATTTTTTACCTAATTGAGGTATTAGGTTTTGTACAAAATTTAAAACCATATATAAATAGTTGAAATATGATTAGATGATCTGAAATAGTATAGATAAAAATAAATACATGATTCTTTACATTTAACTCTAAATATTTTATCCGTTCTCACAAGCACGTCTATATATCTCTCGTTGTGGTCTTCTAAATAGCTCAGCTTCCCCTACATTCTCCGTTTGTGATTGAGGAGGCATAATCATAGCGATTCACTCACCAATATCATGATATTATGGAGTCAAGTCGAAGAATGCAACATGAGAGATATCAAAATGTGGACGTGACTGTGAAGGACCGGGTACTAGAAGCAGAAGATCCGTAAATGAGAATTCATTGTATGCTTGGGTTGGATCTGGTATATATAGAGTGTATGGTGATGGCTCCTCCTGGTCGAACCGAAGAGGTCTAGTCCTAGCGTTGAACTCACCAATCGCAGCATTTCGCGACCCGAAATCACTGTTGCAGAACATTTTAGTTTATTAGTAGCACCATTCATCTGGAACAAATACAGTACTTTTGGTCCGGAATAGCCGTGCGGAACATTCTAATCCTAGCGTTGACTCACTAATATCATGATATTGTGGACTCAAGTCAGAGAATGCAACATGCGAAATATCAAAAGTATGCAAATTTCGACAATTGAAATTTTGCAAACCCAGTAAATGAATGACTTAATTTAGATTTAAAAAAATTATATTATTGCATTAGAAACACCATTCAATATAAAGTTTTTAATTAGAATGCATCAAATATATTTATATTTTTTCAATATGGTATTTGCAAATTATGAACAATAGAGAATTTACAATCCGAATGCAAATTATTAAAAATTATCAATTGATCTTTTAAAATTTAAAAAGCTCAATAAACATCGATTTAATATTTAAATACAAGTAAATTTTCAAAAAAAACTTATGTATCCAAAAAAAATTATATTTACCAAATCATTTGATCGACCAAAAAATTTATTATATTATATTAAGCATTTTCAACCGTTTTTATAAAAAAAAGTTTTCAACAATAGCAATCCTGGATTGCTAAATTTCTCTAATGTTGAGGATTTGCAATCCAGGATTGCGAATTCTCAACAGTATAATTCGTATTTCAAGATTGCGAATCACGGTAGAAATAAAACCCTTTCATTTTGACATTAATTTGTTAAACTTTTTTAATTGTTATAAATTTTTTTAAAAAAATTGATTTACATAAATGTCGTTTGAGATTATTGCTACAAACTTTAACGAAAAAACAATTTGTGATTTAATATTAGAGCCCATTTTTTATATATCAATACCATTTACTTAGGAGTCCATATTTTTTTTTTTAGAAAGTAGGAGTCATATATTTATTTTTTAATGAAGAGGGAACCTGCGGCCGCTAGCTTTGGATGTACACTGGGTAAACCTCGGGTTGATGAGGTAGCCTACAAACTACGTCAACTAGGTAAACTGCACTAGAAAAGCCCGGTGCCACAGACTCAGATCGAGAAAATATTGGCAGGAATAATCGAATTTATAACCTTATGCTCCAAGCCCACCATACTCGCTAACTCGGACATTCCCCGGAGGAAGCAGATCCATATCATTACTAGCATTAAGTGACCGTTGCTTAAAATATCTAAATTTAGCATTTTTAAGTGTGTGGACAAACATATCCCTTCACTATTTAAATAAAAAAATTTAACAAAAATATACAATTACAAATTTTTTAAATTCGTTGATTTATTAAACTAGTGAGTCGTAATTCATTACTGGATTATTTCTTTTTCTTTTTCTTTAATAATATCCATAATTTATTTAAATTTCATCTCATTTTTCGTATCATACATGTATTTTAAGTTAATTATATTACTAACTATTAAATTTTAGATTTTTTTTATAAAATTATGTTTTCAAAAATATAAAAATTATATTAACCAGTAGTTGAATATGATATTATCTTAATATTAAAGATAATGGTAAAGATATACAGTTGATGTAGCAAAACATATTTTACTAAATAAAGTAAAGATTTGAAATGTAGACTTGCCAACTAGTATTTTTTAGTTGGGAAAAAAGGTTAAAAATTCAAATTTTGGCTTGAAAACATGTAGTAAAAATTTAATTAAAAGCTTTGTTTGATATGCTTGTCAATATATGAAGGCCTAAACCATATGAATTCCATTAATCTTGGCTTTTGTCACGTTTGATTCAACCCAATTCAAAACCTACTCAATTAATAATTCAACCAAATTCATCTAACAAATTCAAACTCGCTGACAAATTCAAATGTTTGATCTACTTTACAACTCACTTATAGTGTTTAAATTATTTAAAAAGTGACCCAAACATGTTATTGTGGATAAGAACCTACTAAATATGCACAAGAGAGTAAAAAAAAACAACAACAAAACTCAGGTCACCCTCTCGATCCACATTCATCCATCCGTATCTGCATGTTTCAATATTCGAAAAAGGAGTTACAAATGAAAATTTGAGCAACCCATATTTATATGAACATGTACTAGATTGTTGCACCTCCACCCCCATACCTACTCAATCCGCTTGCATCTTTATATATTTGAGTGTAAATTATATAACTAATAGTTTAGGAGTTTTAAGTTATACATTGTATTTTTTAACCAGTTTTTTTAATCGGTTCTTCTAGTATATAGTTTGGATTTATCAAGTTTTAGGATAATGATGATGTTCTTGGTGACTATGGTTTAACTATCATTGATTTTTAATTGCAAAGAATTTGATAATTATGTTTTGGTTTCTATTTTCGTATAGATGTCAAACAGGCCGTGCCGGCCGCAAATTCGTGCCTCCTGGCACTGTTCCGTGCCGGGCCGGCACGGCCTGCAACAGAGACGGATCGTGCCTGGCACGACCAGTTTTGTTTTCGCCAGGCCCGGCACGGCCCAAAACATATTTTTTTAATTTTTTTTGTTTAATTTTAATTTTATAAATATAATAATATTATAAAAATATAGATTTGTACAATATACTTGCAAAATAAAAATTTATTGACTACGAATTAAAAAACTACAAATTACATTGAACAAAACAAAATCATAAATTACAAAAGAGTTTAAAAAAATATTCTAGTTTTCTTCATTTTCATCCGAAGAAACACCATGTCATCCCAAACCTTGTAAGCGTTTATCAGCATCCAACCAATCCTTTAAAAGAATACACATCTCCACAGTGTTTGGTTTCAGTCTACTTTTTTTTTCATCAATGACTCTTACACCTGCAATAAACAAGACACCGATGAAACTATGGATATCGGAGGAGTTAGTAGATCACGTGCCATTATGAGAAGTACTGGCCCAAGTCAAGCATTGTCTTTCCACCATGCCAAAATATCAAAAGTTTCTAATTCTTGTTCACTGAAATTTATAACTTGGTTTAGATATAACTGAAGCTCAGTAAATGAAGATGTATTAGAACTAGAGCTAGAATAAAT
This sequence comes from Haberlea rhodopensis, assembly GCA_907163345.1. Classification (NCBI taxonomy): domain Eukaryota; kingdom Viridiplantae; phylum Streptophyta; class Magnoliopsida; order Lamiales; family Gesneriaceae; genus Haberlea; species Haberlea rhodopensis. The sequence continues at coordinate 28,977,731 of CAJQUN010000001.1, forward strand.
GGAAGTAGTGTCATGTCTTCTTCTTAACATTGTCCACATAGAACCCCTACTACTACTAGCACATTACTGGAATTGATCTAGAATTATGTAACGAATCATATAAAGAAAACAAAGTAAACAAACATTTATTAATGCGGTCTTTCTCTTGATTAATATTAACATTTTCATAAGTCATGTTGGTATAATAAGATTCTATTATAATTTCTACACTATATACTTTTATTCTAGGATCCAGAATTGATGCCAAGCAATTTAACATAGGAATAGTTTTCCAATATTTTTTAAATTTATACTCCATCGTTCAACAATACCTGTAAAAAATGGATCAGATCTATGTAATGTAAAACATTCACTAATTTCATAAATTTTATTCAAAAATATTGAAGAAGTTGGATAATAACAACCTGAAAATAAATTTGTAGCATCATAAAAATGTTCAAAAAAATTACAGATATTAGAAGCAATTTCCCAATCAGTTTCTTCAATATGAAAATATTCGGCCATCATTTCATTAAAAAATAAAGTGATCACATTTCTATAAGGTAAACATGCTTCCAACATTAAATATGTGGAATTTCACCTATTAGGAACAACATAAGGAAAATCTTTATAATTCATACCATGAGAAATGCATAAACTTTTGAAGTCTTATTTTCTAGAAACTGAAACATTAAGAAATTTAAGAGTAGTCTTTATTTTTTCTAAATGAAGCTCAAGTGGTTTCAATCCATCTTGCACACACAAATTTAAAATATGACATGCACAATGAATATGAAAAAGATCATCATTTAAAATTGGTTTCAAATAAGTTTTAATATAGTAATTGCAGCGGTATTATTTGTTGCATTTGAAAATCTTTATAATTCATACCACGAGAAATGCATAAACTTTTGAAGTCTTATTTTATAAAAACTGAACCATTAAGAAATTTAAGAGTAGTATTTATTTTTTCTAAATGAAGTTAAAGTGGTTTCAATCCATCTTGCACACACAAATTTAAAATATGACATGCACAACGAATATGAAAAGATCATCATTTAAAATTGGTTTCAAATAAGTTTTTGATCTAGTAATTGCAGCGATATTATTAGTTGCATATCAAATGAAACAGAGAATATTTTATTACTAATATTATATTCATTAATATTATATCAAATGAGGCCAATCAATTTTTGTGAAACCTAACACCCAGTTATCGTCAATCCAATGTCCTGTAGCACAGAGATATGATACATTGCCAAGATAGGTTGTCCAAATATCACTTGTTAGTGCTACTTTCGAAGAAAGATTACCTAAATACGTAATTAAATTTGCTGTATATTCATTAAAAATGTGAATGCATCTGATTAATAGTATTCCTTGAAAATCGTTTATGTTGATGTTGCGAACCTAAATGAATGTAATTAGTGAATTTCGCATCCGCCCCCATTGAAAAGGGTTTCTCCGTCCATACTATGTATTTAGCTAATTCTCTCATTTCTCTTTCAACATTATAAGTGAAAATACATAAACTTGAACTACTACTACCAGTGCCGAATTGTGAAAGAGTAATTTGGTTACCATCAGGTTGTTCTCTTTCATGTTTAGCTATTTGTCTTAGTAAATTATATGTACTACCAGAAGAAGCATATGCATAATCTTTTTTACATTTTTTACAAACTACCAGTGATCCATTTCCCTCAATATTTTCTACATCAAATAGTTGTCATACATTACTAGTTCTTTTTTTGAAGTTCTTCTACTTTTTAATTGAATATTTGGTGTGCTTTCTTCATTTTCTTGAAATTGATCGATTTCATCACCATAATTCATATTATAAGATGAATCGGTCATTATATATATAGACTACAATTAGTTAATGCAACAAATATAAAAGTTACCACATATTTACTAGGATGAGTATTGGCTTTATTGCTTGTGCTTGTATTGGCAAACGTAAGACAAACTTCTTTCTTCTTGTGAACAAATTGATAGTATAGCGTTTAAAGTATATAGAGCTTTGAGATTGAGAATATAAAATATTTCCTCAACACACACCTATATATAACAACAACAAAAAAAGTTTTTTAAAAAAGTCGTTGAACGACATTTTTTTGACCGTTGGCCATCGACGATCGATCGCAAGTTATGTGGTAATTGATCGCCAAGCCGTGTATGGCGTACTGCCACTCGGCGCCAGTTATGTGGCGATCGATCGGCAAGCACTATTGCCACTCGGCGATCGATCGCCGATTAATTTTAAAAAAACCACACATCTACAGTGTCGTGTCGTGTCGTGCCCGTGCCAGCCCACAGGCTGCCACCCCTTGGCCCGTCCCGGCCCATGTGCAGGTTGTGCCTGGCATGGCACGTCACTGTAGCAAAATGGGTCGTGCCGTGCCGCTCCGAGTCGTGTCGTGTCCGTGTCGTACCTCGTGCCGTCCGCTCCGTTTGACATCTCTATATTTTGGATCATAAGCTGTTAACTTTTTATTGTTTTACGATGATGTTCTATCATTTTCTTTAGTTTTTAGTTGTGTTTTAAAAATCTCTCATACGCTATTGATTGCACTAACTACATATGTATAATGAACATCAATAACCCAATAAATTCTTAAATGACATAATATGCTCCTTCTAAAAATAAACTAACCCAATAAATTCTTAAATTTGACATAAAAACAACATCAAGCATACACCTTTATTCATACAATCTTAAAACACATGGTTTCAAAATAAATTTCCTAAATACTCAAAATAATGTTGGGATTAATTAGGATTTATGTTAGATCGTGTCACAAGTTTGATAATAAACTCTTTCGGCTATTAGACATAAATCAGCACAAATTTCTTCTACAGCACTTTATTTCAAGTAAACGTAGAATTTAATGAAAATTTCTACATGATAGTTTTATCATTTATGTATGTGTGTGTGTGTTTATATATATATATATATATATATATATATATATATATATATTTGTTATGATCAAACGGTTACTATCAGGCCAAAAACTATAGTTTTTAGCATACACGCAACTTTATTTCATTATACAATGTAGCACAAAACTCGTATTAAGCAACATGTGGGCATGAGGGGTTGTACCACATGGGTACCAACAGATCAGGCTTGTTATGACATGTAGATAGTGATGAACACTTTGTCTACAAGCGCACAACTATTATGTTGTTTAATTATCAACATTCCCTCCAGAAGAATCACATGCATTGCTTCTGGGTAGGCTCAAATACAAGACTCACTCTGATATCAGTTGTTATGATCAATCTCTTTCCACTATGCCAAATAATATAGTTGTTAGCAGAGAAGCAACTTTATTTCTTTATACAGTTCCAGCGCAAAGACCCGTAGCGACATGTGTATATGATGGGCTACACCATATGACTGTCAATGAGTCAGACTTGTTATGACATAGACGGTGATAAGTACTTCATCTACGGGCTCACATAAGATATGCCGTGTAATTCTCATCTACAAGCTCACATAGGGTATACAATGTAATTCTCAATATTATATATTACATGTTAATTCTCTTACTAATTGAGTAATGCCAAATATAAATCTTTAAAATGAAATGCAGAAAATTGCTTCAGTTTCATATTACGAGTAACTTTTAATTTGATCAAATGAAGATGTCAAGTTTTCAATCAAAAAAACTAAAGTGATGTGCTAAGTAAAACATTTGATATGTTATATATTGTAGTTTTTGTTGCAAGTCAGTTATTGTAAATAATAGGTTTTTGTTATTAGACCAGGTTAAAATTGAAGCTCATATATATGACAGATGATGTTGATGGTCGGCTTAGCATGAAAAATATGCTTTATTTTTTATTTTTAATATACTTTAAAAATTACTAAATTATTATTGAAAGTTTTGTTATTATTTCTCACGATAAATGGTGCAATGTTTAATTAAAAAATACGAACTTTAAGTTCGATCCAAAAATCAAGATTTTGGTTTATTACATGAATTAAATAAAGGAAAAATTGCAAGGAAGTACCTTTTTTGAGAAACTTAATTCACTTAAATCTTGAAAAAAAATAATATTGCAGAAAAATCCAAGTTTGATAAACTTTTATTCAAATAGGTCCAAGTTCAAAATTTCAAATCAATTTGGTGCTTAATTTTGACTCGTTTACCCCTCAATGATTTGGTAAGGTGCATTATATTTAACTTCTTCTTTTTACAAGTTTCCGTTTTTGCTATCCTTGGCACAAGATGGTATCAGAGTATACGTTTATTCTGAAAATACTATAGTAATATCTTCAATATTAATTTGTAACCTATACGGATGAGATAATTCAAGAAAAATTATGGATCCCAACGAATGTTCGTGATGCAAGTCATACATGTAGTACTTCCAGAAAGTGGAAGAACTAAATCAAGAATATCTGGCCGAAACTAAACACTTCAACCAGAAATGAAATATTCTACTAGAGATTGGTGCTAGCCCAGCTAGCATATACCAGTATCAAGAACAGGAGAAGGTGGCGAGGAACCTTTACATGATGATACTCAAGCAACACTTTGGGTTAACCGAGGCCCAGAAGAGATATCATCCTGAGCATAACCATATGATTCCAGATCACAACCACTCAACAGGTTCCGAAACAGACAAATAGGATGGGAGAACCAAACCTTTCGAGAAATCGAGCCGGATTCTTCTAAGACATCACAAGATCTTAGAGAGATCCAGAAGACAGTGAAACATTATGGATACCATGTCCCTGCACAGGTCCATCAGATTCAAAGACAGATGGAGATTATGATTAAACATCATGAGAAAATTCTTAAAAACCTTCAAGATGTTCAAACCCGAGTTAAGGAGTTGGAGTCAAGACCAAGTTCTTCAGGAAGAATGAGAGGATGATGATTACCACCATCCTATGGAACAGAGCCCCTACATCACAAAGAGAAAGCCAAGGAGGTCCAAAGACCCATGACAGAAACAGAAAAATTAATCACTGTCATCCGAGGAGATCCAATACTTCCCACAAAGTAATAAACAGAATCAACCTGGAAGATCTACGTGATCTTACTGATTCGTTTGCAGGATTAAATCTCATAGACTTCAAGACGGTAGAACTTGTAACCAAAACTCCACCATAAGAGAGTTCAGGTCACACACTCCACCCGGAGGAGATCAAAGAATGCCCCCATCAAAATGATTTTACCACGGGAGTAAATTTAGATCCCGCAGTTGGAGTAAGGGGTCATCCCCACAGGCCAGATTTACATCAAGCACCTTAAGGGAAATCTCAGTTAGATCTGATTCATCCATATGGACTTATGCTCAACATGGACATCTTGGATTTTAAAAATCGAGAAGATCTTATGGGCTTCAGCAATGAGAATAGCAGCATGAACGCTTGATCTAAGTAAAGAAGGATTCATATTACTCCTTAAAATGAGTCTGGAAAGATCAGTCAAGATTTCCTGGGAACTTGGAGACCCAGGTACCAAGAAAAAAGTTTTAGCCGGAGAGCCCCTGAAAGACATCGTGGACAAAATTGCAAAATTCTTTAAAATCTGTTTTATTGAAGTAGGTTACTTCGAATGAATGGAGGAATAGAAGGCGAAAAAATATAGACAAGCTCTATATAGCCTGGAACTACATGATATTGTTATGTAGATGAGTACAACTCTTCACAGAGTATAGATGGAGACAAAGATGATACAAAGTGATGCAGCATAACTTTTCTTTGCCAAAATACAGAGTCCATGGAGAGAAATTCTTATCCAGGAATATACACTACAAGCAATATAGACGGCGGCCATGAGAATGTCATTTCTTAGAATGAAACTTGCGGAGCGGTGCTATCAAGCAAAGCTCCAAAAGAATTACAAGAAGCTATGAGAGAATCAATAAGACAGCTCTTTAGGGAATGATATCCCTACAATCATTCAAAACTACCACCACAGGCGAAAGATGAAATAGCATAGAGCTCATCCTTATGCCCGAGGAAGTAGTTCAAGAATAAGTAGGTCTTCATGGAGACCTAGAAAGTTCTGGTCCAACAGAAGGCCCGAAGTTACAGATCCGGGCAAAGATCAGGACCAACAAGAAGTAGGATCCTGTCAACAAGTTCTAACCAAGCAGGTACTAGCAGAACACCAATAAAGAGGACTTTCACACGCACTCATACTCGTGCGAATGAGAGTTTCAAAGATTGTAACGGTGGACATACGGAGCAAGAGGACAGATCTCTACAGATAGTCCAGAGAACCAAAGCCAAGGAATAAGGCAGGTCGAACATAACAAGGAATTTGAGGATGCTATTTATTTCCATGATTTGGTACCGGTATATCAATTTGAGGATATTCCTTCAGATGAAAGTATCTACGAAGAAGAGATCTATTCTGTTAATGGAGGTGAATCCATTTCAGAATCAGAGTGAAGGAGAGTTCCTTCAACACATGATCAGAGAAGAATCGTCAGGATTTTTTTCTCATACTACTGTTTCTCATAAAACTCTTTTGAGGATCATGAAGGAAGAGCCAAAGCTTCACATGTATGATGGATTTACAATTGGAGCAATGGAAAAAGCTATGTATATGATTGGTCTTCGAAGTCGGAAGCATCAATTATCCATCGGGTGACAACAGGTGAATTTGCGATCCCGATGGAATTCATGAGAAACCAAATTGAGATTCAGTTAATCTCATACAGAGAAATTTAGGAGATTAAGAACAAGGTTAAAATAGAAGTTGCAAATACACTCTCATGGATTCATATTGGAGCCATTAGAGTAGGGATGCTTATCGACCAATCCGTTCTGATCCGGTCCAAAACATGCAGGTTCCGGATTCGATAATTTCAGAACCGGTCCAATCCAGTAAGGAATCGGATCGGATACCGGTTCCGGGGCCACCAGTTCAAGGTTGGACCTGTTCCAACCGAGAACAAATTTTAATTTGATTTTAAAAAAAAAAAAAAATTGATGCAAAAATTTAAGAATAACTACCGGTTCTGGTTAAAATCGGAACCAGATATGGTTAATTAGGAACCGATAGTCTACCGGTTCCGGATCAGTTCAAAACTGGTTCGTCAGGTTTCGATTTCGGACCAGGCTAACCGGTTCGGTTCCGGGCCGGGTCCGGATTGACCCGACCCGTTAAGCATCCCTACATTAAAGTCATCATCAAGGCAAATTTCAAGGAAGGAATTAATTCGCTGCTTAATCTGGCGATCTTTGACAAGAGAATCCTGAACCTTGAAGATTCTTGTTTGGGAGCAGTTGCAGGAAATCTGTATGCTGGAAAGATAGCCTTCAACATCTATCCCGAATTGCATATAATTTGGGAGATCGAGATTTCAATAAGGTTCTTACTCTTCATTAGGACTTTAAGAGGAATGATCTGATGAAAGAAGGGAATAGACCTTACTCGATCACCTATAAGGTGTCTTACGCACTCTCGAATACTCATCATTCAGAAGTATTCTTGAGAAAAGAGTTCATCTAAGTCCCCAAAATCTTCGAGGATTTCGCCAAAGCAGTATTGTCGGATATCATTAATACTCCGACAATTGGAGAGATCGACATGAGGATACAGAACCAGCCTGTTTTGAACAGAAGCAGGAGGCTTATGATCGAGCCAAGAAGAATGTCTTTCCAACAGGATAGGTTGATCAGTAACTATCCCAGAGAAAAATAGAAAGTAGTCTCAAGCAGAATTTAGAAAATTCATGATGTATTCAAAACAACAGGAATGCTGAAAGGCCGAGAAGGCTGGAGAGAAGTATAAATAATCTTCGACATCACCGAGAATAACAATATCTTCCCTTGAAATGTTCTATATTATTTGCAAGAACCTACGGTTGGCAAGTACCACCTTCATATTGATGAACTTGATCTAACAATTGAAGGACCTGCAGGTATGATCCCAGAACAACTCATTCTAGGGATTGAGTTTCTTGAGGAACATAAACCTTAGGAAAGATTACAAGACGGAATGGAATTCATGGTGGAAGGAAAGAGATATCGAATCAGATTATCACCAGTCCATTCTCAATATACATATCCGTCGGGATATTATACGAGAAATATCAAGCAGAATATTTTGCAGCTGATATTGATTTAGACGCTGGAATATGCACTGCCAAACGAGACCTCTTCCCTAAAGAGGTTGGTGAAAAATTACCAGCCATTGCCAGAAGATATTTTTCCAAATGGATTCTTATTCTTAATGAAAGAGTCCAGTCGGAGAAAATAATAATCGGCGGAGCAAGCGGTACCCTCTGGTACAAATTCAAGACTCCACCTATTTATTTTCATGATACATGAGCTGATATGCTGCTAGGAAACAATTTCCTACAGACATTCAAGCGGTTTACACAAGAGAACGAGACAAGGATGCTTATTTCACAACCCTTTGTGATCATCATATTATTGTCCATCGACTAAGGGAGACGTTTCACAGAAAGTTCACCATTAGTTTTCGCAGCAAGTGTGGTGATGAAGGAAAACTTTGACACCCAACGATGAAGAATCAACGGAAATTTGGTGAAGAAATCCTTCAGTTTCTACAACAATGTCCTATTGAAAAGGATTCCCAAACTTTTGACTGTGTTAATACTATGTCTTTCAGAGAACGAGATGAATAAGAGTTACTCCAGAAACCCTTGTTTCTAAAGAAGACATTACAAGATGAAGTTCCACAACCTGAAACTACCCTCGAAAAGCATATCACTCTAGAGGATGTGAAAATGAAGATTCAGAGGAACTACAACGAGAATCCACTGGCATGGTTGAATAAGAATGAACTCATAGCTACTTTAAAGGTGAAAGCCGGAAAAGAAAATGAGTTCGTCAGATTCAGAGCAATCCCCATGAATATGGAAGATCGGATGGATATGCAGATAATACTTAAGGAACATCTTGACCTTAAGTTAATCTCGGCAGGAGTTTCTCCGTATAGTAGTCCAGGATTTCTTGTTAGGAATCATGGAGAAATCAAACGAAGAAAGCCAATGTTAGTAATCAACTACAAAGGAATCAACAACATCTTGGATTTCGATGGATACTTTATCCCGAGCAGAGAACATTTGGTAAACAATATCAAGAATGTCAAAGTGTTTTCCGAATTCGATTGTAAGTCTGAATTTTACCAGATTAAAATGGAAGAAGCAAGTAGAAAGTTCACAACATTCTCCACACCACAATGATATTATATCTGGAATATCATGCCAATGTGATTGACAAAGGCTCCCCAGATATTTCAAAGGAAAATTGATAATCTTTTCAAAGATTACTTCAGCTTCATGTTCGTGTATATTAACGACATCCATATTGCTTCAAGAAACATGAAATCTTACACATTTGGAAATATTTTCAGATGTTTGCTACAAGGAAGGATTAGTGCTATCCGAAAGAAATGCAGTGATCGCTACTAGACAAATCGAGTTTCTTGGGATCGAGATTGATGAATCTGGAATCATCCTTCAAAACCACATTGTTGAGAATGTGCAGGGTTATCCAGATGATCTCAATGATTTAAAGCAGCTTCAGATTTTTCTGGGAGTTGTTAATTTTGCTAGAATGCTCATTAACAACCTGGCAAACCACATAAATGTGTTCAGTCCTTTACTCAAAAAGGATGTTAAATTTGAGTGGAACGAAGACCATCGACAAGCTGTTAAACAACTAAAAGAAGTTTGCAGGCAACTACCAAAGCTTGTAATCCCAAACGACGAGGATGATATGGTTTTATACACGGATGTCAATGATCATTGGTGGGCAACAGTTCTCATGAAAGCCACACTAGACGGAGAAATGCCATGCAGATACTATAGCGGTCTCTTCACAGACAACGAAGCCATCAGATAGCATATCAACGAGGGAGAATCATTTGCTGTTCGAAAGGCCTTTAAAAATGGCCATTATTTATACTTGCAAAAAAATTTATCTTGAAAATAGATAATACAAGAGTTAAGTCTTTTCTAAAAAATAAAATTGAATCAACACCAGAAAAGGCTAGACTTTTAAGATGGCAAGTCGAATGCTAATATTATGATTATGATATCGTGATTGTGAAATTTGATAAAAATGTTCTTGCATATTTGTAAACACGAGATGGAGGGACACATTGCTAATGATACCCTCAAGATGCTGAGGCATCTCAGGGAAAACCTAGAGATTTGATCGAGATTTTGGGACTCTTTGTCTCAATGCAGATGTCGCAGGAACGACTTCGACGAGCAGATAAGGAACTTGTTATTGATTACATACGAGCATGCTTTTGGGACCAAGAACGTTTTTTTGAAGTCTTGAAATGGCTGATCCTCCAGGCCGCATCTTCAACAGTGCAAAGTTAAGTGTTTAGATAATGTAGCTCATCTAACTCGGAGGCAAGAGATTCAAATACCCCTGTCACGAGTGATGCAGATGATGCATTCCTTGAGGATGCACAAGCTGTAGCGAATGTTGAGGGTCAGGTAAAAATTCAAGTCAACCCAGCACCTCTGGGGTAAAAGAGGGAGAGTTGAACCTTAGGCCAATGACTGTCAATTCTAAGGTTCAAATTAATGATGATTTAGTTTCTTCGCCTATGCAGGATTACCAAAGCACTTGGGAGAAACTAGTTATCAGACAGGGTATCAATCCAGATAAAACTATTGTTGATATCTCCCGGAAAATATCCGAGGGTTTGGATGAAACCAGTCAGCCATCCAAACGAAGTTCATGAATGATATAATTTCGGAGCTCTGGCTTCGATTTATACTGTGGCACCAGCATTATCTGAAATCTCAAAATTATCAATGTGGATCAGAGAAGCTGTTCACGAGACATGGATCAATAATCCACATTGGCCAGACGAGATATTTTGGAGTTGAATTTTTTCTGTGCTGCTCCAGAACCAACTAAGAAGAGCTTCATTGAAGCTTTTCATTTTATCAAGCTCAGATGATCAGATGGGAACGCCTTAAAAATATAAAAATGGCGCTACCAGAAGGCGTACCAGTTTTGGCTGGGACTATCATAGAAGATGAAGTTTCAAGCAGACGTGCATAGGGTCTTTGGGTTTGTCTAACTGAGATGGATAAAGTCAAATACTCATTTAAATTCTTTCAGAATTCAGCCAACAGTACTTTCATGCTGAATTCCATGACAGGAACATCGATGAGATTTGCCGAAGAATTCTTTGAAACAAAGAGAAGAATTCTTTGGGAAAATAAGATTCTGACGGGAAAAGAAACTTACCAGAAATTCTGCAACATGGCACATATTGGTTTATGGATAGATCGAATTTGCCAACCATGCCCGGAGCAGAAAGAACCCGACAGATCAGAGGCAGAAAAAGACAAAAGATCTGCTGACAAGAGAGCCAGCTTTTCTAAAACTGGGGACCACAAAACCAATAATGTAAAGATACCCCGACATAGGAAAATGCGTGACCATTAAAAGATAATGATGTATTTGTTTAACGCACTCGGACAAAAACAATGGACCACTCACGAGAAAAGTTGGCACATTTAGACATAGATGCCAGACCACGAGAAAGTAAAGGTGCACTCACGGGCGCATTCAACACTTATCAAGATTTGGAATCCGAAGTTGAAGTCCGGATTTATGCATATATAAAGGCACTCATTCAGGAAGCTAAGGACATCGAAAATTCTCCATAGTTTCTGAGAATAAAAATTGTAGTCTCCAAGCTTTGTAATCTCTCAGCTTGGTAATAATTTTTTTCTTTCTTTTTTTGTAATCGTTTGTAATATTGTTCTGTATTTCAGTTTATGTGTTCTTGAGTCAAGCCTCATCTATATAGAGGCTAAACAAGTTCGTCTCCTCCCAAAAGGTGACTTTTTAATGCAATAGATATTATAAGTATTTCCAGAATAAAATATAGGTTGTTGTCCATCTATCTCCCAAATTTCTTTAAATCTTTCTTATAACTTGATTATACCTTACGCCCTAAGGTAGGAAACAAATTAGGGCTGTGATGTGCGGTTTCTGAAGGAGTCGGATAACTTGCAGATTAACCTCGCCTGAGGGGCTGAGGTTGGATGGTGATGAGTCATTCGTAAAATAGTCTGGGGGCAGTAATTTTTCGTCTGGTGGCTTTGCAACCCACCTCACCGGGTGCCGTTATGGTCAAAATGGTATATTTCAGTTTGTTAAAATTTTATTTTAATTCGGAAGCATGATAAGCATGTTATTTCTTTTTAACATAATCTTCAAATCTGGTTTTGTATTATAATTATAAGAACGTTATATGAACTGTGAGTACTTTGCAAATATGCTCTTGGGTTCATCCCGAGATGATAGAAACTGAAGGATTTCATGTTCATAAAATGCTACTGTTTGGTGAATATTAGGATAAAGAAGATGATAAATAGTATATAGACATATTTGTTCTTTAAACATTTTCTTAGGGTTAAGAATGCAATTTTATTAAAAGTTGGTTGGACCTCGTGGACCATTTGAACCACATGGACCATATGGGGTTATTGTTTTCATTTCAACCAAGAACGGACCTAAATGAAATAATATTTTTTTAGTTAGACTATGATAAATTATGTTTCAGGATACGGTATCGGCCAACAATTTTCCCATTAAATAAATATCATTTGACTTTGACATTACTTCGGCTAAATTAAAGCTATGGGTCTAGCTTGGCCTATTAGAGCGGCAAACAGCCCAGTTTGGCCCATCAAAACAAATAAATATAATAGAATAGCATATATATGAAATTTATATGATTCCTGGTTCCTACGATCTATTCTCCTCTCTTTTCTCAAACTTATTCAATTTCTGGAGCTACAGAAAGAATCTTATGTTCAATAAGAAAACAAATAAAATGAGAGCTAATCATAACATTTAAATTTCAAGAAAAAATAAATAACTATCATGTCCAAGCTTGATCGAGCTCTAGTTAACGAAGCATGGTGGGATTTGGATGCGCATGCTTTAGCAGATTTTCGGCCTCCTGGATGTCTCTCGGATCACTCAACTTGCATTGTATCACTCCTTGGTGGAAGGGCTCAGGTTCGTCGATCTTTTAAGTACTTCAATATGTGGGCTACTCGTCAGAATTTTATGGATTCAGTGTCTCGTGCTTGGGATTCATCCATCTTTGGCGCTAGGCAATACTCTCTTTGTTCGAAGCTTAAGTTGGTCAAAGCTGAGTCGCAAAATTTTAATGCTATGCACTTCTCGCATATCTCGAAGAGTGTTCCTGATTCCAAAACAGAATTAGAGAATGCCGAATCTTCCTTATTAGCGAATGGGGCATCAAACTTGATCTTGGACCGTGAGATTATTGCTTCTTTGAGAAAGAAGGCTTGGTTTCTTGCTGACGTTGAATGATCTTCCTCGCTCAGAAGGCTAGGGGATCTTATCTATTAGAAGGGGATTGTTGCACCAAGTTTTTTCACGACTTGGTAAAACAAAATAGGAAGAGAAATTCTATTTTCTCACTCTGCTTTGATAATGGTCTTTACACCTCGAGCCTCTCCGAGGTAACATATGACTTCGTTAATTTTATACTAACCTATTGGATACTGTGAATGTTTGCCAGCCTCTAGATAGTCAAGTTCTAGCTAATAAACCATTCTGAGTCTCGAGCAACAGCAATCTCTTCTAGCACCTATGTCTCGGGAGGATATCAGGTGTGCTCTTCTTGACATTGGTGATGACAAGGCTCCTCGGCCTGATGGTTTTAATGCTCACTTCTTCAAGAAGACTTGGAACATTATTCAAGATGATCTTTGTGCATCGTTCATTGAATTCTTTGATCATGGCGTGTTATTGCAACAGTTTAACAATGATATAATTGCTCTCGTTCCTAAATCCTAAGTCTTCGCATTCCTCGAGGGTTCGGAATACAGACCTATTTCTTGTTGCAATACATTTTACAAGATCATCTCTAAGATTCTTCTTGCACGTGTTGTCAAGGTCTTAGATTCCTTAATCGACCCAGCTCAAGGTGCTTTTGTAAAGGTCGGTCTATTGTGAATAACATTCATTTGGCGCAGGAGTTGCTGCATAAATACAATCGCAAGAGAATTTCGCCTAGGTGTATTCTTAAAGTCGATCTTTAGAAAGCTGTTGATACAGTTGATTGGTCCTTCTTGCATAGTGTTCTCATGTTTGTTTCACTGATCATGTCGTATGTTTCTACTACATCATTCTCGGTTTCAGTAAATGAAGGAATGTTGGGTTACTTTAAGGGCAGGAAATGGTTGAGGCAGGGGATCCCCTATCCCCCTTCTTGTTTGCACTTTGCATTGAATACCTCTCTAGGCTTATCAAATCGGCCACTACAGATACTGAGTTTAACTACCATGCACTGTGTCAGGGTTTGGCATCACTCACCTTGCTTATGCAGATGATCTACTTTTATTTGCTAAGGAAGATGAACTTTCTATATCTATTCTATCTGACTGTCTACATTCATTTGGGTGTTGTGCAGGTTTAAAGGCTAACAGCCTTAAATCATGTATTTACACTGCAGGGACGGATGCCTCTACTCAGAGTGCACTGAGGCGTATTAATGGCTTCTCACAGGGGACAACTCCATCCCATTAGCTGTGCAAAGACTACGACGGCTGACTTTGGTACTCTAATGAGTGGACTCATTTCTCATTTGGAGTCTTGGCCTCGTAATTCATTGTCCTACGCAGGTAAGCTTGAGCTTATTCGTACTGTGCTACAGGGTGTAGAATGTTTTTGTATTTCCATTCTGCCTATACCTATTGGCATTATAGATCGAATATACAGCCTTTGTCGCTCTTTTATGTGGAACACAAATCCTCCTGTATCGTGGGCTTCGTTGCATTTTGCTAAGGAGGAGAGTGGTGTCGGTTTGAGGAATCTAAGATGCTGGAACAAAGAATTGTCATCCAAGGTACTATGGGATATTCAATCAAACAAATCGTCCCTCTGGATTAAATGGATTCATCACATCTATCTCAGACATGGGGATCCTTGGTTGTGGCAAGCTAAGAATATGATTATCCACTCATTAAACGCATCCTTTCGATTACAAATGAACTTATTACTACGTTTGGTGATGTGCAGGTAGCAATCGGTACAATCTCAACTTGGTACAGTACTAATACGTCTAGTTACGGTTCATGAACAGTCGGTTACGGTTAACCAACGATTACGGTTACAATGTGACCCTTATTTTTAAAATATATATATATATATTATTAAAAAATTTGAAAAAAGTGTAAAAATTATTTGAATTTGTTTTCCTCCATAGATTAATCATCAAATAACATCAAATAAATTCAAGTTCAAATAATCAAAATATGTATGATATATTCGTTTGATTAATATATATAAATTATAACATTCTATTTAGATCACACGCTCTTATAGTTTAGTGGATGGAGCTAATTATTCATGTTGGAGGTCATGAGTTCAAATCTACACCATAACATATGTTTTAAATTTAAAAATGTAAAAAATTAAAATAAACCCTTCATTATGACCCTTAACCGGCCTTCATATAGACGGGCCGGTTACGACCCGTCGAACTGTTGATCCCGTAGGCCCGTTGACCACAGGCCGCTTCAGGGTCATTTAGGACCTTTGGTCGGGTCTAGTCGTTTGGAACAAACATATCCTACCCAAGCACTCTTTCACTCTATGGCTTGGTGCTCTTAACATATTAGCCACTTCTGATAAACTTCCTTTTGTGGTCGACAAAACTTGTGTGTTATGTTCATCAGATATGGAATGCTTGAATAATTTATTCTTCCGCTACCCCTTTCAGTTCGGCACTTTGGAATTTGGTTAAAATCTTGGCTTGGCATCCGTTTGCAATGACTACCATCCACAGTGCTCTAAAATTGGTTTAAGAAGAAGTATAAGGGGTCATCTTGTATTATGATAGCTCGTCGCATTGCATTTGCTGCTACGGTTTATCATATCTGGAATGGTCGTAATGATATGAAGTTTGAAGGTTGCCTTAATGCTCCAGAAATTATTATAAATTGTTTCCAATAGATGCTTTCATTCTATACAGTTTCTAAGGTTGGTTTTCTATCTCATGTACTGTAATCTGGCTACGCCCAGATCCGTGTACGATTTTTGTGCAGGTATAGAATATATATATATATATATATATATATATATATATTATTACATATATATAAGCGAGGAAGGGTTACTGTTCTGATGAATAGTAACCCTTCCTTTTTTCGCTTTTTCTTTTTCTTTTTTTTTGTTTTTTTGTTTTTTTGTTTTTTTTGTTATTTATTATTTGTTCAATCGGTTATTGTAACCATTTCTTTTTTTGCTTTTTTGCTTTTTTTTGGTTATTTTCTTTTTTTGTTATTTATTATTTGTTCAATCGGTTATTATTCCTATGATATTCGGCCGTCGTTTTTTTATTTTTAAAAATTTTTATTTCCTGTTTTTATTAGTTTTTCTTTTGTTTTTGTATTTTTTATAAAATATTCGACATTTATTTCCTTTTTCTTTTAGTTTTTCTTTTATTTTTGTATGTTTTATAAAATATTCGGCATTATATATTATTACATATATATAAGCGAGGAAGGGTTACTGTTCTGATGAACAGTAACCCTTCCTTTTTCGCTTTTTCTTTTTCTTTTTTTTTGTTTTTTTTTGTTATTTATTATTTGTTCAATTTGTTCAATCGGTTATTGTAACCCTTCCTTTTTTTGCTTTTTTGCTTTTTTTTGGTTATTTTCTTTTTTTGTTATTTATTATTTGTTCAATCGGTTATTATTCCTATGATATTCGGCCGTCGTTTTTTTATTTTTAAAAATTTTTATTTCCTGTTTTTATTAGTTTTTCTTTTGTTTTTGTATTTTTTATAAAATATTCGACATTTATTTCCTTTTTCTTTTAGTTTTTCTTTTATTTTTGTATTTTTTATAAAATATTCGGCATTATATATTTTTGATAGATTGCAGGTCGTCGATTTTGTTTGTTTATGTACATTTTGATTTTTTACTTACCTACGACCTATTGTTGATATTTGGTATTATCTTTGTTCAAATATTCCCTTAATGTATAAGGAGATTATATCAAAACCCTTGACCCAATAGTGCATCCCTCTTATCTCAATTTTAAAATTAAAAATGTTTTCTTTTTTTTTTTTAGAAAAAAACTTGTTGATTTTGTCATATGAATTAAAAAAAAACAGATAGTTCAAAATAGATTTTTGTCGTGGCAAACTTTAATAATACTTTTTTATGTGAAATTATTTTTTTAAAAAAGAGTTAAAAATAAGTTTTTGTTGTGGCAAACTTTAATAATAATTTTTTATAAGATATTCGGCATAATGAATTTTTGGTAGATTGGAGGTCGTCAGTTTTGATTGTTTGTATATATTTTGAGTTTTGGCTTACCTACGACCCATTGCTAATATGTGATTGTTCTCGGTTACCTTTGTTATGATGTTTGGCATCAAATTTTTCCTTCATGTACAAGGAGATTATATCAAAAAAATTAGAAAATATTAAATTATGATAATTATATATTACTTGTTTGATAATAATTTGGAACGTCACATTTACATTATTTTGTCAGAAAGTATATAATAATTATAAAAGTAAGATGATTAATTAATCATGAGGCCATAACAAGTAATATAAGAGCAATATCCTAAAATAACAATGCAACTACAACAATGAATATAAACTATAATTCCTCTTATGAGATGCTCGCTACTGCTATGAGAAACCGAACACGTATCTGCATTATGAAATGAACCATCGTCATTTTGAAAACTCTTGCGAACAACTTTTGATTGGTTTTTTGGAGTTCATTTAGATTTACTTTTATTGTGATATCTGATGTCATCTACTACTGCAGTTTCGTAGATGACTTTTGTTTAGAGCGTCTATTGGGCCCTACAAGGATATCATATGCCAACTCTTGATATGGTGTACTGTTGGGGAAGACTTTTGTTTACTCCAACCTATTTGATTTTATATACGTACGATTTTGTATGTTCAATGCGTAAGGACCATCTTTTTATTCTCTAGAACTGTCTGTTGAACTTGTGTCGGACGCTTTATTGGACATATATACCAGATTATAAGCTCACTGGCACCGCGCCTTGCGTGGTGCCAAATTAACTAGTATATATATATATACCGACAAAAAAATAAGACTCTTTATTTAGGTAAAACGTTGTCGCTCAAACTTTAGAAGTTTGATGCATTACAAGCAAATTTCAATCAAACGAATACAATAGTTGATCACATAAAGCAATTGAAATTGACATGAAATATGTTTAAGTTAGTAAAGGAAACCCCAGAGCTTTACAAAGCTCTAGAAGGTGAAACGGAAGCCTCACTTGCAAAAGTGGAGCCAGCAGATTCAGAATACTTCAGACATACTCCTAACTTTACATATCAATGTTTTACTTGAAATACACTGGGAGTAAAGAAGAACACCTTTCAAAATCTCTCGAAAATGGGAAATATAGTAGAAAAGTTTAGAAAAATACGATTTTGCTTGAAAGAGAAGGGACCACCCTTTCGACACAAGATAGGTTGAGTGATCTCTTCTATTGCAAAGGAAAAAGGTATGAAAGAGACATTTTACCAAGCAAAATATAATGAAGTGTCAATGTTTGGTTTGCAAGGCAATGTATAAAAACGTTCATTTTTATATATGAAAAATAACATATCTTGAACCTAAACTTACCCTTGTCTAAGCAAAACACCATGGTTTCTCTCTCTAATCCTTGTTATTTTTACCCCTACAAATTCTTTCACCTAATACGAGTAACACCCTCTTCTCCAAATGGGGTGGCTGCAATCCCTCTTCTCTCCTCTGAAGAAGATGTGGATTCGTCTCAACTCTGCTAAGAAGAAGAGTACGCATTTATTGCATTCCTATTTAATTTTTCTCTCATCATCTTACACTGGTTCTTGTTGTTTTCTTGATTTCTCGTGTGTCCCACAGTGCCACCTACTTCAGAGTTTCAAACGTATAATATACTAAGATTGTTATTCGGCAGATAAGATTATCAATCTTTACTGCATACATACGACTATTTTGAAATGTGATGAATAATATTACACAAATCCACACATGATTTCATGTAACATCGTTCGTTTAGAAGCACTGGAAACTATACTCATTTCATAATTTTCATTTCACTATACCTGTTGTCTCTCTCTCAAATGGCCTACATGATTCACACGGTCATCATTTAGTTTGTTTCAGAGTCACAAACAGAACAATTTGCCGATATAGCTAATATAGTTAACTTTTGGTGTATTGGTTTCTTAGGTAGAGGGCTATATATATTGTACGAGGATGTCAAGTCCTGTCCCTACGAAGACGTGCATGTACTATGGTCCATATTAGTGGAGTCGCACCCACCGGCCTTGCCACCGCCCAAGTAACATTTCTCAGCATCATACAAACAGAAGCAACACGGAAGGGAATGGGAGTACAGCAACTTACATGCATTGTATTGTACATAAGATAGAAAGGTTTTACTGGTCCGATTTTTTTTTTTTTTTTTTTGGTCTCTTTTAACTGATGTTATATTATAAATTATTAATATTATTCAGTTATCTAAGAAAGCTGAGTAGTCCACTTTTAGACCAAAGCTCCAAATTTACAAATACTCGTCAAAGAAAGAGATCACGCAAACAAGCACTTTCCACCATTCGCTTGTTTTCTTTCTAGACTGAAAAAATGAGACCTCAGAACAAAAGTCATTCCTTACTTAGGTGAGAAAAGGACATGGAAGTTTCATCGAAAAATTACTCAGGTCAATTATTAGGATTGGAATGGATGAATAATGGTTTCAGATTTGAATAAAAGTGTTAAATATATTCTTGTTCTAGGGTTCCATTTCTTTATTAATTAAAACTTTACGAGGCAATTATCAAGTTTTACGTTTCTAATTGTGCAAACTGCAAAGTATCCTGACAAAATTAAAGATTCCAAGAAAACAATGAATAGGGAGATCAACCTTTCATAAATGATTTTATCATTACAAATTGAAATGAAATGTTCGAAAACACAGTTAATAGCATTTTGTTCCGAGAACAGTATCAATAGTTGTCTAGTACATTTGAATAAATGATGCTTCAGCATGACATGACACCCGGTGGCCGGTAAGTATGGAATGTGAATTGATGATACCTTTGAGAGAATTCAGCTTAAAGAACACGATACTGATCAGTCTAATAGCTATGCCATACAGATTAGCCAGGACAGCTGGGCCAGGATATGTGACATTTAGATCAAAAGACGAGAAAATTATTAGGAACTGAACTGTGGGTGCGGCTATATTTAGAGTCTCAGTCCAAATTTGAACCTACAGTTTCAGTCTAAATTATGAAATTTAGACAACAAATCATTAAATGCATGCAAGACACTTTCTGGTTTCTCACAGAAATCACCAACTTATTAAGATTAGTTGAGTAGTCCTTTAGTTAGCACAAACAATGTTGGATCTCATGGAGGACAATTAACTGAAAAGGTAGAAAAGAAACAGTTGCTCTTCAAGATAAGGTGAAAAACTGAAATGCCAGCCACTGAAAAGTAAGTACCAGATCAGGAATTGAGGGGAAATGAGCTTTCGAAATTCCCAAATGTACAGTCGGCTGGAATTCCTTAAAGTATGACACAAAATACATGCCAAACAAATTAAAAAATATAACATCGTAGTTAAGCTACATAAACTACATGCTACAATGCAGCTCCAATGACATTCCGTACGTCAGGATAGTTGACTTGATGAGCTCAATTATTTAAGAAACATCTTGTGTGTTGTTTGACAAATTGCAAAACTCCAGCATTGGATGCAGTTGATCTGACCATCAAATGTAGAATGAAAGGCGGCAAATCTTTATGAAATGCTTAGTTCATAATTTATTTATTTTTTTGAAAAAAATAAAAATAAAACTAGGCATGAACCTTTTAGAGTCTAAGCCATAAATCCTACAATATCATTTCATCAATGAACAAATTCATTGACCACATTATGGAAGGGTTAGTTGTTAGAGCAAAAAAGTAACTAATTTTGCATATGAAGATGTTTCCTGCTAATTAGAGTGAGATCCAGACTGGCACAACGGTTACATATGTTTTTTTCAACAAAATAGAACTTTAATGCTGTCAATACTGCCCAGACTCGATGTATTACTTAATCGGAAGGATTATGATAAATCACATTCATGATTTCTTGCTAATCCCTTTTAATTGGATTTAATTGTAAACTGCATTACTATTTTCTTTCTACAAATGTATCGTACTATATTTCACTGTTTTCATTAATAAAATCGATCAACCCTTGTCCCTTTCTACTTTTTTCATCTTCCTATATCTTATAATACTGAAGTTAAAGTTGTCAAGTATTGATAACTTGATGCAAAAATGAAAATATGCCCACACAGAGTGTTCAGATAAAACTTGATTGCCTGCAATGTACTGGTCTCTGACTTCCCTCTTTCTCTGATCCTAGATCTTGTGAGTGGGGAGTTTGAATTACTATTAAAGACTATTGTGTGACATTAAAGCACAAATAGCATGAAAACAATGAGCTTTGCAACTTACCAGAAACTGCAAAAGTAGCTCCACTGATTTCCACTGGCTTGACAGAGAGCATTTTGCCAAGTAATACTATGGCGAAGAGCAGATTTTTTCTCTGCAAAATATAAACATAAATGTAAGATATATTTTTATATAATAAGGAATAGCATTATATTAACACATAACTGGATAGCGAATTCATCAGCCACAGGCTGAGAACCATCAGTCGTGTGTTGATTGAAAGTGAGCAAAAGACATGAGAAGAAATCAAAATTTTTATTTAAAAGTTGATTCTTGATTCTTGTGTACATAAAATAACATACACAAGTCTCTATTTATAGACTTTGAAACATATTTCCATTAGGACTCAAAAACTAGAAATTAAATCCTAACATAACCAGAATTCTAACTCTAATATAACTATGTAACTACTTAAACTATGATATTGATTTATCTAGGATATTTGTTATTATCCAACAAGGTATCTAAATGATCACTCTTGTAATCACACCCACACCATGTAAAAGCATAGGGATACAGAATTACTCCGTCTAATTGCCAAAACCATACAGTAAATTTGAAAAATGATAAGCCACCTATCAAAAGAATCGTCTAAGACACTGACTTAGAAAAATTCTGTAAACAATTTTCATATATGTTAAGCAGTAAGTGTACATGCAAACTCACACTTTGCATATAGACAGGTACGGCTGATGTTTAGAAAGGCTTTATCCTATAATTTTGACTTGCACCGAAATGGAAATTATCAAAGCTCAATCACTATACCTGCCGTATATAATACCAAAGGGAGATGGAAGCTTCAGTATAATTATCCATAGATCACATTTCATTCCATAGCTTTCTTGCTCCTTATTATTTTCACTACAAATCTAAATTAAGTCTACTAACTATCACTCACAGGGTAAAGAATAAGCTTTACCGAGAGTAAGTGATTAAAAAATCTTCAAAGTTCACATACTCTGCGCTTTAAAGTTCAAATACGTCTCTCCGGACACACTTAGACACCGGCAGAAAATAATAAGTTGATAACCAAACCGTAAATCAGCATTCCGAAAACAAAAATCAAATATCAACACTTCAAGCCGAATGTACTCTCGTCAAAGCAGCAAAAAAAACAAAAAACAAAAAGAAGCTAGAATAGGAAACACATTTTGGCTGTCGTACAATGAACCCCAAGGCAATCAATAGCGAAAACGAAACCGTGCGTATACACGCGCATAAACAGATAACATGTATAGGCCAAACACAGAAATATACTAAATTTGGTGTATACATACGAGTCAGGAGCGCAAACCAAGACGTGGAATCGATCGGATGGGACGAGAACACGAAAAAGAGCTAGGAGGCCAGGCGCGTCATTACCGTCGTCATTTGTCACCATCATGGTGGGCCGATCGCCGCCGTAGATGATCCTGCAACTACTCTACATTTTCTTCTGCCCAAATTCATTTTATTATTTATTAGAGTTATTTAATTTAGTTTAGGCAGATTTCAAATTTAAATTTATTACTGTGTACCAAAAAGGTATTATACTAACATAATTCAAACTATCGAGTCGAATTTTATTTCTAACACTCTATCTTAATAAAATAAATATGATACCCCTCTATTAAATTTAAACTTTTAATTTTGAGAAATCATTAAAGTAGGTATAAAACCTATACATTACTGGTATAAGTTACAAATGAAATTGGTATAAAATTTATACAATTTTGATATATGTTACACATGAAATTGGTATGAAACTTATACTATTTTCGATACTTATTACACGTGAAGATGGTATGAAACATATATAACTTTGTTACAAGTTACACATGAAATTGGTATGAAATCTATAAAATTTTGGTACAAGTTATACTTTTGAAATTTGTATGAAACATATACTATTTATGTACTTATTATACGTGAAGTTGGTACGAAACATATAAAATTTTGGTAGTAGTTACACGTGAAATTTGTATGAAATCTATATAATTTTGGTACAAGTTACAGATGAAATTGATACGAAAACATATACTATTTTTTATACTTATTACACATGAAGTTAGTATGAAACATAATCATTTTGGTACTAGTTACACATGAAGTTGGTATGAAACCTAAACAATTTTGGTACTAGTTACACATGAAATTGGTAAAAAAACATATAATATATTCGGTACTTATTACACGTAAATTTGGTATGAAACATAATCAATTTTCGCACTAGTTACACATGAAGTTGGTATGAAATTTATACAATTTCGGTACTAAATCTACATAAAATTGGTATGAAACCTATGTAATTTTGGTGCCACTTATGAATAAAATTGGTACAAAACATATACTATTTTCGGTACTTATTACATATGAAATTGGTATGAAATCTTTACAATTCTTGTACTAGTTACACATGATATTTATATGAAACCTGTACAATTTTGGTACAAGTTACACACAAAATTGATATGAAATCTATAATATTTTCTGTACTTATTACACGTAAAGTTTGTGTGAAACATAATCAATTTTGGTACTAGCTACACATGAAGCTGGTATGAAACCTATACAATTTTGGTACTAGTTAGACATGAAATTGGTATGAAACTTATATTATATTCGGTACTTATTACATGTGAAGATGATATGAAATCTATACAATTTCGTTACTAAGTATACATAAAGCTTGTATGAAACATATATAATCTTTTGGTACGAAACATATACTATTTTCGGTACTTATTGCATATTAAATTGGTATGAAATCTTTACAATTTTGGTACTAGTTACACATGAAATTGGTATGAAACCTATACAATTTTGGTAAAAGTTACACATGAAATTGATATGAAACATATACTATTTTTGGTATTTATTACACGTGAAGTTAGTATGAAAAATAATCAAATTTGGTACTAGTTACACGTGAAGTTGGTATGAAACATATACAATTTTGGTACTAGTTACACATGAAATTGGTATGAAACATATATTATATTCGGTATTTATTACACGTAAAGTTGGTATGAAACATATACAATTTTGGTACTAATTATACATAAAACTGGTATAAACTATGAAACCTATGGAATTTTCGTACCACTAAATTTGAATGTGTTTCAATTAAATGAACACTAGTTGAATCGTCATATTTATTTAGAATCTATCCTTAGGGAGATGGGGGCCGTATGAATTACATCGTTGAAAATTTATATAGTCGACTGGCGTATAACTCCAACGAAGCCATCGAACGAATCACTGTGCTATTTAAATTGTTTAATATTTTATCTTAGGTGGACATATCAAAATGACTGTTGAATTATTATTTTTATTTAATACCCCGGAGCGGTAATAGAATAACAAATTGATTATTTGCTAAAAAACCGAAGAACACAACATAGTGTAATAAGTTTGATACCAATTTCATGTGTAACTATTACGAAAATTTTAAATGATTAATATTAATTTCAAGTGTAACTAGTACCAAAATTGTATAGATTTAATAGTACGGAAATTTCATAGGTTTTATAGTTCATACCAAATTTATGTATACTTAGTACCGAATTGTATATGTTTCATACCAATTTCACGTGTACTAAGTATCGAATATAATATAGGTTTCATACCAATTTCATGTGTAATTAGTACCAAAATTGTATAGGTTTCACACCAACTTCATGTGTAACTAGTACCAAAATGGTATATGTTTCATACCTACTGCACGTGTAATGAGTACCGAAAAAGTATAGGTTTCATACTAATTTCATGTATAACTTGTACCAAAATTGTATAGGTCTCATACAAATTTCGCGTGTAATTAGTACCAGAGTTTCAAAGATTTCATACCAATTTAATATGTAATAAGTACCGATAATAGTATAGGTTTTGTACCAATTTCATTTGTAAATATTACCAAAATTATATAGTTTTCATACCAATTTATGTATACTTAGTACCGAAATTATGTAAGTTTCATACAAATTTCACGTGTAACTAGTACCGAATGTAATATATGTTCATATCAATTTCATGTGTAACTAGTGCCAAAATTGTATAGGGATTCATATCAATTTCATGTGTAACTAATGCCAAAATTGTATATATTTCTTACTAACTTCACGTGTACTAAGTACCAAAATTGTATAGTTTTCATATCAATTTCATGTGTAATAAGTACTAAAATTGTATATGATTCATACCTATTTTATGTATTTAGTACCGAAATTGCATATGTTTCATACCAATTTAATGTGTAACTAGTAGCAAAATTGTATATGTTTCATGCCAATGTCACGTGTAACTAGTACCTAAATAATTAAGATTTCATACCAATTTCATGGATAATTAGTACCAAAATTGTATATTTCATACAAATTTCATGTGTAATAAGTACCAAAATTTTATTGGTTTCATACAAATTTTATATGTACTTAGTACCGAAGTTATATAGGTTTCTTACCAGTTTTATGTATACTTAATACCAAAATTGTATAAGTTTCATACTAAGTTCACTTGTGATAAGTACAAAATTTTTATAGGTTTCATACCAATTTTATGTATACTTAGTACCCAAATTATATAGGTTTCATACCAATTTTATGCATGCTTAGTAACCAAATGTATAGGTTTCATACAAACTTCACATGTAATAAGTACCAAAATTTTATATGTTCCATACTAATTTTATGTTTACTTAGTACCGAAGTTGTATATGTTTCATACAAATTTTATGTATACTTTAATACCAAAATTGTATAGGTTTTGTGCCAACTTCATGTGTAATAATTACCAAAACAGTATATGTTCAATACCAATTTCATGTGTAACTAATACCAAAATTATATAGATTTTATATCAACTTCATATGTAATAAGTACAAAAATTATATATGTTTCATACCAACTTCACTTGTAATAAGTACCAAAATAATGTATGTTTCATATATTTTAACCTGTACCAAAATTGTATAGATTTCATATCAATTTCATGTGTAATTTGTATCAAAACTGTGTAGGTTTCATACCTACTGTAATGATTTCTCTAAATCAAAAGTTCAAATATTAATAGAGGGGTATCATAGTCATTTTATTAAGATATGGAGTTGGAAACAAAATTTGAGTTGTAGTAGGGAGTTTGAATTATGTTTGTCTGATATGGTGACTGATTCCACATTTATCTTTCACTGTAGGGATTTTTTTTTAGTTTCCTCCTAACAAAAACTTCAAAGTATGAGTTCTGGAATTTATTTATGAAATTTCATTTGTATGCGGATGGAAGCCACCGTGAAGGCTAGGGTGCTCCAGCTCTATGCAAATTAAATAAAAGATAAATTGCGGGCATTCCCTTAACGTTCACACACTTTAGCACTTAACCCCTAACCTTTCGAAAAGTGCACTAACCCCCTGAATAATTTAAATAGTGCATTTAACCCCCTAAACAATATCCGGGGATAATTTTCTCGAATATTATGGCTGCAAATTTCCTCATATGCGTCTCACATGTCACGATCGAGAGGATGTATGTATTTTCATAAATTTTTCTCGACCGTGTGTATGATCGTAAAACTCATTTTTATGTATTTTCTTATGCGTGTACTCATAAAATTCCTGCAAAAAATACATGAAAATGCATACATACCCTCGATCGCAATGCACGTGAGAAAATTTGCGCCAAAACATTCGTGAAATTGTTCCCGAATATTGCTTAGGGGGTTAAATGCAGTATTTCAAATTGTTCAGGAGGTTAAGTGCACATTTTGAAAGGTTTATGAATATAGTGCTAAAGTGGGCGAACGTTATGTATGGTGTCCACTTTTTACCCTTAAGTAACTAGTCGTATAAAATAGTCGTATTTTAGCTCAACCCTCAAAATGATGTTAGCCATTTAGCCATACTTAATACATGATCAGCTCTGAATAGTTTTAAATAATGGCTCCATCCTTATCTGAATTAGTTCAAAAAATATTTCATATGGTTCTAGTCCAGTGTAATTACTTTAATCTATACTACTGCAAGTGTAATTAATTATTATTGAAAATCATAAATCAACTGACTTTATCATATTACTAGATATACAAAATATTCATTTTTTATAATTTGTGTATGATAGGGAAAAATTACAAAGTTCTCGATAAATAAAGCATAGTCTATGAAGTTGCAAGCATGACAATATAGTAACTGAGTCTTCATTTTGTCGAATTTGAGGTATCGCAAGGTAATGTGTTAAGAATAATATACTAGACAAATCTTTGTCCCATAAAACACACTTGATGTGTATTTATAATTGTGTGACATCCCCGAAATGGTTAATTGCTATTTGGCTTTAATTGTGTTTACATGATTAATTATGTGGTAATTGATTATGTGTTGGGAT
Source organism: Haberlea rhodopensis (assembly GCA_907163345.1). Lineage (NCBI taxonomy): Eukaryota > Viridiplantae > Streptophyta > Magnoliopsida > Lamiales > Gesneriaceae > Haberlea > Haberlea rhodopensis. Next base: position 29,005,590 of record CAJQUN010000001.1, read on the forward strand.
TTATTTACCTTATGTGGAAATGCATGGGCATGTGGATAGGGTGACCCGGGATTGCATTTTAGGGTGCATGTGGTGCATGTTGGGTAAATATTATGGGAAGCATGATTTATTTGCATTGGTTAGCAATTAATTGGAAATCATGTGTTAATTGATATTATGGTGCATTTTGAGTAAATGCTTTGAAAAATATCATGTTGAGTGTTTTATACACCATGGGATTATTTTGGAATGCATTTGATTTAATAACTCATTTTATACCCAACCCCACCTCATCCAACACTTTTACTTTACCAAATCATTTCCAACACCCAAACCCTTCCCCTCTCCACATTTTCGATTTTGAGCTCTTGGGTGAAGAGAAGTGCTTGCAAACTTTGATTTGTGGAAGATTGTTGGGTGATTTAAGGTCCCCAAGAGGTATGGATACCTCATGTTTAATTTTGTAAAGATTTGTTTTAGTTTGGGTTGGTTTTGAAGGGTTTAAAATGGGTTTGTGTTGGGTGTTGTGGTTTTGGTAATATTTTGGTTGGATGTTGTATATTTGAGTTTATGTTGATGTTTATAGTTGGTTTTGAGTTGTGGGGTTTGGTTGATATTGGTGTATGTGGGTGTTTTTGAGTGGGGGTTGAAGATGGGTGAATAGTGCCCAAACCCCGCATGCCCACAGCTCGGCGATCGATCGGCGTTTTTCTCGCGATCGATCGCGAGCAGCGAGGCTGAGGCAGTAAGCCTCAGCGATCGATCGCGAGATGCGCGCGATCGATCGGCGCTAGCTCCGCGATCGATCGCGGATTGTACAATTTTGTTGGGCGAGGCAGTGTGATCTCGCGATCGATCGGGGCTTGATGGCGATCGATCGCGAGATGCCAAAAATGGTGTTTTTGGGTGTTTTTGTGGGATTTTTGGTATTGGACTATTATTGGGTTCTAATATTGGTATTTATGAATATGTAGAACCAACCCAGGTGGCAACGCAGCCAAGGAATTGAGGTCCAACCACATTCCACATTTTGGAAAGGTACGTAGTGGACGTACGGGCACCCAACGGTAACATGTATTTTATATACTCATTGTTTATGCATTGTGGATGCGAGTATATATGTGGTATTGCATTGTGGATTCATATACATGTTGATTTATGCCATATGAGGTATTGCATTGTGGATGCATATACATGGTAATTTATGCATATTGATGTTAGATGCATATTATGATTATTGGATGCACATCCCATGAGTCGTGGTCATCCTTTGATGATTTTAATGCTTGCCGCTTTTTGTATTGGTTCCGCTAAATGTGAAGCGAGGGGTGGGAGCGCCGCATGTCACATTTGAGCGTGGTTGTCATATGGGGCGAGGAAAGGGTATTTGCCGCTCTCTGTGAAGCGAGGGGTGGGAGCGCCGCATGTCCATTGTAGCGAGGTTATCCTATGCCGCCCATATGAATATAAGCGAGGGGCATTAAAATACACTGTGATGGACAGACTAGGGAATGGTGACCAATATGTGGTACAGTTGAGATGGTATATGATGTCATGACATGTTTTGGCCATTAAAAATAATCTGTTGATTATACTCATGAGTTATGGTACAGGGACAACCAAACGGGAAGCGTTTGAAATGCACGGGGAAACAGGAAGTGTTTCATTTTGATTATGCATTTACGCTTTATCTTCATATTGTGTTGAATATGAATGATTATTATTGCTCATGTTTGGGGGTTGTCCTTGTAGGTACCTTTTTGGCATGATAGCAAGCTTGAACGGGTTGAGGTGGTGAGCTTGTGAAGCATTCTTTTGAGGATTAAAGGACAGGATTATTTTGGATAGTATCTACTCTAGGAGTAGTAAAAAACTATAGATGAACATTCATTGATTGGAATGTAATTAATCCTTTTAGTGGTCCTTATTTTTGGCATGTAATGCTTAAGCTCATAGACTCAACATGTTCTTTATGCTCTGATTGATTTACTTTAGCTCTATTATGCCTTGATTCCGCACTTAAGGATTAGGGTCCTTACATTAGTGGTATCAGAGCAGTGGTTAGAGAACCCGGGAACGAGTGAAGGGTAGCCTTAGCATGTTTGGCTAGGTGCTTACATTTGAAGCATGTGTATGCATGTGGTGCATATTGGTGTATATTTGGTTATACTAACATGCTTATATCACTCCTGTTATCTAACGACATGATATATATATTGCTTTGGATTGTTGTTAATATTTGTGTTACAGCATGGCTGCTAATGAGGAAGTTGGCGACGTTGGTAGTGTGAATGCGAGTATTGGACAGGCTAATCCTCTACCTCCACCGGTTGTCGGGATGGAACCAATAGTTCAGTTATTGCTACCGGGTGAGATTAGCTTGACGCAGTTTCTGTCTTATCATCCGCCCCGGTTTGAGGGGACAGAGTCCGGAGAAGAGGCTGAAGAGTGGTTAGAAAGACTTGAGCAGATCTTTGTATCGGCTCCTTGTGCTGTGATAGCTTGGCTGAGGCTAGCGGAGTTTCAATTAGCCAAGAAACCATTGATGTGGTGGAGGAGCACAGTGATGGAAATGAGAGCACTGGGTGCTGTGATTGACTGGACGCTCTTCAGGACCAGGTTCTTGAACCGATACTTCTCCGCAGCAGCAAGACAGACAAAGGAGGATGAATTTACAAGTCTGAGGCAGGGGAACATGACAGTGGCAGACTATGCCACACAGTACTCATCACTACTTAGGTATGTCCCCCATATTGCCTCTGATGGACGTGCCAAGATGAGAAATTTCATGAAAGGACTGCGACCGGAGCTCTATGACCGGGTTATCATCAATAACCCAACTTCTTTTGATGATGCTCTCACAAGAGCGGAGCTTGCTGAGCTAGGAGTGGGAGCTTATGCCATGCCACCACCGGTAACGCAACAGAGGCAGACTAGTGACAGTTTGAGGCCTCGGGGTGAGCCATTTAAACCCCGTGGTGCCTCTTCATCTTCGCGGTATGGTGGAAAGAAATACTTTGGCCAGAAACAGGATGGCAAGAAGGGGAATTGGTCGCCAGTCGAGGATCTTCACAGGGGGATAGGCCGGGAGAACCGAGGTGCAACAATTGTGGAGGGCCACATTCTTCAAACAAGTGTCCTGCATGTTATGTCTGTGGCAAGATGGGCCACATTGCTCGGTATTGTCCCACCAGGGGAGGCCAGTCAGAGTATCAGGGCAACAGGCCAAGGTTTGAGGACAGGACAGTGCAGCAGAGGCAGCAGTTTGGGCCTCGTCCGTCGGGAGGTCAGACAGTAGGACCACCCCAGGGGCAGGTGTATGCACTGACCAGGGAGCAGGACCAGGCAGCCCCGGAGGAGGTGATTGCCGGTACGCGCCATTTATTTACGTACTCTGCTTTTGTTTTGATAGATACAGGTGCCTCCCATTCCTTTGTGTCTGTGGGATTTGTGGAAAGACACCATATGCGCACGTCTCCTTTGCCCACGCCTCTATTGGTCTCGACACCCACTGGAAGAATGTTGTTGCTGATCAGTTTATGGCAGACTGCCTCATTTATTTTGAGGGCAACGAGTTGAGATCAGACTTGATTGTGCTGGGTATGTCAGACTTCGACTGCATCTTGGGTATTGATGTTCTGAACAAATATCAGGCAGTGGTAGATTGCCGGCAGAGAACAGTGAAGTTCAGACCTGAGTTGGGCAGTCAGTGGACTTTCTTTGGCAACGGGTCTCGTGCGAAGATTCCGTTGATTTCAGCGATCAAGATGTCTCAGCTGTTGGAACGTGGGCACACAGGCTATCTTATTTATGCCGTGGACACGTCTGGAAAGAGTAAAGAACTGAGGGTTGAGGATGTACCAGTTGTGGCAGAATTTGCTGATGTATTTCCAGAAGAGATCCCAGAATTTCCACCGGCCAGGGAAGTTGAATTTGGGATCGAGTTGTTGCCAGGGACATCCGCTATCTCTCGTGCACCTTATAGGATGGCACCGGCTGAGTTGAGAGAGTTGAAGGAGCAGTTGCAGGATCTTCTGGACAAGGGGTATATACGCCCGAGCGTGTCGCCATGGGGCGCACCAGTCCTCTTTGTGAAGAAGAAGGACGGTTCGATGCGGTTGTGCATCGATTACCGGCAGCTAAACAAGGCTACAGTGAAGAACAAGTATCCTCTCCCAAGGATAGACGACTTGTTTGATCAGTTGCAAGGTACCAGGGTGTATAGCAAGATTGATTTGAGATCCGGGTATCATCAGATTCGGGTCAGAGAGGAAGATGTGCAGAAGACAGCGTTCCGGACTCGATACGGGCATTATGAGTTCTTAGTGATGCCGTTCGGTGTGACGAATGCTCCAGCAGTCTTCATGAGTCTGATGAACAAAGTGTTTCAGCCGTATCTTGATCAGTTCGTCATCGTGTTTATTGACGACATTCTTATCTACTCCCGGAGTGAGGAAGATCATGTGAAACACTTGAGGACAGTGCTTCAGATTCTTAGAGAGCATCAGTTGTATGCTAAGCTCAGTAAGTGCGAGTTTTGGCTGAGCAGTGTAGTGTTTCTGGGGCATGTCATTTCGAGCAGTGGGATATCAGTGGACCCCAAGAAGATTGAGGCTGTGATGGAGTGGGCTGCCCCCACTTCTGTACCTGAGATCCGGAGTTTCCTTGGTTTGGCCGGGTATTATCGGCGCTTCGTCGAGGGCTTTTCGAAGATTGCCAAGCCGCTGACTCAGTTGACTCAGAAGGGTGTGCCTTTCTTTTGGTCAGAAGCTTGTGAGGAGAGCTTCCAGGAGTTGAAGCACCGGTTGACGACGGCGCCAGTGTTAGTGATCCCGACGGAGAACTCCAGATTTGTTCTGTATACTGATGCATCACTTCAGGGCCTTGGATGTGTTCTGATGCAAGATAAGCATGTGGTAGCTTATGCATCGAGGCAGTTGAAGCCGCATGAGACCAGATATCCAGTTCATGACTTGGAATTGGCGGCTATCATCTTTGCCCTGAAGATCTGGAGGCATTATTTGTATGGTACTTCGTTTACCATCTACACGGATCACAAGAGCCTCAAGTTTCTATTTACTCAGGCGGAACTGAATATGAGGCAGAGGAGATGGATGGACCTACTCAAGGACTATGATTGCGAGATTGAGTACCATCCGGGGAAGGCCAATTTGACAGCAGACGCTTTGAGCCGGAAAGTGAGGAGTTCTGCTGAGGACGTCATCCATTTGTCGGCTATGATGACCTCCTATTGCCATCTCGGCTATGATTTTGATATAGATGCATCACCAGTGTATGTCTCTACCTTATTAGCTGAGCCAGATATTTATGAGAACATCAGGAGAGCTCAGAGATCAGATGCTGAGGTTCAGAGATGGTTGTCTATAGTGCATCTTGGTCAGCCGACGAAGTTCAGAGTGGCCGACGACGGATCTTTGAGATTGGGTAACCGCTGGGTAGTTCCAAGTACGCCGGAGTTGCGTAAAGGGATCTTGGAGCGAGCTCACAGTAGCAGATTTAGCATCCACCCAGGCGGGAAGAAAATGTACAGAGATCTGCGTGGTCAGTTTTGGTGGAAGAGAATGAAGTCTGATGTCGTCGCTTTTGTGAAGAGGTGTTTGATCTGCCAGCAGGTTAAGGCAGAGAGGCAGAGACCTGGCGGCGAGTTGAGAAGCTTGGAGATACCGAAGTGGAAGTGGGAGCACATTTCCATGGACTTCGTGACTCATTTGCCGAGGAGTGCTTCAGGCTTCGATGCTATTTGGGTGATTGTGGACAGATTGACCAAGGTAGCCCACTTTATCCCCTATAGCATGACATTTACATTCTTGAGGATGGCGCAGTTATATATTAGAGATGTGGTGAGATTGCATGGGATCCCCGTTTCTATTGTGTCAGATCGAGATCCGCGATTCACATCTCATTTCTGGGAAGGCCTTCAGTCAGCTTTGGGAACTGAAGTCAGATTGAGTACTGCTTATCATCCTCAGACGGATGGCCAGACCGAGCGCACTATTCAGACGCTCGAGGACATGTTGAGAGCTTGCGTTTTGGAGTTCGATGCCTCTTGGCAGGATTCAGTGCCTTTGGTAGAGTTTTCGTATAACAATAGCTACCAGGCAAGTATTCAGATGGCTCCGTATGAAGCTCTTTATGGCAGACGATGTAGATCACCCTTATGTTGGGATGATTTGGACAGAAGACCAGTCGGAGGGCCTGAGTTGATCCGGGAAATGGAAGAGAAGATAAAGATTATAAGGCAGAAAATGAAAGCAGCCCAAGACCGACAGGCAGCTTATGCGAATAAACGGCGGAGACCGTTGGAATTTCAGTTGGGAGATAAGGTCTTTTTGAAGATCTCGCCTTTCAGAGGCGTTGTGCGGTTTGGGATGCGCGGGAAACTGTCTCCGAGGTTTGTGGGACCGTACGAGATTTTGCAGCGCATTGGCACCTTAGCTTACCGACTGGCTTTGCCGCCTTCTTTATCTGGTATACATGATGTGTTTCATGTATCGATGCTGCGAAAGTATGAACCGGATCCGTCTCACGTGTTACAGCCTTCCGAAGTTCAGTTAGAATCAGATGTATCTTATGTGGAACGGCCTGTCAGAATTCTAGATCGAGCAGACCGTAGGCTTCGGAACAAAGTGATACCGATGATCAAGGTTCAGTGGGATCGCAGGGGTGTCGAGGAGGCTACGTGGGAGACGGAGCAGCATATGGTGCAGCACTACCCGGAACTATTCTCTGGTATGAGTTTATGTTTAGTTTCTTTTGGGGTAAGTGCATGTGATTTCGAGGACGAAATCTTATAAGTAGGGGAGTATTGTGACATCCCCGAAATGGTTAATTGCTATTTGGCTTTAATTGTGTTTACATGATTAATTATGTGGTAATTGATTATGTGTTGGGATTTATTTACCTTATGTGGAAATGCATGGGCATGTGGATAGGGTGACCCGGGATTGCATTTTAGGGTGCATGTGGTGCATGTTGGGTAAATATTATGGGAAGCATGATTTATTTGCATTGGTTAGCAATTAATTGGAAATCATGTGTTAATTGATATTATGGTGCATTTTGAGTAAATGCTTTGAAAAATATCATGTTGGAGTGTTTTATACACCATGGGATTATTTTGGAATGCATTTGATTTAATAACTCATTTTATACCCAACCCCACCCCATCCAACACTTTTACTTTACCAAATCATTTCCAACACCCAAACCCTTCCCCTCTCCACATTTTCGATTTTGAGCTCTTGGGTGAAGAGAAGTGCTTGCAAACTTTGATTTGTGGAAGATTGTTGGGTGATTTAAGGTCCCCAAGAGGTATGGATACCTCATGTTTAATTTTGTAAAGATTTGTTTTAGTTTGGGTTGGTTTTGAAGGGTTTAAAATGGGTTTGTGTTGGGTGTTGTGGTTTTGGTAATATTTTGGTTGGATGTTGTATATTTGAGTTTATGTTGATGTTTATAGTTGGTTTTGAGTTGTGGGGTTTGGTTGATATTGGTGTATGTGGGTGTTTTTGAGTGGGGGTTGAAGATGGGTGAATAGTGCCCAAACCCCGCATGCCCACAGCTCGGCGATCGATCGGCGTTTTTCTCGCGATCGATCGCGAGCAGCGAGGCTGAGGCAGTAAGCCTCAGCGATCGATCGCGAGATGCGCGCGATCGATCGGCGAGGCCGCGATCGATCGGCGCTAGCTCCGCGATCGATCGCGGATTGTACAATTTTGTTGGGCGAGGCAGTGTGATCTCGCGATCGATCGGGGCTTGATGGCGATCGATCGCGAGATGCCAAAAATGGTGTTTTTGGGTGTTTTTGTGGGATTTTTGGTATTGGACTATTATTGGGTTCTAATATTGGTATTTGTGAATATGTAGAACCAACCCAGGTGGCAACGCAGCCAAGGAATTGAGGTCCAACCACATTCCACATTTTGGAAAGGTACGTAGTGGACGTACGGGCACCCAACGGTAACATGTATTTTATATACTCATTGTTTATGCATTGTGGATGCGAGTATATATGTGGTATTGCATTGTGGATGCATATACATGTTGATTTATGCCATATGAGGTATTGCATTGTGGATGCATATACATGGTAATTTATGCATATTGATGTTAGATGCATATTATGATTGGATGCACATCCCATGAGTCGTGGTCATCCTTTGATGATTTTAATGCTTGCCGCTTTTTGTATTGGTTCCGCTAAATGTGAAGCGAGGGGTGGGAGCGCCGCATGTCACATTTGAGCGTGGTTGTCATATGGGGCGAGGAAAGGTTATTTGCCGCTCTCTGTGAAGCGAGGGGTGGGAGCGCCGCATGTCCATTGTAGCGAGGTTATCCTATGCCGCCCATATGAATATATATGGACAGACTAGGGAATGGTGACCAATATGTGGTACAGTTGAGATGGTATATGATGTCATGACATGTTTTGGCCATTAACAATAATCTGTTGATTATACTCATGAGTTATGGTACAGGGACAACCAAACGGGAAGCGTTTGAAATGCACGGGGAAACAGGAAGTGTTTCATTTTGATTATGCATTTACGCTTTATCTTCATATTGTGTTGAATATGAATGATTATTATTGCTCATGTTTGGGGGTTGTCCTTGTAGGTACCTTTTTGGCATGATAGCAAGCTTGAACGGGTTGAGGTGGTGAGCTTGTGAAGCATTCTTTTGAGGATTAAAGGACAGGATTATTTTGGATAGTATCTACTCTAGGAGTAGTATAAAACTATAGATGAACATTCATTGATTGGAATGTAATTAATCCTTTTAGTGGTCCTTATTTTTGGCATGTAATGCTTAAGCTCATAGACTCAACATGTTCTTTATGCTCTGATTGATTTACTTTAGCTCTATTATGCCTTGATTCAGCACTTAAGGATTAGGGTCCTTACAAATTGCCTATTCAATACTTTTATATTGTTTTTGCTTAAAGTTGAAAAAAAAAATATTTTTAAGCAATATCATTGAGTGTTTGCAATTCAAATTATTAAAAAACTATCACAACACAAGTAAAAACAGTGAAAATCATCATATGACATGCCTCTTTACTTCTGTTTTTACCTACTTATTATTAGAGAAACAATATTAGACACATGTAAGATCTAGTGTTTGACGTTGTATCAAAAATTATAGATTGTATAAACGATATAAGTCGAATCTTTTTTAAATCGTATAACAGTCCAAACACGAATGACAATTATTGTCACGCAACAACAAACAAAGGCAGTAACTAGAATTCAGGCCCAATGTATAAGTCAAGGACAATACATGTAGAGACAATGCGGCCCCAAGCCCTACCAAAATGTTAAACTGAATCGCTAGCTTGAACTGCATTTGTGTATTTCATAAGCCTTATAAGACAACTCATTATAAATCTTTCTGGTCCATCTCTAGGAGCCCTTAATTATTCGAATTCAGGTGAATTTTGGAATATCCACGACGATCAAGGAGGAGTCATATGAATATCACAGAGGATTTACCAAAGATTATCACGGCAAGTCTTTGTCTCCTACAAAAATTATGAAGATAAAACATGTATATATATATATATATATATTTTTTTTTAAAGGTATCAAAGGGTTTCACTCCTACCCCAAAGTGACTCGAACCCAGATGTATATTTTATATTGCATATATTACATTTTAACCTATTTCAAATGCTTTAAATTGTATATAGCACATTTTAACCTATTTCAAATCCTTTATACTAGAGAGTTGAGAGGTTTCACCGTGAACTGCCACAACACCCTCTAATATGAATTAGGGTAAATTTTGTTTTAAAAAAACGTCTCATAGATATAAATATTTTCAATATTAGCCTAAATTTTTATAACTAATCAAATATAGTCATACATAAATTGTTTTTAGTAAAAAATAATCACACATAAATGTTTTTAACAAATTTAGTCCCACTTCATTTTTTTTAACAAAAATAGTCTTATTGAATAAAGACATTTGGGACCACTTTTGATGAAAAACAAAAGTTTGTAGTTCATGCACTATATTTGATTAGTCCTAGGTACTATAAAGATCCCTATTTTGCGGAATCATTTTTAAATTTTACCCTATGAATTATGGTCGTGTCAAGACGTCGTCGTTGGACAATTGAAGATCGAAAGAGATTTACTCAGCTGGCACCAGCCTCATTAGAGAAGTTCGAAATCTTGGGTTTGAGCCACGTCCCCCTCCTCTGTAGTTAATAGTGGCTAAAAAAAGGAGAGATTCTAGCTACATTAGGTACGATAGGTCATAAATAATGATTATTTAGTGGTCTAAATTTCACACATACATGAATCACATTTCTCAAAAACTACTTTAACCCACATTCACACTTCCACACGAGATTAATTTGATGTTATAATAGATAAAACACAATTTCAATATCACTCGGAAGAATTTAAAAATTTGCCATATTCCTAACTTTCTATCTTAAATCTTCATTCCCATTAACTTTTTATTTGGTTCGGTTTTTTTCCCTAGGTGAAAAGATTAGCATGGAATAAATATTAGTTAAATGTCATAAAATTTGTAAGAACTATCCATATCGGTGGTCTCTATTGTGCTAAAACTCATGTGCTTCCATGTGAGTTTGCATGTGTGCGTGTGTATTTGTAGCCCTACTTTTCAAATTGCACAAATAAAAATCTTGTTGGTGTTTAACTAAAGGTCATAAAAATTATACGAAGTATCCATATCGGTGGTCTCTATTATGTGGTTAAATAATTACTTCCCCTAATTAATATCTCACGACAGTGCTTTGTGAGTGGTAGCTATCCTTGGATGAAAATATTCATCAATGTTGGATGATATATTCTTATTCAACGATTGATCTACCCACTAATAGCAGCAGTATCAGTCAAACATGTGTGTATATATATTTGTAGCCCCACTTTCGACTTGCACAAATAAAAATCTTGTTGGTAATTAAATTTACATGTGTATAGTGATTTAAAAGATTTATTAAATATGGTAAATATAATGAGATAGTACTAGTAAAACATTAAATTATTACATCACAACGTTAAATATAACTGAATTATACATGTTTAGTGGACATAATAACCTTTATCACATACGAAATTGTAAATTTGTCATGAAGATATTTATTGGTATTTCATGTTATACTTTGTTCCGTGAACATAAATTATTGAAAATCAACAAAATCATGTTCCATCAAAATCAGCCCACAACATAATTTACACAAATAATTAAGAAAAAAAAAATCTCAAATCTCAATCACGATGACTCCTCCGGAATAGATGGACTGGTAGTCACTCAATCCCATTTTGAGATTGCCCATGTTGGAGGCATATAAAAACCGGCTAATTTAAAAAAAAATTGTACATTTTAAAAAAACTTTCAAAAATAAGGTTAAAATTTTTTTTTTAAAAAAACTATTGTGAAACGCATACTTGGTATGCGTTTCTTTGATTTTTAAATTTTTTTTTTTTTATTATTAAAAATAAAGAAACGCATACCAAGTATGCGTTTCTTATTTAAAATAATTTTTTTTTTTTTTACACATTATGCGTTTGTTGGTTTTTAATTTTTTTTTTTTATAAAAATGAGGTATGCGTTTCTCATTTTTTAAATTTTTTTTTTGTTTTTTTAACTATTGAAATGTTATTATTAGTCATATTGTTTTGTGTATATCTACTCAATTTTATATAATAGCAATTCACAAAATAATTATACTGAAATAACCAAAATAATCTTACTAAAAATTATTAAAAAAAATCTTATAGAAAATCATCCAGAAAATTCTTAATATTAACATATAAGTTTTCAATAATTTATATATTAATGCATTTAATTTATTTATGAGCTAAAATTTTATAATTGGATTGCTCACACTCTCCACAAATTTATATTAAACTAAAAAAATAATTAACAGTAAAAATAGTTACAACCCTTCATTTAGCTGCTAAAATCAATCAAATTGTCATGTTTAGCAATGATTTTGTTCGAAGTGACGCAACAACTTTGACCATGCGGGGGCGAGCAGAGTATCATCCTGCATGAGGTAACCTGTTCGGAACGGATTGTCCTGCTCGACAATGATTTTATCCGATATGACACATCATTCTCCCCACATCAAATAATAATAATAATAACAATAATAATAATCATATATTCATAATAAAAATAAAATAATAATAATAATTATTATTATTATTTGTGGCGATTATGAATTAATTACGGTTTTGGGACTCCCGGGGGTTTTAAATTTGGTTTTTGGAGTCGTTAGATCCAAGTGATGAGATTGTATTCTCATCGTGGTGAAAACCTTGGAATTTGGTTTTTGGTGGAATCTGGGGTCCGGAGTACGTTGTACTGGGGCTGGTATGGAATTAGAGTTGGAGAGATAATTATTGAAAACAGATGATTTTTAATGAATCATGATGTAGTTGTGGAAGGATTTGTATTTTGGAACCCGAGTGCTATATATGCCAAATGGACTTGGTATTCCGTTCCGAACAGGTTACCTAATGCAGGATGATACTCTGCTCGCCCCCGCATGGTCAAAGTTGTTGCGTCACTTCGGACAAAATCATTGCTAAACATGACAATTTGATTGATTTTAGCAGCTAAATGAAGGGTTGTAACTATTTTTGCTGTTAATTATTTTTTTAGTTTAATATAAATTTGTGGAGAGTGGAAGCAATCCAATTATAAAATTTTAGCTCATAAATAAATTAAATGCATTAATATATAAATTATTGAAAACTTATATGTTAATATTAAGAATTTTCTGGATGATTTTCTATAAGATTTTTTGTAATAATTTTTAGTAAGATTATTTTGGTTATTTCAGTATAATTATTTTGTGAATTGCGATTTTATAAAATTGAGTAGATATACACAAAAACAATATGACTAATAATAACATTTCAATAGTTAAAAAAAAAAAAATTAAAAAATGAGAATCTCATACCTCATTTTTATAAAAAAAAAAAAAAAAAATTTAAAAACCAACAAACGCATAATGTTTAAAAAAAAAAAAAAAATTTTAAAATAAGAAACGCATACATGGTATGCGTTTCTTATTTTTAATAAAAAAAAAAAAAAATTTTAAAAAATCAAAGAAACGCATAGCAAGTATGCGTTTCACAATAATTTTTTAAAAAAAAAATTTTAACCTTATTTTTGAAATTTTTTTTAAAATTTACAATTTTTTTTTAAATTAGCCTATAAAAATCATTTAGCCACTCCTTTGTTTAGAAAAAAAACAAAAACAAAAAACAATCTCAATCACGATAAACAATACAAGTTTTTTGTTTTTATTTTAAATTAGAGAAGTGATGCATCCGGTGTTTTTTTATTTTTAATTTAAATATTTTGGACAGATTTTGGCAAAATGAGATGTTAATTTGAATAATTTTGTGTACATATGGAATTGATTGAAAAAAATGCAACATAAATTGAACATGAATTGTAAATGTAGCGTAAATTACAAAAATAGTCTCGTAGAATAGTGACTTTGTGATAGTAATCTTAAACTTTTAGGACTAAATAAATATAATCCGATGTAATTATTTTCAAAAGAAATCTTATATAAATGTTTTTAACAAATACAGTCTCACGTAAATTATTTTTAACAACAATGGTATCAGGACTATATACTTTCGTTAAAAAAATTCTTTGTGCATGTATTTATTTAGTACTATAAATTTGGTACTACTATTACAAATGTCTATATTCTATCTGATATTCTTTGTAATTTTTTCTTGTCATGTATCTTTATTCCTAATTTTGGATTTTTTTTTCAGTAGATGTTAGTATATTTAGATATGCTCAAGATCGAGAATATGTATACACTACATATCTAATCAAAAAAAGACTACTCGTTTCTTGTTTATCCTAAAGCGTGAAATGTGAACCGACAAACCTAAACACAATAATTTATTGAAATAATACGTACCCTCCGGACCAAAGTACATCACATGTGAACCTAATAAATAATGTCCTATTATAATTTGGCAAGATGTTAGAACCCAAAATAATTGCTATCAAAAAAAGTTATATAATAATCAAACGTCGTCTTTATTTCAAGTTCAAGAATACAAAAGAATTCAAACATTTTGGGTAAATTGCGTAAAACATCATGTGTAAATATGCACGAAACTCTCATATGTTAATAAAATAGGCAAAAAAAACCTTATGTTTCCTTAAACTCTGCATTAAACTCCTATGTGTTAAAAAAACAAAAAAAAAAAAAAAACTCTATACTTTCTTAAATTCTATACAAAATCCCTCCCCCCGTCCCCCCGCCAAACCATTTACAAATAAATAAATTTTATTTAATCTAGTTAAATTATATGTATGTTTTATGAAAATAAGTTCATAAATGTTCATAGATATTATAGATGTTGATAATAACTAATTTTTGTTTATATATATGTTTATGATTGTGAAAACATATATTATGATTTTTTTGGAAATATGCATATATTTTACATGTGCAATTGTTGCTTACTCAATATATCCAAAACTTAAAAAAAAAAGAATTTGAATTTGTCAATAAGTATGCATATATTAAAAGAAAAATTCAGAATATTATTCATAATCTATTTTAATATTACACTTTAAAAACTATTCACTTTAAAATTTTGACTATTGTTTGTTTTAAAATTAAAAGAAGAAATTATTATAAAAAATAAGGAAATAATATAGATGCAGAAAAATTTGAGGGAATATTGGGCTGTAAAAGTGGTTTTGTGCATTATTTAAGAAAATATAGGGTTTTTGTCCATTTTGTTTAACACGTAAGGATTCGTGCAATGTTTGAAAAAAAAGAGAGGATGGTGTTTATCTTTTTATAACACAGAGAGTTTCAAGGGTTTCATGCTAGTTTAAAAGAGCATAGATGTTTTTTTTGCCTATTTTGTTAATACAGTAAAAATTTGTACATATTTATTATAACACATAGGGTTTTTATGCAATTTATTCTTACAATTTTATAGAAAAAAAGAACATTTACTTCATCCTTTTATTGCATTCAAGTTTCTTGAATCTTGAAAATTCTACTCTTCTAGAAGCTAATCCGTACATGGTACAAGTGATTATAGAGCGATGACTATAGAAGTATAGAGTCTATTATTTGTACTTAATTTAATTAAAATAGATGATGTAGTTTTTTAACTGCAACTATTTTTTATATTGGAAAAATAACAGTAAAATATATTTTATAAATATTTGAATTAATTTATTTATGGTGGGCAAGTCCCCTTTGATTGTCGGGGTGGGTGAGGCCATTAAATAATATTGAAAATTTGATTTGGCATGTTACATGTATATCATGCTTGACCAGGTCAAATTATAAAAAAACCAAATAATAATAAGGTTAAGCATTTTTTTTCGGAAGAGTGAGTTGGAATTGGAAAACTTTTTTAATCTTTGGTTTTATTTTTGTCAAAATTATAAATCAAATTTTTAGAACAACAATATATTATATATGATTTATTGTTAATTATAAAATAATATTTTATCTAGTTCTTTATCAAAAAATACATATAATTTCATAAAGGTGTCTTGTAATTATATATAAACATGTTTAATTTCTCATAAATTTATAAACTATGTAAATAATTTCATATTTTTTTAAATATTTTCTTATAATTTTGGAACATTATTTTTTTGGCTATAATGATTTGATTTCGACAAAGAATTAGAATGAGTGTATTTCAAAATGACTTCTTGAAATAAATATTTGAGATCTATTGTTTCTAGTAGATATTTGAATATTATTTTGCAAATAAAATTTAAGAAAATGTCATAAATAAAATATATTTCAAAGCATATTTATCAAATTAAATGGGACATAAAATAAAAAAGGCCATTTTTGAAGCTTTACTATTTGTCAACATAAATGGCGGTGATTCATCCATGAGATGTATTATCCTGACTCCAACATCAATGAACCCAAATTCATTGAAGTTGTTGGATATACCCTTCGGGGAAATGGCAGCTCCAAAATTCCCATACATTTGGGTGTTTCTCATGGTGAAATGGGAGGGGTGGTGGAAAATAATCATCTTTTTCTACCCATGGTTTTATCCTTCTTCTAAGTTCATAAGATTTAAAATTCAATTGATAAATGGACAATTTTAAAAAAAAATCGATACCAACATATTTAATTAAATCAAAAAGACCGGACTGGGCACGGCTATAAACTTCACATTATTTTTAAGAAGCTTAGTAAATGCATATTGTCTTCTAACATTGAGAAAATCGCAGAAATTTGTCAGTTTCAAAAACTTTGTTCAACTAAATCTGATCAAAAATCAATTTTTCATATCAAACCGCTGAACCTTCGATTCAATGGCTTTGACTCGCATCTTTAATCCAACTTCGCTTTTGCAACCTCCTCTTAAATTCGGTGTTCTATTTATTGACATGGTTCAAGGACAATGGCGTGTGCCAGCTAAGTGAGGTGTGCACCGGCTACCCGTGGACATGGGGTTTTATATGCACTGTAAGCGGTGCACGGACGTGATACCCCGTCTGCATCGATAGATAGTGCACGTGGAATCCTACATGTACTGGTAGGCGATGCACGTAACTATGTATGATTATTTTTGTCATTTCAAAAGGAAATGTATTTATATGATTTGAAGTACTTTAAATCATTTTCAATTTTATTAATCAAATGTTTGTTAATGAATAATGAAACTTTATATTGAGTTTCAATATATTATATCATAGTGCATATATAGAATATATATAAAAAATAGAAATTTATTATCATATTCTAACATATCATATCCTATAATTTTAGAAAATTCGTGTCCTTGTATCCGTATCCTATCTATCGTACCCGTATATCCGTATCCATGTCCGTACAACTTAGCTTCAAATTAACACATGTCGTTCGTTGTTGGAAGCTCATATTTGGAGTTTCAAATTCAATATTTTTGAGTTATTTATTCTTAATTTGTATGAGATATATTTAGTTTCCAATCATGAACCTTCAAACCCAGTTTCTAATTTAAGATTATTTAATAATATACAAATTAAATTTTATGTACATTAGTAATATATAGAGAGAGACAAATAAGTCATGCCCATTTCAAAGAACTTTTAATTTTGTTATCTATAAATAGTATGAAACATAAACAACAATTAATGTGACAATATCCAAATCAACAATTATTCAATTACAATCTTTCTTGGGAGAAAAAGATGCGTCGGCACCGGGATTATATAGGGCTTATATAATATGATTTATGTGATTGACATGATTTATAGGCTACAATATCGATACATAAGTTTACCAATTACATACTCCAAAGATAATAGCTACGTGTTCTATTGTTGTAAACAAAGGGCAGGAGACAACACAATTTTACATTATATATTTAAGATTTGAAAAAAAAAAATACCTTTCCATAAATCTAACAACGTACCACAGTTTGTACTAAACCCCTGACATTCACTTGTACCACTGCCAAATGCCACGTACGTATTGAAAGAAAGATAAATCATTTTATAATACCTGGTTGGTCCCTCTTCCTGCAAGCTGTTTCATGAGTTTATGGGTATATATATATATGTATATATCACACATAAAGGTGAAACTGTGACTCAACAAGTGTGTGTTATGTGTTTTTTGATTATTTTAATTTTTACAGCTCGTGATGAGATAAAAAGCAGGCAAAAAAGAGTGGTGCTTTGTCAAGATTTGTGCTTTACAAAGGAACTAAAATATAAAATAACATTCATAAAATATATATAAAATAACAAAATTTTTTTATATAAATTATTTGTGGAATTTAGGTAATGGATTTACCGGATGGGTGTTGTGGTATGAGAATTGTTGGGAAAATAAGTTTTGTCCTTTTTATGGACTCCCCAAAGCCTCTTCTTCCCCACAAATCATGCTACTTGTATTTCCTCTTATCTTTTTGCTGAAAATTTTTGCATCATTACTACAAAAATATTATTTCTTTCTCTCCTTCAAATAACAGAAAGTTAAGAGTGAAGAAAGTAGAATATAGATTTAAGGGATGAATGGTGTTGCTGATCTTGATTTAGATGAGTGTGAGTTTGTTGAAGTTGATCCCACTGGAAGATATGGAAGGGTATCATTCTCTTTTTTCTTGCTTAATTTTTTGCTTTATATTTTTATCTTTCTGATGCTATTTTCTACCTAGCATATGTATTTAATTCTTGAATTTTCGCTTCATATTTTATGTTTTGATTGCAGTACAATGAGATTCTTGGAAAAGGGGCTTCAAAAATAGTGTATGTGTTTAATATACTACACTGGGTATCACCAAAATTTGACCTTTTCAGTATTGATTATCATGACATTTCAGTTATTTTACTTTGGGTTCTTTTTTCTTACTTTTGTTTCAGTTACAGAGCTTTTGATGAGTATGAAGGGATTGAAGTAGCTTGGAACCAGGTCAAGCTATATGATTTTTTACGGAGCCCTGAAGATCTTGAGAGGCTGTATTGTGAAATCCATTTACTCAAGACTTTGAAACACAGCAATATCATGAAATTTTACTCATCTTGGGTTGATACTGCCAATAGACACATCAATTTTGTGACAGAAATGTTCACTTCTGGTACCCTCAGACAGTAGGTTTACATTTCTTGTCTGATATTGAGAATTTACAAGAATCGTGTTAGCTCTTTATTAGATATATGTTAGATATATGGGCTACTGGTATTGAGTTGGAAACCTTTTTAACACCGTAGGTTTGCTGATCTAGGATTTCAAAAGTTTTATATCTTTGAGATAAATTTGTTTGTTTTTGATTAATCTGAAATAGGTATAGGCTAAAGCATAAAAGGGTGAACAATAGAGCTATCAAGCTCTGGTGTAGGCAGATTTTACAAGGGCTTCTATATCTCCATAGCCATGATCCTCCTGTGATTCATAGAGATCTGAAATGTGACAACATTTTTATTAATGGGAATCAAGGTGAAGTCAAGATTGGTGATCTTGGATTAGCTGCAATCCTTCTGAAATCACATGCTGCTCGGTGTGTGGGTACGATATATTCTCTGAAATTTCTTGAATTTCTTTTCTCAATCGATATAAAATTTGATATATATATCGGTTTTTTGGATTTGATTGATGATATCAGGAACTCCCGAGTTCATGGCTCCCGAGGTTTATGAAGAGGAATATAATGAATTAGTGGATATCTATTCATTTGGAATGTGCATTTTGGAAATGGTGACCTTTGAGTATCCATATAGTGAATGCACTCATCCTGCTCAAATTTATAAGAAAGTGATTTCTGTAAGAATCTGGACAGTTTTTTTTCTGTATCCAATCTATAATCTAGCAAAATTGTTTCATTTTGACGTTTGTTATATTTCATTTTAGAGGAAGAAACCAGATGCCCTTTACAAAGTTAAGGATCTTGAGGTGCGACGATTTGTTGAGAAGTGTTTAGCGACTGTGTCTGACAGGTTATCTGCTTGGGAACTTCTCAACGACCCTTTTCTCCAAATTGATGATTATTTCTATGATTTGAGGACGTTTAATTATCAGAGGGATTACGACGAAATAGGCTGGATTTTAAAGCAACCCCTCTTGAGTGCTCGACATAGCACGACCAGTTCTTTAGCCAATGGTAACTCAAACTATCTTTGTTATGACCACGAAAATGACTTGGATTGCCACTCGGTTGAGTATGAAGATAGAGAGAGAGATTTATTCACAGATCAAGAAGATGATCACTTGGACAATGTGGATATTAAAATCAAGGGGAGAAGGCGAGAAGATGGGACTATCTTTTTGAAACTCAGAATTGCAGATAAAGAAGGTATACATATGTTTTCGGTTCATTTATAGGAAAATTCTTATCATTATGAGCTGAAATATACAGTTTTAAATTGATATTCGCAGGTCGTGTCCGAAATATATACTTCCCTTTTGATATTGAAACTGATACAGCTTCGAGTGTTGCTGCTGAAATGGTTTCTGAGTTGGATATTACAGATCAAGATGTAAACAAGATCGCACAAATGATTGATGCCCAAATCATTTTGTTGGTACCGGATTGGAAAATGGGGGCTGGATTCGAAGAAAATTTTCATAAAAGTAGTTGTAGCTACTGCCAAAATTGTGCTTCAGAAGGTGCTCTAGCTGGCTATTTATCATCCCACAAACCAGGAAAGTATCTGAAAGTTCTTCAATGTTCTAAGCACGGATGTGGAGCGATACATGGTCGTTTTGAAGAGATCACATACCAAGTTGAAGGGCAGGAGCAATGTGTCACAGATGGTGCTCCAATGTGTTCAAGCCAGTCGGATGGTGATCAAAATACAGATATATCCCATTTATCCGATAACTTTGGCGATGAACACGAAATGTCGGAGCAAAATGACAAGGATGAATCAAATGTAAGAATCAACAAAGAGAAGGCATCTAATGGGAATGAGATTAAGCAGGAGTTAAGGTGGCTTAAGGCCAAGTATCAGATGCAGCTGAGGGAGCTTGGGGATGAGAAAGTCGGGGTAATGGCCGAACATCCGAATTTGGATTCTCACTCGGAAGGATGCAAGATCGTTAATCAGAATGAAGAAAGCGAATTTCGGCTTGAATCTTTTGCCTCAATGAAGCATGCTACAACAAATTCTGAAAAGAAACATGATTATGAGTCTGCCTACAGTTTATGTAGTCCGGTGCATATGGTCACGGCTAAGAGTTTCTACGTCCACATGGCCACTTCTCTACCAGTTGATGCTACAGATTTCTAAAAATTGAGAAGTTTTTGTCATATTCGACTTAATTTTAATAAAAGAAGAAATCTCTAGTCAAGTCACAATAGTGGAATGGACCAGATTCGATGTCCATTGTCCTGCCTTACATGTTGATGTAGTTATTGCAGACAGTGGATTCTCTGAACTTCAAGTGAATTTGACTTCCGTCTGAGTTTGAAAATGAGTGAATGTAAATCACCAAAACTGAATGATAACAAGAGAAGTAAGAAATGTTTCTTGAATTGACCCTTTCTTTTTTCCCATAAAAATTGTGAACCTCTTTCTTTTCTACATGCGGAATGGCCCACTCTACGAAACTTGATAATTGATCATGCAATGGTGTCTAGAAGCTTCTATACGGTTCGAAAAATTTGAGTTGAGTAACAACTACCAAATTCATGTAAAGTATTTGATTACATAAGAAGCTGAGCCATAATTTGCTTTTGTTGATAAGCGATCGAAACATGATGCTTGAATTTAAAAAAAATTGAGTTGTACTATTACTGCCAGCTAATACGCAAAAATTGCAAATTTTTTTATTAAAATATATTTCATTTTTTGCATCCCTCTAAGTCTGTCCTTGATAGCATAAGTTTGATTGTGAAACATTTTAGTTCTCATCGAACATATGGTAGGTATTATATTTCCTTTTGATTTCAATTACCTGAAAAAGGAAAAAAAGAATATGGAAGCTTCATGGGACCAATTTTTTTGCATAAAGTCATATTTATATATAAAATATATAAAACTATAAAATCTATTTTAAAAAATGTAAAAATATAAGCCGAAAACTTCATACTTTTTCCAACCCCCAACCTCCATCAATAGCGTAAGGTATCGATCATTTATGTTGTCCACAGCTAATCTATTGTTTCGACGCACAAAGTTCATTGCATGCTGACCTGTTTATGATGAGTACCAATCAATTTAAAGGCTTATAAAAGTTAATGCAAAAGACACATTAATATTTAAGTCAACTATACTCATAAATAAATAATGACGATGATAGAATAATTAAGTGAAAATATCTTATAACAATAACAATTTGTTTCATTTGGATGTACCACTATACAGTTGTTATCGAGGAAATTGCAAAAATGTATCACGTACAAAACATTTATTCAATTAAGTACGGCAAAAAACAACAAACCTTAACAGTTCATCTTCCTCTTCCTGAATTGTTTATTCATACATGTCCTTTAAACCTTTAATTTTTAGATATTTTTCTTTTACTAAAATACTCTCAAACAACCCTAACCCTAAAATTCACATCCCTCCCACTCATCTCCAAACTTCATCTTCCTCACCTCACCATCACACCCTAGCATTCTCCTTCTTGGATGCCACGAAACCGGTGACGCTCGACCCATTCCTTCTTCCTTGCACGAAACACACTCGTGCAAACCCTGTTGTTCATTTTCCCCCCATTTTTTTGAACAATTCATCTTCTTCTCTTACCTCTGAATCTCTTCCCCATTTCTGTAGCTTATTTCTTTCGATTTATTAAGCATAAACGAGTAAACATCAGGCAACGATTTAATTGTTCTGGTATGATTTCATTGAAATGTAATTGACATAAATATGTTCCTACGTAACAGTGGATGGAAAAATGAAAGTGTTAAACAAGAAAGGAAATAACAATAACTAAGAACGAAATAACAATGAAAGGAACAACAATCTTCTAAGCTAAACTCATTCCCACGTCTACGTCTTCATCGATGCATGCAATTTTCATCCACATCTCCAATGCATTGTGCACCGTTGCGATTCGCGTGCACCGACGCTTGTGTAAAAAACGTGCACCGATAGACAAAATTTATGGATTTGTTAACTAAGTGCACCGCCATGTTAAAATCAACATTTTCCTTTAAATTACGTGCATCAACTTGTCAAATTTAGGTGCACCAACTTACAAGTGCAACACAAAGTTAATATAAATAGTGTGTTTTCTTATTTCTTCACAACTTGTGTTTACCGATGCACGTGTAAAAAATGTGCACCGGTAGACAAAATCCATGTATTTTTTAAAATTAAGTGCATCACAATGTTCAAATAATTATTATGCTTTAATTTTCGTGCAACTTGTCAAATTTAGTTACATCAGTGCACCACAATGTTCAAATAATTATTATGCTTTAATTATCCAGGGTATTTTTGTCGAACCAAGCGGACTGCCGCCGTTTAGGGGCTTCAGCCATCGCATACACTTGGAACAGGGAACAGATCCTATCGTCATAACCATACCGTTACCCTCATGCTCAGAAAAATGAAATTGAGTGACAATGCACCAGTATGCTCACCCAAGGAATCATTCGGCCCAGCCACTCACTTAATTCCTCTCCAGTGCTCTTGGTTAAAAAAAAAGATCACTCGTGGCGTTTCTGTATTGATTATAGGGGGCATAACACCAAAACAATCAAGGACAAGTTTTCAATACCATCCATCGATGAATTATTGGAGGAATTAAATGGTGCTCAATATTTTTCCAAACTCGACCTCCGAGCCGGTTACCATCAGATTTTGATGGAGGACAATAGCATCCCATTGACAACATCTCGTACACCATGGGCATTTTGAATTTCCAGTCATGCCCTTCGGGTAGGGTGCTTAACGGGTGAATTCGACCCGGTCCGATCCGGAACCGGCCGGTCCCAGATTCGCTAATTTCGGAACCTGTCCGATCCGGTAAGGAACCGGATCGGATCTGATTCCAGGTTGGACCAGTTCCCAACCGGAACTGTTTTTTTAATTATATTTTTTCAAAAAATCAAGGGAAGTTGTTGCTTGGAGGATTCGAACACGCGACCTGTTGGGATATGCCTTAAGACAACTCATTAGATGATTGATTTTGGCAATGTAATAAGATTTTAATAAAGGCAATTCATTATTATATATTATTCAAGTATCTGTGTAATATGAATATATATATATATATATATATATGTTAATGTCCTTAGAATAATATTGTATTATTCTTAAAGATTGTCCCTAGTCAAGTATTATCATGAATAAGGATAATGATAATGCATTGAGACTAGTATGTATTGATTGATGAATTGTTCATGGATATGAGATATAAAATCAACACATGGGTTCTTGTTAGAGAACGATGTACTGGACAGACCCACCATGAGAATGCTACATGGATAGTTATATGAACGTAATAAGCAATTCTCATAGTGATAATAACGTATGTAATCCTTACGACTTGAGATCACCAGAGATCCCAACATAAGGAGTCGTGTATCTTGATATTGTCAACGTTACCTGTAACAGGGTAAACTATAAAGACAATCATTGTATACACCACGAATTATGTAGAGGGATGTTGAGTGATCAAGATAGGATTTGTCCCTCCTATATAACAGGAGAAGTGTTTGGGCCATTGATCAAGTGAGACTAAAATGCATGGCCATGCTCGAATGAGTAGATATGTGATATCGAGCTTATTCGTTTATTCTAGTCTACTTGGGGATCAAGAAATAAAAAAGATTGAACTATACGAGTATGACTATTCCATGACTCGTGTTTAATCTAAACACATAGGACAAAGTGATTAAGTTACATGGTGAATATTATCACTGGCCATAGGTTATGTCGAGTCAATGACATTCTTGTAACTTGGGTAGCATTGATGTGTTGCTAGATACCGCTCATTGCTTGTGACATAAAGTTAGATTTTATGTCACTGCCAACGTTGCAAGATCCTAACGAGTCGCACAAAAAAGATTAAATCGATGAGGGTAGATAAAATTCATTGGATAAATTAATTTGATTAAGAAGAGTTTTAATCATAAAATATTATATATACACACATACATATAATATAATATATCGGGCCAAATATATATATATAATGATATATATATATATATATATATATATATATATATATATATATATATATATATATATAATAGGCAATAGATATAATTAAGAAAGGGGTTTTGGGCTTTTCGAAAGCCTGTGGTTTAACTAGCCGCCACTTTCCAGTATATATATACTTGGTCATTAGGTTAATAAGGTTACACGTTAATTATGAATTAACAAGAACCCTAAACCTAGCAGGCCAATCGGTAGACACGGCTGCCATCTTTTTTCTTGGTGGCTCGTCACTTTCCGGTTGAAGATCAAGTCTAGCAACTTGTTCTTCAACATCCCTTTTTCCGATTTGACCGTAGATGCAAAGTTGCATAGCTTTGTTCCTGACTCGAGGACGTGCCGCTTCGTTCAGATTTCTGCTTCAAAAACGTTAAAAAGGTATGATTCTTTTCACCCCGATATGATTAACTCCGTATAGGTCCTCGGTTGGGAATCCAATATTTTATTCCGCTGCGTATTTGCATGTTGGATTCCTTACAGTGGTATCAGAGCCGTGTACGAAGCTCATATCGGGGCTATGTGATAAATTGTTTTATCATGTTTTGAATTATTGCTTTCATGCTTATAATAAACTGTAGGAACATATATGATATGTTATAATAAATTTATGGAAATCATCGTAAAAATATATATATATGATATATTGATAAATTGTATGTATTGGATACATGTATGCGCGCGACTGGGTTAACAAGGCGGGCGAACGTAGCTCGATAGTCGGGCGAACATAGCACGCGAGGCATGCGACTGTATCTCGAAAGTCGAGTGAGCAGGGTTCGCAAGGCGGGCGACCGCACCCAAAAGGGGGTGGCGACCACCCCATGAGTGGACGGGCGACCGCCCACAAGCAAGGGCGGGCGACCGCCCCTATGTGGGCGGGCGACCGCCCACACGAGCGGGCACGCCGCTCTCTCATGTGCGGGTCCGAGACATTTGATGTCCGCTGGGTCCGAGATATTTGATGTCCGTGCCATAATTTTCAAAATTTTATTTTACAGTTTTATAATCTTAGAATTAAATTTTAAATTGTTTAGAATTTAATTCATTTATGTGCAAGCATGTTTTATGTGTTGTTTGAGCATGGTGCATGGTTATAGCCCTATGACCTATTAGATAGGAATTTTGTGAATGATTGTAATTTTAAATACGGCCTGCGAGTCGTGCCTTCTCTATTTTTCTGAATGTATTCCCTCCCCTATGCTCCCCCTCGAATGTAACTCGAGGACTTCTTATATAGTATAGTTAGAATTGTATTGATGGAGATCAATAAAGATTGACCATGGTGCCGGGATGAGGAGGCCATTCACAAAAGGACCAAAGAGGTGCTTGGAGAAGTTAGCCTTATGTTGACCTTTTAGATTTTCTCATTGGTTTGAGAAAATCATTAGTTGGGGCTATAACCATGTCAAGTTTATTTTATGTTGATGTATATGATGCATGTTTATCGTTTTATTTAATATTGATGCTTGATGTACATATATGTAGATATGTATATATATGTACCAGACATATTTTCAATATTAATAAAATCATGAGATCTTTAAATCCCTATAATAATATTAAGTCAATCAAGATGCATTCCAATTAAAAATACTCGTCAAGACTTCGATTGAACATGTGTGTGTTTGCCAAAGCAAAGCACCGTAACAATCTTAGTAAGGCGCGAAAGGATAAAAATGATATTCGTGTTATTTTAAAATTGGGTTCGACTTAACTAGCTTATCTCAATAGGATTGAGAACCTGGATGCATGGGGTTGAGAAATAATTCATTAGATGAATTAGAACAAAGTGTTGTTCACCAACCATCCAAGAGTTACATGTGATGTAATTGACAAAGCGTTGTCTACCTAAATAACTGAGTCTTGGGTGATTAGCCAAAGCTAACTCAATATTAGGTGAAATATGGATCTTGGCCCACTAATAGTTTTTGAGGGTTGATAATTTTTAACTAAATAGTGGGAGTATCATTTAATATAAAGACCTTATTAAATGATTAAAATCATAAACTTATTTTGCATATTTATATTGTAGATATCCATGGCATCAAACAATGTTACAAGTACACTTTGATTGCGATCGGTCCTTGAGAATGACAAATTAAATGGGACAAATGTCCTAGACTGGTATCAGAATCTGAGGATTGTCCTCAAACAAGAGAAAACGCAATATGTCCTTGAGGAACCCTTACCTGCTGAGGAACATCCCGTTACTGCCGCGAGGGCAGATAAGGATGCTTACAAGAAGCATCAAAATGACGCACTTGATGTTGGTTGTTTAATGCTTGGAACATGAACTCTGAGCTTCAGAAGCAACATGAGGAAATGGATGTGTTCAATATGATTGAACATCTGAAGCAACTTTACCAACAACAAGCTAGACAAGAGAGTTATGACGTCTCTAAAGCGTTATTTCAGTGCAGAATGGTAGAAGGAACCCTTGTTGGATCTCATGTACTCAAGATGATTGGATACATAGAGAATCTTGAGAAACTAGGTTTTCCGTTGGACCAAGAGTTGGCCACTGACGCGATCTTGCAATCATTGCCTGATAGCTACAGTCAATTTGTTCTGAATTACAATATGATTGAAATTGAGAAGACTCTACCGCAGTTGCTTGGTATGTTGAGAACTTACGAAGCAAACTCAAAGAAGTCTAAGCCCATAAATGTTCTTATTGTGAATAAGGGCAAGGGAAAGTCTAAAGCAAAAGGCATTACAAGAAACTCTTTGTCAAACCTAAGCCTCATGCTACTGCACTTAAGCCAAGGGAGGAGTGGCTAAGGAAGGAAACTACTTCCATTGCGGTGAGACCAGTCATTGGAAGAGAAACTGCAAGTTATACCTGGAAGATCTTAAGAAGACGAAGGGAAGTGTGACTTCTACTTCAGGTATTTTTGTTATAGACGTTAATTTATCTACTTCTTCATCATGGGTATTAGATACTGGATGTGGTTCTCACATTTGTGTTAATGTGCAGAATCTCAAAAGGAGTAGAGTTTTGGCTAAAGGCGAAGTTGACCTTCGAGTGGGAAATGGAGCAAGAGTTGCTGCATTAGCTATATGAGATTATTCATTAACTTTGCCTTCTGCATATTAGATTTACAAGAATATTATTTTGTGCCATCTATTAAACATTATTTCAATTTCTTGTTTCGACAAGATTGATTTTTCATTTAGTATAAAGGACAAATGTTGCTCCATTTATTTGAATGAGATGTTTTATGCTAGTACACAATTTATTAATGGTCTTTATGTTTTAAATCTAGATATGCCTGTCTACAACATAAATACTAAAAGGATTAAGAATAATGATTCTAATCCAACTTCTATCTATCATTGTCGCTTGGGCCATATAAATGAGAATCACATATCAAAACTTCATAAGGATGGAACTTTAGATTCATTTGATTTTGAATCATATGAAACATGTGAATCTTGTTTAATGGGCAAGATGACTAAAACCCCTTTCAAGGGACATGTTGAAAGGGCAAGTGATTTATTGAGTCTCATACATAGTGATGTATGTGGCCCAATAAGCGCACAAGCTAGAGGTGGTTTTCAATACTTCGTTACATTTACCGATGACTTCAGTAGATATGGGTATGTGTACCTATTGAAAAACAAACATGAAACCTTTGAAAAGTTCAAGGATTTCAAGAATGAAGTACAAAACCAGCTTGGCAAAAGTATCGAAATCCTTCGATCAGATCGAGGAGGTGAATACTTAAACCAAGAGTTTCATGACTATCTAAAGGAGTGTGAGATAGTACCACAACTCACATCTATATATACTCCACAATGGAATGACGTATCTGAAAGGAGGAATCGAACTTTGTTGGACATGGTTCGTGATGTGACTAGAAATAGGCACATATTTTGCGCTTAATTGTCTACGAGTTGGTATATT
This sequence comes from Haberlea rhodopensis, assembly GCA_907163345.1. Taxonomy (NCBI): domain Eukaryota; kingdom Viridiplantae; phylum Streptophyta; class Magnoliopsida; order Lamiales; family Gesneriaceae; genus Haberlea; species Haberlea rhodopensis. The sequence continues at coordinate 29,034,115 of CAJQUN010000001.1, forward strand.
TTGATGGATAAATTGATGCATGTGCTACCTAATCGTATATTTGTATAAATGTAGGAAAATGTGAAGAAATCAAGCTAAAATGATGAAAGAAGGAATAAAGTTGAAGGAAAGAGGAAAAAACCAGAATCTATGACACATGTTGCTCCTTTATCCTCAAATTCTATATGTTCCAGCCAAGTTTTGGGAATGTGATCAGCATGAGGTTGTAGAACATTGAGTTATCTACGCGTGGACAGCTGATTCGTCGAATTTGGAGTTCGTATGAGAAAGTTATGGCCAAACCACGAAACTTGCCAGAAGCTGAAAAATGAGCGGAAATGTTCTGGAAAAGGCAATCGATCGAGAGCAAATTACGGATCGATCGAGCGAGGCAGTGGTGTTTTGGAAAATATGGAAACATGATTTCTTTCCTTCCCAAGGAGATTCCAACCTATTCCATCAACCTCCCAGCCTCCTTATACACGATTTTGAGAGTAAATTAGACATAATTTCATACCTTAGAATATATTTTAGATTTTAGAAATTCTTCTTTGAATTTTTATCAAGAACAACGCGAAGAACGGAACCGGAATCGACAAGCCGGAATCGTGATTCCTTTTAGTAACTCTTTCTTCTCCTATTAGTTTGATGTTTTTTAGATTAATTTTGATTGTTGTTAATCTAGATATGAGTAGCTAAATACTTTTGTGATTCTCGGTTTAGGAAAACGATACATTGGATGTTTACGATTCTTGTGAGATAAGTTTTGATTGTTGATTTTCTTTGAGTATCAATTGTTTTTCTGATTTGATTTTTCATAATTGTTATCTATGATTGTTGGATTGATCATCTAGCTTTTGTTCATACAATTTCACGCTAAATTAGATATCAAATACGGAATCGTTTGATCCCTCTAATTTATGAAGCAACTAAGATTAATTAAATTCCGCTTGTGAGTTTGTTAAATTCTTAGGAAAAACAATTGACAATATTAAACATAGACGCTTGGATTATGTTGTTTAGATTCATCGATCTCACTAGTTCATATGCTATCTTCGATTTAAATCTTAATCGCTTGTATGTTGATTGATTGTTTGATAAGGGTTAAACTAGAACGCTTGGGCTACTTAACTAAACTTAAGATGAGATAGGACTTTGATTATTGGATTAAACGTCCACGATGAATATTCATAAGAGAATTGAATCGTATGTGAAGATCGATGACCAAGATAGTAAACACCAATTGTAAAGTTAACCGAAAATCGAGAATCACTCTTTTCTCATAAGTTAATTCATCTAGTTTACTTTTGCATCATAGTAGTAGTATTATTCAATTGATTTCAAAAACCCCTTTTTATTTTCGTTTGCATAAATTAACACAAAGATATAACCTTCCTCGTGGGATCGATCCCTACTCACGCTACTACATTCATTACTGTTATTAACTTGAGAGGGTTAATTTGGGCGTACGCGATAAACGCTACCAGTTCGGTCTATGATGAGTCATGCAGATCTTCCGATTTTCCTTTTGGGGACATGCTTTAGAAACAGCAATATTTATACTGAACCGTGTTCCATCTAAATCAGTTGAAAAGACACCATATGAAATATGGACTAAGAAGCGTCCTAGTATGTCTTTTATGAAGATTTGGGGTTGTGAGGCTTACGTGAGACCTCACGTCTCCAATAAACTTGGACCCAAATCTGATAAGTGTTTATTTGTGGGGTATCCTAAGGAAACGAAAGGATGCTATTTCTATTATCCCACTGAGAACAAAGTAATTGTTGCTCGTACTGGTGTCTTTCTTGAAAGAGAATTTATTTCTAGAAGAACCACTGAGAGACAAATAGAAGTTAGTGAAGTACAACCACAAGAAAACATTGAATATGATATTGAGATGGAAACAGAGAAGTCACCACAAGTTGTTGTGGATGAAATGCGTGTTCAAGAGACACAAGCCTAGCATAGGTCTGTAAGAGTACACCGGGTGCCACAGAGATATGGATTTCTTGTGACTCAACAAGGTGACTTACTACTCATTGATGAGGATGAGCCGCCATCCTATCAAGAAGCTATCATGGTCCCTGATTCTGAGAAATGGCAAGAGGCCATGAAATCTGAGATGGAATCCATGTATGTAAACCAAGTATGGACTTTGGTTGACCCACCTGAAGGGGTAAGACCCATAGGGTGCAAATAGATTTTCAAGAAAAAGATCGATATGGATGGTAATGTACAAACCTTTAAAGGATGACTGGTTGCTAAAGGTTTCAAACAAATTCATGGTATTGACTATGATGAAACGTTTTCCCCAGTTGCCATGGTTAAATCCATTAGGATCTTACTTGCAATAACTGCATTTCATGATTATGAAATCTGGCAGATGGATGTCAAAACAGCTTTCCTTAATGGAATTTTACTTGAGGATATGTACATGACACAACCCGAAGGTTTTGCCGATCCAAAGGATGCTGGAAAGATATGCAAGCTACAACGATCCATTTATGGATTAAAGCAAGCTTCTAGGAGTTGGAATCTTCATTTTGATGATGCAATCAAAGAGTTTGGCTTCATCAAGAACGTAGAACCTTGTGTCTACAAGAAGGTTAGTGGGAGCATAATTATCTTTCTAGTATTGTATGTAGATGACATACTTCTCATTGGAAATGATATCCCTGCCTTGCAAACTGTAAAGATTTGGCTAGGGAATTGCTTTTCTATGAAATACTTGGGTGAAGCCACCTACGTGTTAGGTATCAAGATCTATAGAGATAGATCAAGAAGATTACTTGGCCTAAGTCAAAGTACATACATAGATAAAGTGCTAAAACGGTTTAGTATGCAAGAATCAAAGAAAGGATTCGTGCCTATGATACATGGAATATATCTCTCGAAGGATCAGTGTCCTTCAACACAAGATGAGAGACAACACATGAGTAAGATTCCATATGCGTCAGCTATTGGATCTATCATGTATAACATGATATGTACTCGTCCCGATGTCTCGTATGCTTTGAGCATGACGAGCAGATATCAAGTTGATCCAGGTGAATGTCACTGGATCGCTGTCAAGAATATCCTGAAGTACTTGAGAAGAACTAAGGATACATTCTTGATTTATGGAGGTGAGGAAGAGCTCAATATAATAGGTTACACTGATGCAAGTTTCCAAACCGACAAGGATGATTTCCGATCGCAATCAGGATATGTGTTTTGCCTAAATGGAGGTGTTGTGACCTGGAAGAGTTCAAAGCAAGAGACAGTAGCCGATTCTACAACTGAAGCTGAGTATATTGCTGCTTCAGATGCAGCAAAGGAAGCCGTTTGGATCAAGAAGTTCATTTCTGAGCTTGGGGTGATGCCTAGCATACTAGATCTGATTGAACTCTATTGTGACAACAATGGAGCCATCGCATTGGCTAAGGTACCCAGATCTCACCAACGATCCAAACACATACTTCGGCGCTTTTATTTCATTCGAGAAATCGTTGAAAGAAGAGATGTGAAAATATGCAAAGTACCAACTGATTATAATGTATCTGACCCACTGACAAAACCTCTGTCACAACAGAAGCATGATCGTCATACTAGATCTTTAGGCATTAAGTACATGTTTGATTGGTCTTAGTGCAAGTGGGAGATTTGTTGGGATATGCCCAAGATAACTCATTAGATGATTGATTTTGGCATACAATGTAATATGATTTTAATAAAGACAATTCATTATTATATATTATTCCAATATCTGTGTAATATGAATATATATATATGTTAATGTCCTTAAAATAATATTGTATTATTATTAAAGATTGTTCATAGTCAAGTATTATCATGAATAAGGATAATGATAATGCATTGAGACTGGTATGTATTGATTGATGAATTGTTCATGGATATATGATATCAAATCAGCACATGGGTGCTTGTTAGAGAACGATGTACTTGACAGACCCACCATGAGAATGATACATGGATAGTTATATGAACGTCATAAGCAATTCTCATAGTGATAATAATGTATGTAATCCTTACGACTTGAGATCACCAGAGATCCCAACATAAGGAGTCGTATATCTTGATATTGTCAACTGTTACCTGTAACAGGGTAAACTACAAAGACAATCATTGGATACACCACGAATTATGTAGAGGGATGTTGAGTGATCAAGATAGGATTTGACTCCTATATAACAGGAGAAGTTTTTGGGCCCTTGATCAAGTGAGACTAAAATGCATGGCCATGCTCGAATGAGTCGATATGTGATATCGAGCTTATTCGTTTATTCTAGTCAACTTGGGGATCAAGAATAAAAGATTGAACTATACGAGTATTACTATTCCATGACTCGTGTTTAATGTAAACACATAGGACAAAGGGATTAAGTTACATGGTTAATATTATCACAGGCCATAGGTTATGTCGAGTCAATGACATTCTTGTAACTTGGGTAACATTGCTGTGTTGCTAGACACCGCTCATTGCTTGTGACATAAAATTAGATTTTATGTCACTACCAACGTTGAAAGATCGTAACGGGTCGCACAAAAAAGATTAAATCGATGAGGGTAGATAAAATTCATTGGATGAATTAATTTGATTAAGAAGAGTTTTAATCATAAAATATTATATATATACACATACATATAATATATCGGGCCAAATATATATATATAATGATATATATATATATATATATATATATATATATATATATAATAGGCAATAGATATAATTAAGAAAAGGGTTTTGGGCTTTTCGAAAGCCTGTGGTTAACTAGCCGCCACTTTCCAGTATATATATACTTGGTCTTAGGTTAATAAGGTTACACGTTAATTGTGAATTAACAAGAAGCCTAAACCTAGCAGACCAATCGGTAGACGCGGCCGCCATCTTGTTTCTTGGTGGTTCGTCACTTTCCGGTTGAGGATCAAGTCTAGCAGTTCTTCAACATCCCTTTTCCGATTTGATCGTGTGGATACCGTAGAGGCAAAGTTGCATAGTTTTGTTCCTGACTCGAGGACGTGCCACTTCGTTCAGATTTCTGCTTCAAACACGCTACAAGGATATGATTCTTTTCACCCCGATATGATTAACTCCGTATAGGTCCTCGGTTGGGAATCCAATATTTTATTCCGCTGCGTATTTGCATGTTGGATTCCTTACACGACCATCGTCTTCTACTCTAGAGTTCTAACCAATTGACTAATGGACCTTTGTGTTGTAAACTAACCTCAAATATATTTATCTAAATTAAAAAAAAAATTAATTTTTTTTAAAATAACAGATACGGATCCGTTTAGTCTAGAACCGGTAAGATACTGATTTCGGAACGGTAGAACCGATCTGGACCGGTTCGAAACCAGTTTCTGTTCCAAACCGGGCTAACCGGTTCGATTTTGGGCCGGATCCAGACTGACTCGGCCCGTTAAACAGCCCTACCTTCGGGCTCGCCAACCCCCCTCCACTTTCCAGGCATTAATGAACTCTATCTTTGCACCACACTTGATGAAGTTTATTCTTGTTTTCTTTGATGATATATTAATCTACAGTAAATCTTGGGAACACCATTTGGAACACCTTCATTTGGCATTTAGCATATTATAGCAACAATAGTATCTCAAGCAGTTCAAATGTTTCTTTGGCCTACAAGAAGTATCATACTTAGGTCACGTGGTCTCTAATCGAGGGTGGAGGTTGAGAAGGATAAAATTACTGCCATTACTTTACGAGGATTTCTTGGACTAGCAGGTTACTATTGCAAGTTTGTCAAAAATTATGGGATCCTGAGTGCACCACTTACGAAGCTATTACGTACCAATGGCTTATCATGGACAGCCGAGGCTTCAACGGCTTTTGAGGCACTCAAGACAGCTCTAACAACAACCCCGGTTTGGCTGTTCCAGATTTTGGCAAGCCATTTATAGTCGAGTGTGATGCATCGGATGCTGGGCTTGGCACGGTACTTCAACAAGACGACTGCCCAATTGATTACTTTAGCCACACACTAGCACTCCGCCATCACAAACTCCCAGCATATGAAAAAGATCTGATTGGGTTGGCCAAAGCCGTGCAACATTGGAGACCATATTTTTGGGAAAATTCCTTTGTGGTTCGAACTGACCATTACAGCCTGAAATTTCTATTAGAACAGTGTCTAACGACATCCCCACAACAACATTGGCTTAGCAAATTACTGGGGTTTGATTTTCGGGTAGACTACCGCGCCTCGCGCACCAACACGGTGGCTGACGCTCTGTCACGCTGAGATGAATGCACAGGGGAGCTACATGCCATCACCAGCCCATATTCTACATTGCTCACTTCTATCCGTGATGAAATCTATGACAACACAGACCTTCAAACATTTTGCCAAAGAGTGACCAAGGGCAAAATTTTGGCTCCGTGGGAATTCGATCTCATGTTCTACAGACACAAGGTATTCATTCCACCATCCTCTACGCTACCCCTTCTAATCATTTCCACCGTGCATAATGGTTGTCACAAAGGTTACCAAAAGACATTGCATCATCTCACAAGAGAATTTTATTGGCCGGGCATGCGCAAAGGGGTGCACGACTATGTAGGCCAATGCGTGGTTTGCCAGCGTAGCAAGTCCGAACATTTGAAACCGGCGGGTTTACTCCAACCCTTACCTATGCGGGAATGCATATGGGCCGACATATCAATGGATTTTGTGGAGGGACTTCCTCCTTTTCATGGCAAATCAGTCTTATTTGTCGTAGTTGATAGACTCTCCAAGTACTCTCATTTTGTGGCCCTCGCTCACCCATACACATCTGCATCAGTTTCTCGCACCTTCTTCGACAACATATTCAAGTTACATGGTCAACCTGAATCTATTGTAAGTGATAGGGATGCCACCTTCACTAGAAAATTCTTGAAGGAATTATTTAAATTCAATGGGTCTAGTCTTTGTTTCAGTTCCGCATATCACCCACAATCTGATGGACAGACGGAAGCGGTTAATCGAGTGGTAGAAATGTATCTACGTTGTTTCACCAATGACTATCCAAAAAAAGGGTTGATTGGCTTGCATGGGCAGAATTTTGCTATAACACGAGTTTCCACTCTTCTCTCCGAGCTACACCCTTCGAGGTGGTCTACGTCGTGCACCGCCATGCCTTCTTATTGTGCGGGACTCTCTCGCATTGATTCAGTTGACAGGGAGCTATGCACCAGGGATGAGGTTCTACGACTACTTCGGGATCATTTGATCCAAGCCCAAAATCGAATGAAAACAACTATGATAGCAGTCATCGTGAGGTGCACTTCAAAGTAGGAGATTGGGTATTGCTGCAACTCCAACCCTTCCGTCAGAAAAACATAGCCACTCGTATCAATCAGAAGCTGTCGCCACACTATTTTGGCGCATTTCAGGTACAAGAGCGGATTGGATCAGTTGCCTATATAAACTACAATTACCAGAGACATCCAAAATCCATCCGGTTTTCTATGTTTCCGTCCTTAAACAATTCAAGGGAGATACAGAGATTGATCCAGTTTTTCCACCACCCCTACCTGCCGAGGAACGCCCACAACCCCAGGCTATACTAGACCAGCATGTACACAAAGGAAAAACACAAGTTTTGGTTCATTGGATGGGTGCTTCACCAGCTGATGCCTCCTGGGAATTAGTCTACCATACAAGAAGAATTTCCTTCCTTCGAGTTTGAGGACAAACTCGCTTCTCATGGTGGGAGAAATGTCACGGCCACACCGGGACAAGAGTCCCATGAGCAGCAACAAGTTCCCAAAGAATCCGAGTTAATCACAACTATAGAAGAACCGAGCCAAACACTCCAACCGATCAAAGTATATCAAAGATACAGTCATGGGAGATTCAAACATCTAGGATAGCATTATTTTTAAAAGAGTTATCCCTTCGGCAGATTAGGATTTGGTGGTTATTTGCTTATTAGGATTTGGTTGTTATTTATTTTTAAAGTTTCCAACAAAACTTCACAAAGGAAGATCCGAGGTTCTCTTCTAACGAGCCTCACCCTCTTGCGATACGATAGGTCGCTAAGGCCGCAAGGCACACAAATAGATCCATACAATGTGAACGATTTCAAGTTGCAAGGACCATAACGAGATCCAAAACCAAGGCACATAAGACTACTCCGTCTCAAGAACTTTTGGGATTCTGCATTATGATTCATTTAAAAGTTATTTTTTTATAGGATTTATCTGCATCTAGGTTATGATCTCCAAATACCAACGGAGAGAGTTGGAACTTATGACACACAAGTATTCGATACTCTTAGGGTGCGCTTGGTTCGAGGATATGATAAGTGATGGATAGATTAGAAAGTGGATAATGAGTTGATAAGTAAACTTATGGATAAGTTATATTACGTTTGGTTCGTTTGATTAATAAAGTATGATAAATAATATTGTGTTTGGTGTACTTGATAATTAAGTGGTATGAATTAAATTTATTCGTAAAATGACAAAAGTACCCTCGAATAGGTTTTGCACTTCTTTTTATTATTTTATTTCAATTATATTTAAATTAATCAAAATAAATTTATTTATGTATTTTAATTATTAATAAAATATTATAGTTAATTATTATTAATCAAAATACCCTCGAATAGGTTTACACCGAACTTTTACATTAACTAGGAACCAAAAATTGGTATTTTGAGCTCGTGTCAGGTACATATACTTCCATTTTGATGTCAATACATAAATCATGGACATGCAATTTCAAGTCAATACATACTTGCAATTTCAAGTCTTCCATACATTTCCAGAACAAAATTGCAATTAGCCAAATAATCTTCCATCAAAGTAAAACACATTTAGGCTTTAATGCACTACAAAGCTTGATTCAATATATGATCATACTAGAAAAATTGATTCAATACACATATGTACTCTGGAGATACACATACACATGTACAAAATGATCCAGTATCCAGTGTTCGTTCACCACCTACACATCATACACATGTACAAAATGATCCAGTATTTATTTTTTAATATATTTGCATATTAAATATTTTCTTAATTAATTCAATTTATTGAACTAATAAATTAAATATTCGAGCTGTATTTTTTTGAGTCGATACATAACAATATTGTCATTATATAAATTATTAGAATCAATTTAATTAATTCAATTCATTTAAACAATTAATTAAATTCAATTATGTTAAACTAAATTAAATTTATAATTTCCCTTCACTTCCACCAAGTTTACCATTTTGAAATAGAACCACCAAAATGTAATCTGGATTTTGTAATGGCAAGAAAAACTCACATGACGTAACGAGTTGTAGTTTTACAATTATTATTTTTATTAATTTATAATTAGTAATTGAATATCTTACTATTTTTTTAATTAATATATTATATTTCATTATTATTTTTATCTAAAGTCATTTCGTATTTTCACTCGTTATTCTTCTTATCATTGCTTTTAGTATTTATTATTAATTTGTTTCTTATTATACAATTATTATTCTTACTACAATATTATTAAATTATGATATTTTTATTTTTAGTTATTGACTTATATCTTCTAGTTCATATTATTAATATTATTAGTACCATTAATTTATATCTTAGTATACATTATTCTTCTTCTTCATATATTATTTGGAAAAAAACTAAAATTAAAATATTAACTTCCAATTAGCTTGACGATTCCAATTAGAATCCTTTATATTTTTAAAATGCATATAATTATATTTTTCAATTAAACAATTTGTTTTTAATATCTAAAAAGACCAAATTTTCTACCAGTAATTAATTTTTTTTCCACTTAATCACAACATCGTTTTCTCTCTCCCATATGATAGAGTACTACTGTATAAGAAAAGCAAGATGAAGATTTAATTGAAAAGGGTATAATAGTAATAATACAATTAATCATTGGAACTTTACATGCAATCACACGGCCCAGAAGAGATAAATTATCTGCCATATTATGTATACAGTACGGGCCATATGCGGGCCAGTGGGATAACTAAAAATATTTTAAACTCGAACCAAACGTGTGATAAAGACAGATTACTAATTAATCAGCCTCTTATCAGGCACACCAAACATACCCTTAGGGTGCGCTTGGTTCGAGGATAGGATAAGAGATGGATAGATTAAAAGATGGATAATTGGTTGATAAATAAACTAATGGATAAACTATGTTGCGTTTGGTTCGTATGATTAATAAAGAATGATAACTAATATTGTGTTTGGTGTACTTGATAACTAGGTGGTATAGATTAATTTTATCCATAAAATGACAAAAATACCCTCTAATAGGTTTGCACGTATATCTATTATTTTATTTCAATTAAATTTAAATTAATCAAAATAATTTTATTTATGTAATTAAATTATTAATCAAAATACCCGAATAGGTTTGGCTAATAAATTCTTAGAATACATTATTAAAATTAATATCATATATTAATTAATAACATATAAAAATTTAAATTTATTAATAATACAAACAAACATTTATAATTGAGGTTTAAGTAATTTTCCAAACACATTATTATTTTAAAATAAAATAAAAAATATTATTTTCCTAAAAATTATAATTTTATTAATATATATTCATAATTACATCCAAATACATATATAAATTTTTAAAATACTACACTGATTATTTTATTTTTAATTAAATTTAAATTTAATCAAAATAAATTTATTTATGTATTTAATAATAAATAAAATATTATGATTTATATTTGGGTATAAAATATTAGGACTTAATTTTTATTTTAATTATAAAAAGGAATAATAGTGTATTTTGAAGGTTAGTAAAGTCAATTCAAAATTTATCACTATTCATGTATAAATAATCACACCTACCATGTGGGATTTTTTATCATTCAATCCGTACCATTTTGTGTGAACAGTGTCGGGCTTTTCAAATTTTTCGGGCTTCTTTATCCTCCAGAAGAACAAATGATGTGGTTGATAAATAATTTATCCAGTCCTAATCACACGAGCAGAACGGAGCTGGAGCCTTACTGTATACATTAATTTGTTGGTTTAATTCTCTTGATCTGCTCACATACGTTATGATGCTTGGTCATTGTTCTGTAGTAGTTGGGACTTTGTAGTACTGACCACTTTTGGCTGTGTGAAATTTGTATAATCAATATAATTTTCTTTTTCCTTCCCTTTACACTCCTTTTTCGTTTATTGCTCTGTTCCAACATATGCTGTTTTTAGCTGGTGGAGCACTTCTTTCAGTCCTTGGTTAATACTTCTGGGATGACACTCCACATACGACAGGTAACAGTTTTTAATTCTTTAAATATATACTGATACCCTGATAATTGTCCCGGTACGGTTTGGACCCGAATTCTATGGGCTCGACCCAATTTGACAAGATACCAGAGACCATCCTACATTGGCCCATTATGCTTAGGGCCCATTTTATTAACCATCTACCTTGGCCCGCATTTGGGGCCCATTGCCCATCTTCAATTAACTAGTAAAAGGCCCAATTAATGGCCCATTAGGAAAAGAGATAAATGGCATGAATAGTAGGTTAAAGAGGGGGGAAGGCGGCTCGGCTCTCGGGCACCATATTTTGGATTTCCATTTTTCTTTCTTCTTCCATGGTTGCATAACAAGTCTTGTAAATTATTGGTATTATAGTGAAGATTCAAACTGGACTAGGTCCCGTGGTTTTTTCCTTCGGGGTTTCCACGTAAAAAATCTTGATGTTCTTTTATTTTCACGTACAAATTCATTTGTTATCAAATCGAACCAAAAAATGAGGTAACAAATTGGCGCCGTCTGTGGGAAATCGAGCAAAAGACGTTGAGATTGAAAAGAAAAATTTGGTTACTGTCTGAGGGGCGTAGAGACGGAGAAAAAAAAAACACCAGAATGTGTGGGTGAAAATGCAATGCCGGCGAGAACAAAAGAGCATACCTCCGCCCACACTCCCAACCCCAACAATCGTCCAGACTTCCACCACCACATCATCCTCTGCTGCCGCCATCCTTCGCCACCCCGACATCCGACGCAGACCAGCTCGGTGCAAAGGGAGACCACCACCAATGAACTTCACATCATTGTCCATGTATACAGTGTACTAGATGAAGCAAACACCACCTCCAGCGGCCGCGGTGACAGGATTGGGCAAGGTGCTTGGGACTGTGGTTCATGCTGTTTTCCGTCGTCACGCGGCGGGGCTTGACATAAGCTTTGGTGGTGAGTTTTTGCGCGGTGGTGAGCCAATGTGTCTTGGATTCTATATGGGAGTCGGCCCTCATCTTCCTCATCCTTGAGTTCTTTAGGCCGCAGGAAGAAGGGGCGACAAAGGACCCATGGATAAGATTATTGATGCATAAATATGCTGGGATTATCAGATTTTGCGTCGCTACATGTTTTTCTCCCAAAAAGGATTCTCTTGAATCTTTCATTATATTTCCTCACTCGATCTTGCTCATGACTGGGATTGTCATTTTTTGTTGCAATTTGATGGTTTATAGTAGATTATTGGCTTGGTTGTTCGACCACTCCTCTACTCTTTGCATCAAGCTCGAGCTGGACATTATAGATTTTATCAGTTTCAACAACTATTTTGAGCTGTATGAATTAGAGTTTGGACTGCTGTTTAGTGAAAAAACTTGTACTGAAATGGTGAAGGGCTTTCTAGAAGATGAGAGTGTCAAAGTGGTCAATGTATATATGTTGAAGTAGAGAAATCTGTGGCTTACAATATTATTGTTGCTCCTAATAGGAACCTGATCCCGTAAATCATTTACCACAATATTTGTGATTTGGGACTCTTTTGGAAGCTGGGTTGCTATGATTCTTTGTTGGATTGTCCTCCCAAGATTGCAGTATATATGAACTAGTAGAACAACATCTATATTTCAAAGGGATGTTGTTTCTGAAACTGGAAATAATTTATACAAGTATATGGAATTCTTGTGGCATTACACCTATGATATAATGCTGAAGTTTCTGAATCGAGCAATGATTTTTCCAGTAACCTGATAGGCTACGGTGCTCATGATCGTTGGAGCTGTGTGATTTCAAGATGAGATACAACTCCCTTGGCATCTGCTTCATTTATGGAGTTCATGTTGTTCGATGAAATTGCGAGAGAGAAACAGAACACCAATTCATTTCCGAGGCGTATGTGCAAAGCACCGAACAGTTGCCTATTTGGAAAGATAAGTTGTCTTTTTATTTTGAAATAATTGGAGACTTAATATCTTGTTTTGTTCCCCCATTAACACTAATCTATAATATATTAGTTGGGTGCATAACATGAGAGTCTGAATTGTATGATCTCATAATTAGGAGATGAAAGTTTAAAGAAGTATATATGAGTGATGTTCTAATTTCTCGAAGGAGTTGCTGGAGCTATCTTTGATTAAATGGGATGGAGTTATATGTGCCTAACTACAAAAATAAAGAAGCTGAAATTCTAGGAGATGCATCAAATTTCGTATGTTAAAGACTTTAAAGCCGAGCTACTTGGAGTTTAGCACATCTCGACTGAATTTGATTAATTTCGGATATGTTGAGCTTGTTATAATCTCATATTATCACAAGCCTCATTTGTTCAGGGCTTATCAAGAATTTGGATGTGGTCAATTCATGTGCTACATCCAATGCAAGATATTATTAGTTTGGATCCTTCTGCCTGTTCTTTTCTGTATTATTGTAGTACTTTACATCGAGCCCAGGATATGTTGGCTATGTGCACCTTGATTATGTTCCACGTGTCGATTAAGCACGCATTACTCAAAACATCGGGTCCTCAGCCTCTAGCTTATGCTTGCCGAGCTCAGGACATATTCAACCTAACAGTTAACCTCGACTTCGGAGCTCGGTCTACACGCCATTACTTACGGTTATTTCTTTTTAAGCTACTACTTCAAAGTTCATATATATGTTGTGTTGCACTATTTCACTATTTCAGGTCGACTCAGTGCACTTCAGCTCGGGCATGCAATCTAGCTGTAAGCCCCGGTTATATCAACTCGGGCATGCAATCTCGCAGTAAGCCCCTACTCAGGAGTTCAGCTCGGGCATGCAATCTAGCAGTAAGCCCAACATCAGGAGATCAGCTCGGGAACTTTATTTGTTCTGGATTTTGGATGAACTTATTCGGATGATGTGATGAGGGGGAGTTCGGATGGGATATTCGGAGTAAGCCCACGTGTATGAGGCCGTGGCCAATATTTAGCACAGGTCCGCCCTGATTGCTTAAGCCCACGTGTATGAGGCCGTGGCCAATATTTAGCACAGGTCCGCCCTGATTGCTTAAGCCCAGGTGTATGAGGCCCTGGCAAATATCAGCACAGGTCCGCCCTGATTGCTTAAGCCCAGGTGTATGAGGCTCTGGCAAACATTAGCACAGGTCCGCCCTGATTGCTTAAGCCCACGTGTATGAGGCCGTGGCAAACATTAGCACAGGTCCGCCCTGATTGCTTAAGCCCAGGTGTATGAGGCCCTGGCAAATATTTAGCACAGGTCCGCCCTGATTGCTTAAGCCCAGGTGTATGAGGCCCTGGCAAACATTAGCACAGGTCCGCCCTGATTGCTTAAGCCCAGGTGTATGAGGCCCTGGCAAATATTTAGCACAGGTCCGCCCTGATTGCTTAAGCCCACGTGTATGAGGCCGTGGCAAACATTAGCACATGTCCGCCCTGATTGCTTAAGCCCAGGTGTATGAGGCCCTGGCAAATATTTAGCACAGGTCCGCCCTGATTGCTTAAGCCCAGGTGTATGAGGCCCTGTCAAACATTAGCACAGGTCCGCCCTGATTGCTTAAGCCCAGGTGTATGAGGCCCTGGCAAATATTTAGCACAGGTCCGCCCTGATTGCTTAAGCCCAGGTGTATGAGGCCCTGGCAAACATTAGCACAGGTCCGCCCTGATTGCTTAAGCCCAGATGTATGAGGCCCTGGCAAATATTAGCACAGGTCCGCCCTGATTGCTTAAGCCCAGGTGTATGAGGCCCTGGCAAATATCAGCACAGGTCCGCCCTGATTGCTTAAGCCCAGGTGTATGAGGCCCTGACAAATATTATTGCAGGTCTTATCTGCTCATGTTTATTATCTGGAGTCCAGACCGGACATGTCTTATCTGCTCATATTTATTCTCTGGGATCATATGAGACGAGCTTTATTTACTCAGCATTTTATCATCTCGAGAGCTCAAGTCATCTCACTTTGCAAATTCAGATGAGCTATATCTCCGCGCATTTATTATTATGGAGTTCAATATGTACGAGCTGTATGTGCTCAGTTTATTATCTCTGGAGCTCAGGTCGGGCGAGACTTATATGCTCGGTTTATTATCTTCGGAGAAAACAGGTCAGCCCTGTTAAGATTTAATTCTGTACTTCGAATTATTTCTAGTTGTTATTGCAGGTCAGCCCTGCATAGAAAACAGGTCAGCCCTGTTTAAGATTTAATTCTGTACTTCGAATTATTTCTAGTTGTTATTGCAGGTCAGCCCTGCATAGAAAACAGGTCAGCCCTGTTAAGATTTAATTCTGTACTTCGAATTATTTCTAGTTGTTATTGCAGGTCAGCCTGCCCAGATAACAGGTCAGCCCTGTTAAGATTTAATTCTCTTAGAATTATTTCTAGTTGTTATTGCAGGTCAGCCCTGCACAGATAACAGGTCAGCCCTGTTAAGAGTTAATTATGTATTTAGAATTATTTCTAGTTGTTAATGCAGGTCAGCCCTGCATAGATTAACAGGTCAGCCATGTTTAAGATTTAATTTTGTACTTCGAATTATTTCTAGTTGTTATTGCAGGCCAGCCCTGCATAGAAAACAGGTCAGCCCTGTTTAAGATGTAATTCTGTACTTCGAATTACTTCTAGTTGTTATTGCAGGTCAGCCCTGCATAGAAAACAGGTCAGCCCTGTTAAGATTTAATTCTGTACTTCGAATTATTTCTAGTTATTGCAGGTCAGCCCTACCCAGATAACAGGTCAGCCCTGTTAAGATTTAATTCTCTTAGAATTATTTCTAGTTGTTATTGCAGGACAGCCCTGCACAGATAACAGGTCAGCCCTGTAAAGAGTTAATTATGTATTTAGAATTATTTCTAGTTGTTAATGCAGGTCAGCCCTGCACAGATTAACAGGTCAGCCATGTTTAAGATTTAATTTTGTACTTCGAATTATTTCGAGTTATTATTGCAGGTCAGCCCTGCTAACATAACCGGTCAGCCCTGTTTAAGATTTAATTCTGTACTTAGAATTATTTCGAGATATTTACTGCAGGTCAGCCCTGCCAAGAAAATAGGTCAGCCCTGTTTTAAGATTTAATTCTGTACTTAGAATTATTCCGAGTTATTATTGCAGGTCAGCCCTGTTTTAGATTTAATTCTGTATTTAGAATTATTTCTAGTTGTTATTGCAGGTCAGCCCTGCACATATAACAGGTCAGCACTGTTAAGATTTAATTCTCTTAGAATTATTTCTAGTTGTTATTGCAGGTCATCCCTGCTCAGGCGACAGGTCAGCCCTACGAATGTAACAGCTCAGTTTCGACAATCTGGAGCCTTATTTGCTCCATGTTGATTGTCTAGAGCTCGGCTATATCAATTTACTCAACGCACAACTTTACTATTTTATCAGCTCGGATTTATTAGCTGTCCATGGATCATTTCTGGAGTTCAGCTGTATTCTGTTTGCTAAGCACGGCATATTTATTAAACTCTGGATGTCCAGATGTTTATTAGCTCTGGAGTCCGACGGGTTTTATCTGCTATGAAACTAGGCTAAGATTTATTGATTATGGAGCTCATCTCAGCTCGGACCAATGTTATTAGCTCACATATATATTTCATCTTCGGAGCTTAGATCGGGTCGGGCGAGCGTAACTTGCTCATGCATATTATCTCAGATCAGGTCGGCGAGCAATATCTGTTCATATCAGGTCGGATATGTGTTATTTTCTCATACATTATCTCAGGAGCTCAGGTTGGACGATTATTCTCGCATTTATTGCATCTATGGAGTTCAGGTTGGGCGAGCTTTATTTGCTCAGGTCGGCCCAACAAAGATAAACAGTCCGTATTTGTTTTATCTACTCGGAACATTTCTTATTTCTGGAGTTCAGATATATACTTATTTGCTACTCAGCTCAGTTTTGTCACCTCGGGTCTCTCGATCACCTTTGTCAGCTCGGAACTCTCGATTATTGTAGCTTCAGTTCGGATTCATACTGCCCAGTCCAACCTGTTATTATTGACACGAACTATCAGTTCTAGGATTACGTCGGTTACTCGTATGGGTTCTACGAGCCGCCTATTCTATCAAGGATCGATATTCGAATTATCGTGGGCTCTACCGACAGCACAACTTGGGAACTCGGCACGGCGCAAGGTCACATCATGGTTTGGCATTTGAAGGACTACCGATCCGGGTCCTCACCTAACCAGTTGGAGTCGATACAGCGCTACTCTAGCTCGACTAGAGGGGGATACTCATGATACCCTGATAATTGTCCCGGTACGGTTTGGACCCGAATTCTATGGGCTCGACCCAATTTGACAAGATACCAGAGACCATCCTACATTGGCCCATTATGCTTAGGGCCCATTTTATTAACCATCTACCTTGGCCCGCATTTGGGGCCCATTGCCATCTTCAATTAACTAGTAAAAGGCCCAATTAATGGCCCATTAGGAAAAGAGATAAATGGCATGAATAGTAGGTTAAAGAGGGGGGAAGGCGGCTCGGCTCTCGGGCACCATATTTTGGATTTCCATTTTTCTTTCTTCTTCCATGGTTGCATAACAAGTCTTGTAAATTATTGGTATTATAGTGAAGATTCAAACTGGACTAGGTCCCGTGGTTTTTCCCTTCGGGGTTTTCACGTAAAAAATCTTGATGTTCTTTTATTTTCACGTACAAATTCATTTGTTATCAAATCGAACCAAAAAATGAGGTAACATATACCTTTTTAAAAGTGGCTTGTCTTACGTTTCTTACGCTACAGTTTTGTGGATAATATATTTTCTCAATGAAAATTCTATGTGTTTCCGATAGTTGCTTACCATTACTAATTCGTGACCTCATTTTAATATATGGTTTTGGTCATGAACTGAGAAACTACTAGAACGATTAGGCCAATGTAATTGCTATTTTTTCTTTGGGCATATGCCTGCATTAGTTCTATTTTATTGTGCTCCCAGATCATTTGGATTTTACTGAGTTATTTTTGTAAAAATGCTTAATATTGCATGGCAACAGCTTGCTGGGAAAATTCTCACCACATTATTGAGGCAACCTTCAAGGCTTTTGCAAGAGCTCTTCGAGAAGCAACAGAATATGACCCCAGGCGACGTGGAAGTGTCCCAAGGTCTGTAATAGTTTTACATGTTGATACATTTTGAGGATTTCAATATCTACGATTGTTGGGTGAAGAATTCCCTAGAAAAAAGGTTCATAATGCTAAACTCTACATGGAATTCTCCTTTGGCAGCTCGAAAGGCGTCCTGTCATGCACTTGACACTTCAGAGTCACCCCAATCGTCGAATTGGCGTAAGCATTCATTAATTTGAAAAATCATCTTTATTTTAACATGGTAAACTGTAATGTGATCTTCCTTACATGTGTCCCGTAATTTGCAGATCTTCTCATTCAGTGAAACGTCAGTTTTGTGTATAAGCTAGGAGTGGAGAGGTTTTTCTGGTTGTTTTTTAAGTTAGTCCCTTTGGTGGCTATCTTGTCTTCTTGTATTATACACCAATGGCTCTATACCCAGTTAAGGCTTTTTTAATCTTGTATTTTTTTTGTTATGAAAAAGTAGTAATTTATATCAATAATTGTATTGTACTCTGAAAGATGATTGTTACAATTTCATCTCTATTATCAAATTAAGTTATGCATGATCTGTTGATCACCATATAAGGAAGAGTTCAATGAGAGGAAGATGATGCATAAAACATTTACTTAGAAATAATCAAGTAGCCAAATGGACACAAAAATTCGAGCTCAGATGTCAAACATGAATAATTGTAAGAAGGTGAAAATTTAAGTATTTGACCTCTTTTGACAGTAAGTTTGATAAATGATCTCGTCAATTTTCTAAACATTGTGCTGTTTATATGATCTCCTCCGAAACGAGTCTTCGACCGAGGTTATATTTCTAAATAGCCCTTAAAATTGGAGAAGAAATAAAACATCTCTGTATTAGTGTTAATTCAGTGCTGACATAGGTGTGAATCAGTGTACGTGGTCAGATCTATGGTATTGTTGGGTTTGGCCCATTACCTGTTGGGCCTTAGCCTTCCCTCTTTTATTTTGCTTATGTTTTCCCGAAGCCCTTTACTTGTTCCAGATTGTCTCTTCGCCTCTTCACTTACCATTCTAGATCCTTCTCCAACGCGTCTCCTCGGCTGGCTTGCTTGCTTGACCGCGTTTCCTTGGAACTTGCTCTCAGCGTCTTCTTCAATGCTATTTATCATGGTCTTGTTCCATGATGAGGTAAGATCTGTAACCGATAATCTCTTGAGTGTTTCCCCCTTTTTTTCGCGTCTCTGTTCCGTGGTGGTTGGCCGTGAGCTTTGTGCTACGGTGTGGGGGTGGTTCCAGACGTTGGCAGTGAGCTTAGCTTGGTGCACTTGTGGTTTGAGCTGCGGTGCTGTGTGCGCTGTGGCCGTGAACCGAGTGTGTGTGGATGTGTAGTGTTCGGGCAGTGTGTGTGCTATTCCCTTGCTGTGTCTCCATCCAAGTAGACTGTGTGTCTTGGTGAGAGGATTCCTGTGTGTGTCTCCCACCTTTTGGCTACGATACCTTGGTTCCCCGGTGAAGACGTTTGGAAGGAAACCCTGCTCGACCTGAGCCCAGTTCCCTTACACTTGCTCGATATTTGATTTATATAGTTCTTTGTGAATTGTATACTGTGGTTTGTTTTCTTGTTGTGATTACAGGTTAACAATCGACGTTCAAAAGCGGAACGTACACCTTACAGTGGTATCAGAGCGTTCCGTGCCTGGTGGAGTGCTCGGTGGGTATCAGGCAGTGTTCGGAGAGTTCGGGCAGCGGCTGGAATCTCGGGCAGATCTCGGGCAGTGCCTTCGGTGCTTCGGGCAGTGTGGTTTCGTCACCCCAGAGCTTTGTCTCTGGGTAGTAAGTGATTATTCTGATCATTAATCTAATTACCACGTTGTTTCTAGGTGTTTGTGTCCCTTACCCGTAGGAAAATCTCTATCTGAAGCCCCATGCTCGTACACCTTTGAGTGTATTGTGATCTTGTGGGTGATAGCGATTTCTCCTCCCCTTAGCTTGACTGATTCTTTCATAGTTTGTTTGTGCCTTGTGGTCCTTGCTTCTGCTGACTGGTTGTTGAAATTGTGTGTGCCTCCTTGCGTATGTGTGATGGCTTCAATTTCTGGATATAACCTTGAACCCTTTAATGGAAAATCTGATTTTTCGATATGGCAACAAAAGATGAAAGGAATCTTAATACAGCAAAAAGTATTTAAAGCTATTGACGGTAATTGGGCTGAAAACATTACATCTGCTAAGAAACTAGAAGATGACGAATATGCTTACTCTTCTATTATCTTGAACTTATCTGACTCTGTGCTTAGGAAATGTGGTAAACTATCATCTGCAAAAGATCTTTGGGAAAAATTGGAAGAAATGTTTACTGAAAAATCTTTGCCAAGTAAACTTTTCTTGTTAGAAAATTTTTTCAGATTCAAGCTAGACTTGAACAAAGACGTAGATGAAAATTTGGATGTGTTTACTAAGTTAATTCAAGATATTAAATTGACAGGAGATAAGAACATTGACGACTATTCACCTATTGTTCTTTTAAATGCTATTCCTGAAAATTATAGTGATGTAAAATCCGCCATTAAGTACGGTAGAGATTCTATTACATTGGATATTGTAATGAACGGCCTAAAAAGCAAGGAATTAGATCTAAAAGTTAACAAAGGTAATAGACAATCCTCTGGTGAAGTTATGCACGTTCGTGGTAGATCACAACATAGGCATAATAACAATAACCAATATCAGAAAAGTGATAAAAGAGGAAAAAGTAGGGCTAGATCGAAATCTAGGCCTAGTAAAAAGAAATGTTACAATTGTGGGGACCCAAATCATTTCATAAAAGATTGCCCTAAAAAGAAGAATCAGAATAGAAATGGAAATCAGACAAATGAACAAGCGAACAATGCTTCTACCTCTGGGGAAAACATAGGGGATATTTTTATGTTGACTGAATTATGTGACTCTGTGAACTCTGTGCTTTCATTACCTGTGTGTGAAAATGAATGGCTTATTGACTCAGGTTGCACTTATCACATGACACCACTTAAAAATTTGTTTTCTAGCTACAGAGAAATTGAGCATGCTTCTGTTTCTATGGCCAATGAGAAATTGTGTAAAGTTTCTGGTATTGGTAATATTTGTCTGAAATTTGAATCTGGTTATTCTGTGACTTTGAAAGATGTTAGACATGTTCCTGCTTTGTGCAATAACTTGATGTCTTGTGCAGCTTTAGAGTCTGATGGTTATGAGGGTAAATGGGGAAATGGTTGCATGAAAATTATGCGGGGGTCTTTGGTAGCTTTTAAGGCTGAGAAAAGAATGAATTTGTATGTTTGCAAAACAGTCTCTGACTATGGTAAAATCTGTGCTAATTCTGTGTCAGATGATTTAACTGATTTATGGCATAAAAGGTTAGGTCATATGAGTTCTAAAGGATTAGAGATTTTACATAAAGATGGTTGTTTTGGTAGGGATAAATTGTCTTGCATGACTTTTTGTGATTCCTGTGTTTTAGGCAAACAACAAAGAGTTAAATTTCCTATCTCCCCTTCCCCCAATGTGACTAAATGTTCTGATATACTTGAATACCTGCATGCTGATATTTGGGGACCTTCACCCGTCCCAACTCAAGGTGGTAATATGTATTTTTTTGTCTATCATTGATGATTACTCTAGAAAAGTATGGATTTTTCTAATGAAAAATAAATCTGATGTTTTTGATAAATTTAAAAACTGGAAGATTTTGATTGAAAACCAAACTGGAAAAAGATTAAACGACTTAGGACAGATAATGGGATGGAATTCTGCAATATCTTGTTTGATGACTTGTGCAGTGAATCAGGGATTCTGAGACACAAGACTGTGCCCTATACTCCCCAGCAGAATGGTGTTGCTGAGAGGATGAACAGAACTTTACTCGAGAGAGTTAGAAGTATGCTTGCATCTTCTGGACTCTCAAAGAAGTTCTGGGGCGAAGCTGTCGTGACAGCTTCTTATTTGATTAATAGATCCCCTTCCGTGCCTTTGAATGGTAAGTGTCCCGAAAGTGTTTTTTCTGGTAAGAAATTAGATTTTTCAAATCTTAAAGTGTTTGGTTGTTCTGCTTTTGTGCATAGGAAAGGAGACAAACTTGAACCTAGGTCGGTTAAGTGCGTCTTTCTTGGTTATCCTCAGGGTGTGAAAGGATATAGGCTTTGGTTAAGATATGAACCTGGTTTCAAAACTATTATAAGTAGGGATGTCATTTTTAATGAATCTGAAATGCCTTGCTTGCTTCCATCTTTGCCTGAATCTGTTTGTGAGTCTGAGACTACACCGAGCAAGGTGGAGTCTTTGCCTATTGTTACCCCTGTTATTGAAAACGATGTGCTCCCTGATATGGATCATGAGAACTTGCCTGTTTATGAACCAAATTTGCATGAAAATGTTGACGAACATGTGTACAATGAATTGGTTGCTAATGAACATGAAGATCTGCATGATTATATGTTGACTAGAGATAGGGTTAAAAGAAATGTGAAACAACCTTCTAGGTTTAATGATTTTCACCTCACATCGCATGTTTTCAATATGTTTGAGTCAATTGATAATTGTGAGCCTAAGACCTATAATGAAGCTTTGAAATCTAAGAATGTTGTGTATTGGCTTAGTGCCATGAAAGATGAAATGCATTCTCTAGTTGTGATTCATACATGGACTCTTGTACCTAAACCTGTTAATTGCTCTTTGGTAGATTGCAAATGGTTATTTAAGGTAAAGAATGAAAATGATTATGTTAGATATAACGCTAGTCTAGTTGCAAAAGGTTTTACTCAAAGAGAAGGTATTGACTATACTGAAATCTTTGCTCCTGTTGTTAAGTTTACTACTGTGAGAATTTTATTATCACTTGTTGCTCACTTTAATTGGGAACTTAAACAGATGGATGTTAAAACCGCCTTTTTGCATTGTGACTTAGATGAAAAGATTTACATGAAACAACCTGATGGTTTTGTTGACTCAAAGAACCCTAATCACGTTTGTTTGCTTAATAAATCTTTGTATGGCCTAAAGCAGTCACCTAGGCAATGGAATAAGAAGTTTGATGAATGCATGCTTACCTTAAAATTTAAAAGAAGCTCTTTTGATTATTGCTTGTATTTTAAGGATAAAATGTCAATGCCTGTTTTCTTGTTGATTTACGTGGATGACATGTTGCTTGCTAGTCCTTGTCTGAAATCCATTGAGCATATTAAGAACTGTTTAAGTGATAAATTTGATATGAAGTTCTTAGGTGATGCTAGTAGAATCCTAGGCATGGACATTGTTAGAGATAGAAATGTATCTACTCTCTGGTTAAAGCTAACTTCTTATGTAGAGAGAATTTTAAAGAAATTTTCCATGTTTGATGCAAAACCCGTTAACGTGCCCTTAGCTGCTCATTTTGTGCTACGTAAAGATCAAAGTCCCAAAACTGATGGTGATTTTGATGCCATGAAAAATGTACCGTATTCAAATGCAATTGGTTCTATAATGTATTTGATGGTTAGCACTAGACCTGACATTGCTTATGTTGTTAGCTGCTTAAGTAGATATATGTCTAATCCTGGTGTGGTACATTGGAATGCTGTTAAATGGTTGTTACGATATTTGAAAAACTCTATGCATTATGGCTTATGTTTTTCTAAATATGCTGATGGTGTCAAGTTGAAAGGTTATGTTGATTCTAATTATGCTAATGATAAGGACAATAGAAAATCTACTACTTCATATGTTTTTACTTTGTGTGGAGCATGTATAAGTTGGAAATCGCAGCTGCAGCATATCGTTGCCTTGTCGACAACAGAATCAGAATATGTTGCTGTAACAGAAGCTTTGAAGGAAGCTGTCTGGCTGAAAGGTTTGATCTCTGAACTTAACTTGCTCGAAGGTAAGGTAGAGGTATTTTCTGATTCTCAGTCCGGCATTCAACTGTGTAAGAATCCTGTTTTTCATGATCGCACTAAGCATATTGATGTTAGATTTCATTACATTAGGGATGTAGTGGCTAAATGATTAGTTAATCTTGAAAAAATTACTTCTGAATTTAATCCTGCTGATATGGGAACTAAGTGTTTACCTATTTCTAAATTGCAATCATGTCTAAAAATTTTGAATTTTGATACAGGTGATTGATTAGTGTTGCTGACTGTGTTGGTAGTCTTTAACTGCTTTGTGCGTGTTATAGAATTGTTACCCCGGTTATTGACTTTAACCTCTTTGTGTTGGTTATTGTCTGTGTTCTTTGTCTGTGCTTTGTGCTATGACAGAAATTTGGTCCACACAATGCTTTGTGTGTTGTGGGGACCCTTTGGGCGATGATGAGTCATCTATGGGTTTTCCTTACGTTGAGGTGGAGCCGGTATTGTGCCAAGGTGGAGATTTGTTGGGTTTGGCCCATTACCTGTTGGGCCTTAGCCTTCCCTCTTTTATTTTGCTTATGTTTTCCCGAAGCCCTTTACTTGTTCCAGATTGTCTCTTCGCCTCTTCACTTACCATTCTAGATCCTTCTCCAACGCGTCTCCTCGGCTGGCTTGCTTGCTTGACCGCGTTTCCTTGGAACTTTCTCTCAGCGTCTTCTTCAATGCTATTTATCATGGTCTTGTTCCATGATGAGGTAAGATCTGTAACCGATAATCGCTTGAGTGTTTCCCCCTTTTTTTCACGTCTCTGCTCCGTGGTGGTTGGCCGTGAGCTTTGTGCTACGGTGTGGGGGTGGTTCCAGACGTTGGCTGTGAGCTTAGCTTGGTGCACTTGTGGTTCGAGCTGTGGTGCTGTGTGCGCTGTGGCCGTGAACCGAGTGTGTGTGGCTGTGGAGTGTTCGGGCAGTGTGTGTGCTATTCCCTTGCTGTGTCTCCATCCAAGTAGACTGTGTGTGTCTTGGTGAGAGGATTCCTGTGTGTGTCTCCCACCTTTTGGCTACGATACCTTGGTTCCCCGGTGAAGACGTTTGGAAGAAAACCCTGCTCGACCTGAGCCAGTTCCCTTACACTTGTTCGATATTTGATTTATATAGTTCTTTGTGAATTGTATACTGTGGTTTGTTTTCTTATTGTGATTACAGGTTAACAATCGACGTTCAAAAGCGGAACGTACACCTTACGGGTATGAGATAGCATGCTCTAATGTGTTAAACGTACGTAATAGACGATTGAGAAACGAAATCGATATTTGAAGAGGGAATTCTCCACCCTTATCTCGAGATAATTGATGCATTGATGTCACATTTTAATTTGAAGAAATTTAAGAACATTGAAATTTTATTTTTTCACTAGTCCAACAATAAAATTCTTTCATTTGTTCCCTACAGGACTCAATAATCAACAATAAATGATTTTTTATGATTTTGTACCGATTCCAGAGAGTAAGTGGCAATTTATATACTGTGGTATCGCTAATATATATGTTACATCATGTGGTTTTGCAAAACATAGTACATTGTCCCTTCACATATTGAGGGTGTTTTGCTCATATTCACAAACCACATGGGATAAATTGCTCATTTTTCAAACCACAAGGAGTTAAAATGCCTATTAGCACATGTGTGTAAACTATCTATTTTCGAGCCATAAGGGGTACATTACCAGAAACTTGATTATAGAGCATAGAACTTTACACACAACCTTGCCTAAAAACAAGAAACCTATTTTAAAATAGAAACCATACTAATGCAATCACATTATTGAATCACAATCTCCAATGTATACATGTAGAAGACTTTCAATTGTTAAAGAAGAATTAGCTTAATGTATAGTATGTACGAAAGATTGTTTGTAGGAATATCGTTCTGATTGGAATGGTAGCGAAATGGTTTAGATGTTGTAGTGATCGAATGGCTCAATGTGAACTATCAATGGTAAAGTAATCAAGATTGTCTTGTTCTCATGCACAACGGATAAACACGTTAAAGAACAATAACCACTAACGCAATCAAGAATCAAGATTATTATATTTGCAGAAGAATGTAAAGCCATAAAGAATAACACCAAGAATTTATGTGGTTCAATCAATTGATCTACATCCACTGGAGGCTCCACTAGAATCACAAGTGTGAGATACACAGCAATTACATGAAGAAATCCCTCGTGAAATTTCACTTCTATTCTCAATCATTCATTCTAT
The DNA here is from genome assembly GCA_907163345.1 of Haberlea rhodopensis. Classification (NCBI taxonomy): domain Eukaryota; kingdom Viridiplantae; phylum Streptophyta; class Magnoliopsida; order Lamiales; family Gesneriaceae; genus Haberlea; species Haberlea rhodopensis. Next base: position 29,060,498 of record CAJQUN010000001.1, read on the forward strand.
TACCTTTTTCAATCTCTCTTTTTTCTCTATGTTTTTCAATCTCGAGTTCAACTTCTAATTGTATGGAATAATCTTCACAACAGTGCTTCCTTGTCTTTTATAGTTAATATAGGAATCTTCCAGACCTTCTGTAACTGCTCAATCAGTTGCAACAAACTACCAGCTCAAGTCCAAGTCTTTAACCGTTGGAGATAACCGTTTGTTCTTGATTCTTGAATTCCCAAGTGTTCTCTTGTGACTTCTGGTTGATGATACAAATGACAAGTAGTTCACAAATCTCCACCTTGTCGTTATATTCAACCTTGCAGTGAAGCATCCAGGTGAGCCCTGTCCTAAGGCTCAAATCTACAGGTTATATTAACCAGTTCCATATAGTTGTTAAACTTTTGGTAACCAACACTTTAGTGAACAAATATGAGGGATTGTCTTCCATCCCAATTTTTTTAATGAGTACTTTTCCAGTCTCAACACATCCTTACAAAGTGAAGTCTTATGTCGATGTGTTTGGACCTTTCATGGACGACTTGATGCTTTTATAAGTGAACGACACTTTGATTATCACAATGAACAATTAAAGCCTCTTGCCCAAAATTCAGTTCTTCCATGAACCCTTCATCCATATAGCTTCTTTTACAGCCTCTGTAACTGCCATATACTCGGCTTCAATCGTTGATAAAGCTACCACAAGCTGTACTTGGCCTTCCAACTGACTACTATTAAATTGATGGTGAAGATGTATCTGGTTAAAGATTTCTAGTGTCAAGACTTCCTGCATAGTCTGAATCATCATAGCCGGTCACTATATCTTCGTTGTCTTTTCCCTATGTGAACTTTAAGCCTATATTGAGCGTTGTAAGGTGTACGTTCCGTTTTCAATCCCGATTGATACCTGCAATCAAGAAACAAAGCACTCAAAGTATACAATTCAATATTAATCAATAAACTGAAATGCAAACAAGAGTTAAGGAATTAGGGCTCAGGTCGAGCTGGGTATCCAATCAACGTCGTCACCGGGGAACCAAGGTATCGTATCCAACAGATGGAGACACACACTGCCCGAGCGCTGCCCAGATCACACTGCCAAGCACAGCCGAGCACACAGCACCAAAGCACCAAGCTTTTCACACGGCAAGCGACGGAGACCACTCAATGACCGGAGCACAAAGCCACGGCCAGCCACCACTGGAACAGGAACACGAAGGGAAGGGGTAGGCGAAAATACACAGAGTAATTTCGGGTTCCAGTGGTCTAACCTCATCATTAACCATGCCATACATAAAGGCACCGAGGGAGACGAAGAGAGGAGGGAGCAATTCCCAAAGAGTCGAACCAGCTGAAGAGGCGCGCAGAAGCTTATGGAGCTCGGTGGGGGGGGAGATGAAGGGAAAGGCTGAGATGGAAATGGGGTGCATGGTTTAGGGCATGGAAGAGGGCCAAAAGAAGGGCCCAACATGGGATAAGTGGTAATGGGCCAAAACCCAACAAATCTCCACCTTGGCACAATACCGGCTCCACCTCGACGTAAGGATAACCCAATAGATGACTCATCATCGCCCAAAGGGTCCCCACAACACACAAAGCATTGTGTGGACCAAGTTCTTGTCCATAACACACAGCACAGACAAAGAACATAGCCAATAACCAACACAAAGAGGTTAAAGTCAATAACCGGGGTAACAATCATATAACACGCACACAGCAGTTATACAAATCAAAATAGTTAACACCTAGTAATCAATCACCTGTATCAAAATTCAAAATTTTAAGACATGATTGTAGTTTAGAAATAGGTAAACACTTAGTTCCCATATCAGCAGGATTATATTCAGAAGGTATCTTTTCAAGATTAACTAATCCTTTAGCCACTACATCCCTAATGTAATGAAATCTAACATCAATATGCTTAGTGCGGTCATGAAACACAGGATTCTTACACAATTGAATACCAGACTGAGAATCAGAAAATACCTCTACCTTACCTTCAAGCAAGCTAAGTTCAGAGATCAAACCTTTCAGCCAGACAGCTTCCTTCAAAGCTTCTGTAACAGCAACATATTCTGACTCCGTTGTCGACAAGGCAACGATATGCTGCAGCTGCGATTTCCAACTTATACATGCTCCACACAAAGTAAAAACATAAGAAGTAGTAGATTTTCTATTGTCCTTATCATTCGCATAATTAGAATCCACATAACCATTCAACTTAACACCATCAGCATATTTAGAAAAACATAAGCCATAATGCATAGAGTTTTTCAAATATCGCAACAACCACTTAACAGCATTCCAATGTACCACACCAGGATTAGACATATATCTACTTAAGCAGCTAACAGCATAAGCAATGTCAGGTCTAGTGCTAACCATCAAATACATTATAGAACCAATAGCATTTGAGTACGGTACATTTTTCATGACATCAAAGTCAGCATCAGTTTTGGGACTTTGATCTTTACTTAGCACAAAATGAGCAGCTAAGGGCACGTTAACAAGTTTTGCATCAAACATGGAAAATTTCTTTAAAATTTTCTCTACATAAGAAGTTTGTTTTAACCAGAGAGTAGATTCCTTCCTATCTCTAACAATGTCCATGCCTAGGATTCTACTAGCATCTCCTAAGAACTTCATATCAAATTTATCACTTAGACAGTTCTTAATATGCTCAATGGATTTCAGACAAGGACTAGCAATCAACATGTCATCCACATAAATCAACAAGGAAAAAGGCACTGGCATTTTATCCTTAAAATACAAGCAATGATCAAAAGAGCTTCTTTTAAATTTTAAGGTAAGCATGCATTCATCGAACTTCTTATTCCATTGCCTAGGTGACTGCTTTAGGCCATACAAAGATTTATAAAGCAAACAAACATGATTAGGGTTCTTTGAGTCAACAAAACCATCAGGTTGTTTCATAAAAATCTTTTCATCTAACTCACCATGCAAAAAAGCGGTTTTAACATCCATCTGTTTAAGTTCTCAATTAAAGTGAGCAACAAGTGATAATAAAATTCTCACAGTAGTAAACTTAACAACAGGAGCAAAGATTTCAGTATAGTCAATACCCTCTCTTTGAGTAAAACCTTTTGCAACTAGCGTAGCTTTATATCTAACAGAATCAACTTCATTCTTTACCTTAAATAACCACTTGCAATCTACCAAAGAGCAATTAACAGGTTTAGGTACAAGAGTCCATGTATGATTCACAACTAAAGAATGCATCTCATCTTTCATGGCACTAAGCCAATGCACAGCATTTTTAGATTTCAAAGCTTCATTATAGGTCTTAGGCTCACAATTATCAATAGACTCAAACATATTGAAAACATGCGATGTGAGGTGAAAATCATTAAACCTAGCAGGTTGTTTCACATTTCGCCTAACTCTATCCCTAGTCAACATATAATCATGCAGATCTTCATGTTCATCAGCAACCAATTCATTATGCACATGTTCGTCAACATTTTCATGCAAATCAGGTTCATTAACAGGCAAGTTCTCATGATTCATATTAGGGAGCACATCGTTTTCAATAACAGGGGTAATAATAGGCAAAGACTCCACCTTGCTCGGTGTAGCCTCAGACACACAGTCAGATTCAGGCAAAGATGGAAGCAAGCAAGGCATTTCAGATTCATTAAAAATGACATCCCTACTTATAATAGTTTTAAAACCAGGTTCACATCTTAACCACAGCCTATATCCTTTTACACCCTCAGGATAACCAAGAAAGACGCACTTAACTGACCTAGGTTCAAGTTTGTCTCCTTTCCTATGCACAAATGCAGAACAACCAAACACTTTCAGATTTGAAAAATCTAATTGCTTACCAGAAAAAACACTTTCAGGACACTTACCATTCAAAGGCACGGAAGGGGATCTATTTATCAAATAAGAAGCTGTAACGACAACTTCGCCCCAGAACTTCTTTGAGAGTCCAGAAGATGCAAGCATACTTCTAACTCTCTCGAGTAAAGTTCTATTCATTCTCTCAGCAACACCATTTTGCTGGGGAGTATAGGGCACAGTCTTGTGTCTCAGAATCCCAGATTCACAGCACAAGTCATCAAGCAAGATATTGCAGAATTCCATTCCATTATCTGGCCTAAGCCGTTTAATCTTTTTTCCAGTTTGGTTTTCAATTAAAATCTTCCAGTTTTTAAGCTTATCAAAAACATCAGATTTATTCTTCATTAGAAAAATCCACACTTTTCTAGAGTAGTCATCAATGATAGACAAAAAATACCTATTACCACCTTGAGTTGGGACAGGTGAAGGTCCCCAAACATCAGCATGCAGGTATTCAAGTATATCAGAACACTTAGTCACATTGGGGGAAGGGGAGATAGGGAATTTAACTCTTTGCTGTTTGCCTAACACACAGGAATCACAAAAAGTCATGCAAGACAATTTATCCTTACCAAAACAACCATCCTTGTGTAAAATCTCTAATCCTTTAGCACTCATGTGACCTAACCTTTTATGCCATAAATCAGTTAAATCATCTGACACAGAATTAGCACAGATTTTATCACAGACTGTATTGCAAACATACAAATTCCTCCTATTCTCAGCTTTAAAAGCTACCAAAGACCCCCGCATAATTTTCATGCAACCATTTCCCCATTTACCCTCATAACCATCAGACTCTAAAGCTGCACAGGACATCAAGTTATTGCACAAAGCAGGAACATGTCTAACATCTTTCAAAGTCACAGAATAACCAGATTCAAATTTCAGACAAACATCACCAATACCAGAAACTTTACACAATTTCTCATTGGCCATAGAAACAGACGCATGCTCAATTTCTCTGTAGCTAGAAAACAAATTTTTAAGTGGTGTCATGTGATAAGTGCAACCTGAATCAACAAGCCATTCATTTTCACACACAGGTAATGAAAGCACAGAGTTCATAGAATCACATAATTCAGTCACCATAAAAATATCCCCCATGTTTTCCCCAGAGGTAGAAGCAATGTTCGCTTGTTCACTTGTCTGATTCCCAATTTTATTCTGGTTCTTCTTTTTAGGGCAATCTTTTATGAAATGATTAGGGTCCCCACAATTGTAACATTTTCTCTTACTAGACCTAGATTTCGATCTAGCCTTACTCTTTCCTCTTTTATCACCCTTTTGATATTGGTTATTGTTATTATGCATATGTTGTGATCTACCACGAACATGCATAACTTCACCAGAGGATTGCCTATTACCTTTGTTAACTTTTAAATCTAATTCCTTGCTTTTCAAGCCGTTCATTACAGTATCCAATGTAATAGAATCTCTACCGTACTTAATGGCGGATTTTACATCACTATAATTTTCAGGAATAGCATTTAGAAGAACAATAGGTGAATAGTCGTCAATGTTCTTATCTCCTGTCAATTTAATATCTTGAATTAACTTAGTAAACACATCTAAATTCTCATCTACGTCTTTGTTCAAGTCTAGCTTGAATCTGAAAAATTTTTCCAACAAGAAAAGTTTACTAGGCAAAGATTTCTCAGTAAACATTTCTTCTAATTTTTCCCAAAGTTCTCTAGCAGATGATAGTTTACCACACTTCCTGAGCACAGAGTCAGACAAGTTCAAGATAATAGAAGAATAAGCATATTCGTCATCTTCCAGTTTCTTAGCAGTAGTAATGTTCTCAGCCCAATTACCATCAATAGCTTTAAATATCTTTTGTTGTATTAAAATTCCTTTCATCTTTTGTTGCCATATAGAAAAATCAGATTTTCCATTAAACGGTTCAAGGTTATATCCAGAAATTGAAGCCATCACAACTAAGCAGAGAGGCACACACAATTTCTGTTAGGATCGGTCCGGAGTGTTTAGAGGGGGGGGGGGGGGGGTGAATGAATACTCCTTACAAAATTTATCCCTTCTGAATTCTTTCGTATTAGTGAAAGAAATCTGTTACTTAATCAACTCTTTGAACAGAACATACCACTAAGAAGTAAGTGCGGAAACGGTCTGCTCTTGTATAAGTAAGAACAGCTCGATGGCTAAGTGCAGAATGATAAAACACAGGATATGTTTCTGGAAGTTCGAAGGTGGTGTAATCCTTCTACATCTCCCCTTCTTCCAATTAAGGAAGGTTTATACTAGAAGACTTTGATTTATACAATCCTGTTGTACAAACCCGATTCAGGCTGGATTTACCTCACTACCAGTCTGAAACTCCTAGTCACTCAACCTGCTCAGACACACTCTGTCTGACAGTTACAATATGTTGCTCACTTCTATTTTTCAATGCACAATGCGCACAGTGATCCTACAAATGATCAAATGTTGCAAAGTAATTGCGCTTAAATAAATAACTTCAGCTCGAAAGCTTCTGAACTTTGTAAGCGTGTGCTGTTTTGCTTTCTAGTGTATTTTTCAATTGATCAGCGTGAGTTGTAGAGTCGAGAGTCTTTTTCTTCTATTTGTTGCATCCTTTTATAGTTGAAGGTAGCAACGGCATTGTTTCCCTTAATGTGCAACTATGACTCTTTTTAAACTCTAAGAAAGCTACAGTCTTCTTCTCCAGGATACTTGCCGTTCTGGTATATGCTTTCGGCGACTGTCAGGTAAGCTCTTCTATGTCTTCTTACCTATTATGGCAATCTTCAGTCTTTGGTCCATTGTAGCATTAATTGCAGCATTAAATGCTGCAATAAATAACCGTTGATGATTCGGACTGAGAAGCCATCTTATATGTATCCTTGACTGCTCTGATCTGATAAAGGTTGAGATCGATCTGAAGCATCGATCTAGGCAGTCTGGAATCCATCGATCCGGTCTGATATGTAATATTCTTTATCAGTTTGCTCTGTTTTGTCCGATCGATCTGGTATGCCTAATTTCCATCGATCCGGTCTGAAATGCTTTGCCATCTTGCTCTGTTAAGTCCGATCGATCTGGTCAATCTGATTTCTATCGATCCGGTCTGAACTGTTTTGTCATCTTTAAAATCTCATCGATAAGGTCCGGAACTAACAAATTCCCCCTTTTTGATGATGACAAAACCTAGCTTCTAAGTCTTTTTAACCAGTCTTGATAAGAGCTCTGAAGCGAATGCTTTCGGATCGATTACTTCTTTGTTCAAAATAAATGAACATCATTAAGTTGGATTGATTAAATCTTCTTATTTTTAAGCCTTTATTATAGTTCAAAATAAATGAACAAGGACTTAATCGAAAGAAGAATTTTATTGATCACCAAGAAATCCTAAATACAGACAGTCTGACAAGTTAAACAACTTAGACTGCTATCTTCTTGAGCTTGGAGGCGGCTTGAAGTCTGTCTTCTTTTCCCCCTTTTTGTCAGCAGCAATCTCTTGAAGAAATTCAACAACTTGGGCTAGCTGCGCGCTGATAGCGTCAAGACGAACGTCTTGAGCGCGGAGGGAATTAGTAACAGATGCTCTGACTTCAGTGGCTAACTCGACCTGCTCTTTCCTCAGACTGTTCTTGTAGGAGGCTTGTTGAGAAAACAGATCGTTGATGCCGCGCTGAAGGCTTCCGATACTGGCAGTCATCTTCTCCTTGAAAGAATCAAAGTCCAAGGTTGTGACTCTTTGACTTTGATGAACTTCTAGAATTCGTTGGGTTAAAGACAGACAGTTATCAGAAAAGTGCTGGATAGTCCGTGCCAGGGATGGAGGTGCATCCGAGAGCTGGCTGGGAGAGTGATCTGATGAGGACATAGTAGGGTCATCTTCGGCAGTAATCGGCACGATGGAAGAAGTGGCAGCTTGATGACTTTCGGATCGGATCAGAGTGACCAGATCCGAAGAAAAACTGTGAATGAAGGCCAAATCTTCATCTGATGGTACCGGAGGAGAGTGGGGACTGGAAGGTTCCTCAACTTGGAGAGCTGCAACCACTGTAGATACCACCAAATCCGGATCGATGAGGTCTGGTACTTCAGTTGTTGCACATGCTTCAGCTGGACTGGGTTGTGCATGGGAGGCTGATGACTTCAATGGAATAGATGTTGTCGGAGAGTCCAACAGAACATTCATTGGTTCATCATCTGTTGCAGACGGAGCATTAGGCAATGGCTGCTCCGCTGTCTGTTCTGGTACGAGTTCTGCAGGCTGATCTTCTGTCTGTTTTGCTTCAGCAGAAGGAATAACCTCGATAAATGGTTCTGCCAGAGTCTTGCTTGCAGAAGGATGATCCGGGCTTGTGGCTGGAGTGGAGATACCTAGCATCTGTCGTTGAAAACGGACAGCTAAGGATAGAGCATGAACATCCATCTCGAGTTGAGCAATCACAGCCCCATCATCTCTGGCAGTTGGAGCAAGCGGATCGAAGTTCTTCTTTTTGGCAGTGAGAAGCAGATTGGCCAGTCTGAATCTGTGTTTTGCCGTAAATAACTCTCTGCGCTGCACCGCAAGTCGAACATCATCAGTTTCGGTTCCTTTCAGAACTTCATCTTCCATCTTCTTCAATCTGTGCAACTTACCATAGAACAGCTCAATGTGGTTGATAGTCCGGTACTGGACATATTCATCAAAGACCACAAGGAGTTCATTTAGCTTCTCATCAACATCCTCCATAGCGATGTCGATGGCAGTCTGTGCTGCTGATTTAGGTTTAGAAGAGAGGGGTTCGGTGAGAATGGTTTTTCCCTTGCCGGTGGAGGAAGGGGACTTAATCCCTGATTGGGTATAGTCACCCAACTCAGTGATAACTATCCCTTTGACCACTGGATTGGCAGCGGGAATACTAAGGGTGACTTTGGGTGCAGGGGTTGAAGCCTGTGAAAGCTGAGTGGAGGGTTGAGGTGCAGGGGTTGCTTTAGTGGGTGGCAGTATGGGTGGAGGTAGATGTCTGGTTGGTTTGGTAATCTGGGTTCGGGGCTTTTTGGGAAGTGGCTTGGTTGGTGATGAGTGAGCAGACTGGGTTTCTTCTGAGTCAGTCTGAATGGTCAGCTTCCGCTTGACCCGAGGTTTGCGCACAGCAGCTTGTTCCTCGTCCTTCTCAATCTTTACTGCAGCCAGAGTAGTAGGAGTAGGCGGAGCACTCTTGGACTTCAGCAGTGCAAGCCCTTTGGAGTTAAGGACTTTAAAGGGGCGGAGAGCAGACGGCTTGCTCAGCTCGAGGCCTAAGGACTCCAAGAGCTTGCTGAGAGGAACAGCAAAGCATACGGCGTGCTTGGATGCAATCACCGTTTCCAGCAGTACTCCAAACAAAATCATGGACCAGTTTATCTTCTGGCCGGATACAATAGCTGCCATAGCCCTGAACTTTTCGGCGGTTACAGCATCGAAGCTTCCTGCTTTACCCAAAAGTGGCTTGGCTACCACTTCGCACAGCACCTGGAAATGGAAGAGCATTTCCTTCTTCTTAAATGAGGGTTGCAATCGGTGGCCAGAAATAGAAATCTTCCCTTGAAGATCTAAGAGAGACGCCGGAGGAGTCTGTCCGAACTCTGTCAGTCCGGAACTGGGGAGGCCAAAGGTCTTGGCCATTGTCGTTGGCGAGATCTTGAAAGATTTGCCCTTGACAGTTGTAGAGATGGATGACTTCTGGGAGACGGCGTTGGCGAACAGCTCGCGGATTTCTGGTTCATAAACAACTGTTCCGCACTCCAAAAAATTCCTTAAACCAGATGATTCCAGGGCTCTAAAAATGGACACCATCGCAGCATCTTCTGCCCTGTAAATGTCATCAAACTCAACGGAGAGTGAGTTATGAGTGATGGTAGCCATATGAATGGAGTTTAAAGAAAATGCGAAGAGTAGTAGAGAGTGAGAGAGTAAGAAAGTAGACAGCGGTAAATTGTAAAAAGTGAATAAGTATGAAATGTTCAGCCCGCTAAATAGGAGAGAAGACACGTGTCTTTATCTCCAAGACTGAAAATTAAATAATTCAAAATAAACGGTCAGGATAAAGAAAGATAAGGCGGTTAAAGTACAACTAGTTAAGATGGTTAATCAGTCCGGGCTGTTTTTGTTAAAAAAAAATATTGTCCAATCAGATCATAGGATAAAATCAGACTGACAAGGAGCGGTTTGAAAGTTCGGACCGGTCTGTGTCTTTCTGAACATTGTATTATCGATCTGTAGTGACAAAAATCTTCAAGTGCGAAAAGAATAAAAACATCTAAACTAATTAAGATAAGTCAATTAAACCAAGAATTTGACGGAAATAATTAAACTTAGCCTCAGGAAGTGGTTTGGTGAAGATGTCTGCTGCTTGCTGCTCTGTTGAAATGTGTTCGATCCGAATTTCCTTTTTGCCAACATGATCTCGAATAAAATGATGTCGAATATCAATGTGCTTTGTTCGAGAGTGCAAAACTGGATTATACGTTATAGCGATTGCACTTGTGTTGTCGCAAAATATCGGAGAGTCAACAGCTTGAATGCCATAGTCTTTGAGCTGGTGTTGAATCCAGAGCATTTGAGCGCAACAGCTTCCAGCGGCTAGGTATTCTGCTTCAGCTGTGGATGTGGCAATCGATGTCTGCTTTTTACTGAACCAAGAGATCAATCTTTCACCTAGAAATTGACATGTTCCACTGGTGCTTTTACGATCAATCTTACACCCAGCGTAGTCTGCGTCTGAATACCCGATCAAGCTGAAGTTTGAATCTTTGGAGTACCAAAGACCAACGTTCTGAGATCCTTTTAAATATTTCAGAATACGCTTGGCAGCAATAAAATGTGATTGCTTTGGTTCTGACTGAAATCTGGCGCACATACAGACTGAAAACATAATATCGGGCCGGCTCGCTGTAAGATACAATAGCGATCCGATTAGTCCTCTATACATGGTTACTTCAACTGCCGTTCCCCCTTCATCTTTGTCTAACTTGATTGTTGGACTCATTGGAGTTGATGCAGTTGAGCATGTTTCCATTCCAAATCTCTTGAGGAGCTCTTTGGTATACTTGGTCTGATTGATGAAAATGCCATTGTTGAGCTGTTTTACTTGGAGACCCAGAAAGAATGACAATTCTCCCATCATGCTCATCTCGAACTGTCCCTGCATTAACTTAGAAAATTTCTCGCACAATTTGGGGTTAGTTGACCCAAAGATTATGTCATCAACATAAATCTGAACTAATAGGGTATGTTCCCCCTTAATGAATTTAAAGAGAGTTTTATCTACTGAGCCGATCTGGAAATCATGGTTCAGCAGAAATTGAGATAGAGTGTCATACCAGGCTCTTGGAGCTTGTTTCAGACCATACACTGCTTTATTCAGTAGGTATACATGATTGGGATACGAATGGTTCTGAAATCCAGGTGGTTGCTCAATGTAGACTTCTTCCTGAAGCTTTCCATTAAGAAAGGCGCTCTTAACGTCCATCTGATACACTTTGAAGTCTTTAAATGCAGCATATGCAAGAAAGATTCGGATAGCTTCAAGTCTGGCGACTGGTGCAAATGATTCATCGAAGTCGATTCCTTCTTCTTGTCTGAATCCCTGTGCCACCAGTCTGGCTTTGTTTCTAACCACAGTTCCATCTGCGTCTAGCTTATTTCTGAAAACCCATCTGGTTCCAATAACAGGCAGATCGCTTGGTCTGGGGGTTAGACTCCAAACTTGATTTTGTTCGAATTGATTAAGCTCTTCTTGCATTGCTTTAATCCAGTTGAAGTCAGTCAGAGCTTCATCGATCTTCTTGGGTTCCAGAGTTGAGATGAAAGCAGCATGAGTGAACTCATCCATCATCTGTCCTCTGGTTCTGATCGGTGCAGAAGGACTACCAATAACTAGATTAGGTGGATGCTTCTTAGTCCATCGATAGCTTGACTCTGGATTGTCTGGTTCGGTCGGATGAACAGTAGCAGCATGATCTGCATCTACTTTAATATTTGAGTCAGGAGCATCCGGATCAGCTCGATCTGAAGAAGCTTCAATGGCCTGATCCGGTCTGTCTGGTACTTCTGGTTCCGGTGGATTGTCTCTTGACCTGTTAGCTACAATCTCATCATCACTGTTAGTTTCGAGATGGATATTTTCCATCTGATTTTGAATTGAATCTTTGTTGCCCTCAACACATAATGATTCATCAAAAACTATATGAACAGATTCTTCTACAGTTAAAGTTCGATTATTAAAAACTCGATAAGCTTTGCTAATTGATGAATATCCTAAGAATATACCATTATCTGACTTAGCTTCAAATGTTGTAAGATGCCTCTTACCATTGTTGTGAACGAAGCATTTACAGCCAAATACATGAAAGTGAGAAACAGATGGTCTGTTACCAGTCCATATTTCATATGGAGTGAGATTCAGCTTCTTGTTAATCATAGATCGATTTTGAGTGTAGCAAGCAGTATTTACAGCTTCTGCCCAGAACTTTTGAGAGATTCCAGAATCAGCAAGCATTGTTCTTGCTGCTTCCTTGAGCGTTCTGTTTCTTCGTTCTGCAACTCCATTCTGTTGAGGAGTTCTGGCGGCTGAAAACTCATGCTTGATTCCATGATCTTCTAGAAAGGATTCAAGATTCTGATTTGAAAACTCAGTGCCTTTGTCACTTCGAATCCTGTCTATGCTGGATGATTTCTCGTTCTGAGTGCGTTTCAGCAGCTTGATCAACTTCGGACCGGTCTGATCTTTACTGCTCAAAAATATAGTCCATGTAAAGCGTGAGTAATCATCAATAACAACAAGAGTATACCGCATTCCCCCTAAACTTGTTATTGGTATAGGACCAAACAAGTCCATATGCAGTAATTCTAAACAGCGGGAGGAGGATTTGGCATTCTTGTTTTTGAAGGATGATCTGATCTGTTTGCCCATTTGGCAAGCTTCGCAGATCTTATCCTTAGCAAAATCGATCTTGGGCAGACCGATAACTAAATCATGTTTACACAGGCTAGCAATGGTCTTAAAGTTGATATGATTCAAGCGCTTATGCCATAGCCAGTGTTTATTATCATTGTTAGCGATGAAGCAAGTAGGATTATCAGGTTGAGCATGATTCCAGTTAATCTTATATGTGTTTCCATTCCTGATTCCTACGAGCATGGTTATACCGTCTGATGATTTAACAGTGCAAGTGTGTTTGTGAAATTCTACAGCATAACCATTATCACAGAGTTGACTGATACTAATCAGATTATAGCACAGATTTTCAACTAACAGCACATCATTGATAATAATGTTACCATGGACAATCTTACCCTTGCCCACGGTCTTACCCTTTGAGTTATCTCCGAAGATGATCTTGGGTCCAGTGCATTCTGTGACTTCAGACAGCAGCTTGATGTTTCCAGTCATGTGACGAGAACACCCACTGTCCAAGTACCAATCTGATGCGAGATTCTTCTGTACCTGTCATCACACATATTTATTGTTGGTACCCAATCCTATTTGGGTCCAGAACGGATTAGCCCTTTGGGAACCCACACCTGTATCAGCTTTAGTGGCTTGTGTGTGTAGGGTGTGCTATGTGCTGGTCTGTTTCGATGTTGTGTGTGATAATGTGTGCGCTGTGAAAACCTTTGATTTTCATAAGGTAGTCTATATCTTCGTTGAATCGGTTTTGAGTTATAGTAATTGTATTGTCTTCCTTGCCTTCGATCTTGCACCTTTGGATTTGGTCTGATAGATGCAAATCTTGCTGGTGCCTTATCGTTGGCTTGGTCGACATAACCAATTCCTTTTCTCAGATTTTGATTCACGTAAGAGACTCCTGTTTGAATCTTAGGTGCTTCAGTTTCATATACTGTGCTGGATTTGACAAATGTCATTTGTTTGACTTGATTCTTTACCAGCAACAGCTCAGATTCATCTTTGGTGCAATTTTTGGTGTCAAAGCCTATGCCGGTGAAATCACCGACATTTCTTTGAGCTTCTTGTAATTCTTCCAAGGATGTTCTGGATTTTGTCCATGTTTTGAATATATGTGAGAGCTTAGCATTTTGTGTGCTAATTCTCTTATTTTCTTCATGGAGCTGATCATAAGAGATTTTCAGCTTTTTCAGCTCGATCTGGAGATTTTTGCACTCACCCTGCTCAGAGCAGCTTGGTTTGTTGTGCTCATCCATTTGAGTACTGATTTTGGCTTTATTCTTCTCAAATGATTCAGCTAAGATCCTATAATCATTAGCCATGTCTTGCAGTGCGGACATGAGCTCTTCTCGTGTAAAATCATTTGATTCAAAGTCGAATACCTCATCTGTCTGACTCATTTCTTCATCTGCCATCAGACATTGAACCTCTTCTTCGCTTTCGCTGGAAGAATATTCAGAGCTGTCTGAATCGGAGTCAGTCTGAGCCCATTTGCTGTTTCCTTCTTCAGCAACTAGGACTTTTTGGGATTTTCCATGATTCTTGCGATCTTTGTGGTGCTTCTTCTTTCTATCATCATGATGCTTCTCTTTCCGTTCTTCTTTCTTCGGTCTGGTGCAATCTGCAATAAAGTGTCCGGTCTTACCACAATTGTAGCAAGCCTGATCGTTAACAGTATCATCTTTTCTTGATTTATAATGATGAGAGGGTTTGAAGTTCCTCTTATTTTTAGACATAAATTTACCGAATTTCTTTATAAATAATGACATAGCATCGTTACTCATCTGTTCAGCAGATCGGTCTGATGTTGAAGCGATCTGGTCTGGGATGGCTGCCAGGGCCTTGTTGGGTTGAGAGATGAATGGCTCTGCTTCACCTCTGCTTATTAGTTCAAACTCATAGGCCTTAAGATCTGCAAACAGATCATGAAGTTCAACCTTGTTAAGGTCTTTTGATTCCCTCATGGCAATGGTCTTTACATCCCATTCCTTTGGCAGAGCTCTCATTACTTTCAGAGCGATTTCTCTGTTAGAATATTCCTTCCCCAGACCATTCAGTTCATTTATGATGCTGGTGACTCTTTCATCAAACTCATTTAGAGTTTCACCACTTTTCATCTTTATGCTCTCAAATCTTTGAAGAGCCACAGTTAACTTGTTTTCTTTGGTCTGGTCGTTGCCTTCACATAGCTGTGCTATCTTCTCCCAAATTTCTTTGGCAGTAGAGCACATTTTGATTTTGCTGAACATGTTTTTGTCCAAAGTTTTGAACAAGATGTCTTTGGCCACATTATCGAGGTTAGCCTTCTTTCTATCCTCATTCGTCCAGAGGGATCTGTCTTTTTCTACCATTTGTGGTTCTCCACTGGTAGTGGCGACTGCTGTATTTATTTTTAGGATCTTCATTGGTCCATCAGTGATGACGAACCACATGTCGTCATCCTGAGCTGCCAGGTGAGCTTGCATTCTGATTCTCCAGTCATCATAGTCTTCTTTTGAGAACATGGGGATTTTGTTGAATGATGCCATCAGCTTAATAGTCTTTGTGCTGATTAAGATAACCTGGCTCTGATACCACTTGTTAGGATCGGTCCGGAGTGTTTAGAGGGGGGGGGGGGGGTGAATGAACACTCCTTACAAAATTTATCCCTTGTGAATTCTTTCGGATTAGTGAAAGAAATCTGTTACTTAATCAACTCTTTGAACAGAACAGACCACTAAGAAGTAAGTGCGGAAACGGTCTGCTCTTGTATAAGTAAGAACAGCTCGATGGCTAAGTGCAGAATGATAAAACACAGGATATGTTTCTGGAAGTTCGAAGGTGGTGTAATCCTTCTACGTCTCCCCTTCTTCCAATTAAGGAAGGTTTATACTAGAAGACTTTGATTTATACAATCCTGTTGTACAAACCCGATTCAGGCTGGATTTACCTCACTACCAGTCTGAAACTCCTAGTCACTCAACCTGCTCAGACACACTCTGTCTGACAGTTACAATATGTTGCTCACTTCTATTTTTCAATGCACAATGCGCACAGTGATCCTACAAATGATCAAATGTTGCAAAGTAATTGCGCTTAAATAAATAACTTCAGCTCGAAAGCTTCTGAACTTTGTAAGCGTGTGCTGTTTTGCTTTCTAGTGTATTTTTCAATTGATCAGCGTGAGTTGTAGAGTCGAGAGTCTTTTTCTTCTATTTGTTGCATCCTTTTATAGTTGAAGGTAGCAACAGCATTGTTTCCCTTAATGTGCAACTATGACTCTTTTTAAACTCTAAGAAAGCTACAGTCTTCTTCTTCAGGATACTTGCCGTTCTGGTATATGCTTTCGGCGACTGTCAGGTAAGCTCTTCTTTGTCTTCTTACCTATTATGGCAATCTTCAGTCTTTGGTCCATTGTAGCATTAATTGCAGCATTAAATGCTGCAATAAATAACCGTTGATGATTCGGACTGAGAAGCCATCTTATATGTATCCTTGACTGCTCTGATCTGATAAAGGTTGAGATCGATCTGAAGCATCGATCTAGTCAGTCTGGAATCCATCGATCCGGTCTGATATGTAATATTCTTTATCAGTTTGCTCTGTTTTGTCCGATCGATCTGGTATGCCTAATTTCCATCGATCCGGTCTGAAATGCTTTGCCATCTTGCTCTGTTAAGTCCGATCGATCTGGTCAATCTGATTTCTATCGATCCGGTCTGAACTGTTTTGTCATCTTTAAAATCTCATCGATAAGGTCCGGAACTAACAATTTCAATAACCAAACAGCAGAAGCAAGGACCACAAGGCACACAAAACACAATGAAAGAATTAACCAAGCTAAGGGAAGGAAAAATCGCAATCACCCACAAGATCACAATACACTCAACGGTGTACGAGCATGGGGCTTCAGATTTAGATTTTCCTACGGGTAAGGGACACAATTACACCTAGAAACACGATAGTAAAATGATTAAGGGGTTGAATAATCACTTACAACCCAGAGACAAAGCTCTGGGGTGACGAAACCACACTGCCCGAAGCACCGAAGCGCCTGCCCGGAATCTGCCCGAGATTCCAGTAGCTGCCCGAGCTCACCAGCCGCTGTCCGAAGCTTATAGCTGCTGCCCGAAGCCAACTGCTGCTGCCCGAGGACCTGCCAAGCACTGCCCGAGACCACCGAGCACTCCAGTCGCTGCCCGAGGTCTGCCCGAAGCCTACTGCTCCTGCCCGAAGTCCTCTGCCGCTGCCCGAGGTCTGCCCGAAGCCCTCTTCCCCTGCCCGAAGTCCACCGAACACTGCCCGAGTCCAAAAGAGCACTGCCCGAGGTCAACCGAGCACTCCACCAGGCACGGAACGCTCTGATGCCACTGTTGGAGTACGTTCCGCTTTCAATCTCGATTGATACCTGCAATCAAGAAACAAAGCACTCAAAGTATACAATTCAATATTAATCAATAAACTGAAATGCAAACAAGAGTTAAGGAATTAGGGCTCAGGTCGAGCTGGGTATCCAATCAACGTCGTCACCGGGGAACCAAGGTATCGTATCCAACAGATGGAGACACACACTGCCCGAGAGCACTGCCCGAAAGCCACTGCCCGAGCGCTGCCCAGATCACACTGCCAAGCACAGCCGAGCACACAGCACCAAAGCACCAAGCTTTTCACACGGCAAGCGACGGAGACCACTCAATGACCGGAGCACAAAGCCACGGCCAGCCACCACTGGAACAAGAACACGAAGGGAAGGGGTAGGCAAAAATACACAGAGTAATTTCGGTTCAGTGGTCTAACCTCATCATTAACCATGCCATACATAAAGGCACCGAGGGAGACGAAGAGAGGAGGGAGCAATTCCCAAAGAGTCGAACCAGCTGAAGAGGCGCGCAGAAGCTTCTGGAGCTCGGTGGGGGGGGAGATGAAGGGAAAGGCTGAGATGGAAATGGGGTGCATGGTTTAGGGCATGGAAGAGGGCCAAAAGAAGGGCCCAACATGGGATAAGTGGTAATGGGCCAAAACCCAACAAGTGTTCCTTTAATATATCTGAAAATCCATTTAACAACTCTCCAATGTTCTTTTCCTGGTTTGCTCATAAACCTACTTATGAGACTTGCTGCATACGTGAGATCAGGTCGAGTGCAAACCATTGTAAGGACCCCACGTCCTAAACCCGCTATTAGTGCATTATCACATATATTATAGCATACTTTCATACGATTAGGGAATTCTCATTTCATGCTTCTATAAACAATAGCATGACGTCTACATAATTTACAATTCCCAACACAGTTCAACTAGTATAATATACACTTCACAATACACTAACTTGTTCTCAAATCATTATGCTATTTCCTTAAATAATTGCATGCAACTCATAAATGAAAAGAGAATTCTCACGAGCCTTATACAATTCATATACACATCAAAATCGCTCATAGATGAACATTGAATAAGTAGATGTGTATAAAACTGTATAAGCACATTACTCTATACCGATACTGGTACCTCTGTCCGGGAGCATTCCCATTCAACAGCTCAAACTCATCTCCAGAGCCAGTGTTGTACCTGTTCTACTAGTTTCAACAGAAACATCACCAACATGTGGTGAGCATACTAATAACACATTCTCAATATCATCAATCTCACAATTCATAAATTACAGAATATAAAGCTGCAAATATAAAAAAATACTTCATGTATATACCATGTCCATATGAGATCTCCCACACTGTTCCTGTTCTCATAATAACAAAAATCATCAAACTCCCAAATCAGTCAATCATTACAATGATTCATTCTACTCGTGTGCAAACCGATAATTCCATAATAAATTATAGCTAAAGGTTTATAGAAATCAAATGCTTCTCAACCAATAAGTTCATTGTTATAATTCATCATATCACATCGCTCGCTCAACAGCGGCGACATTCTAACATCTCGCACGCTTAACAACGTCGGCATCATAATCATTGCTCGCTCAATAGCGGAATCATCATACTCATTGCTCTCTCAACAACGGCATCACCACAATTCTAATGCATACCAATTTATCGCAACAACAATATATTATTCATAAACGTGGCAATAATATATCTAACTATGCTCGTACGTCACACGTACCTTATAATCCAATATAAGAGCCAATCCTTGCCTTTGCCCGGAGATTTAGTGAATTATTCGCTATATACAGTTAATAACTCACAATCAATTACATCCACACAATTCACTCAAGCACGTACTCAACCTCCACATGTATCATCCAATCATGATGATTAAACACATAAAAGACTCGGCAAAGCATACGTTAACATCACAACCCAAAAAAAAAAAAAAAAGACATCGACGATCGATCGCTGAGCCTTCAGAGATTGATTGCTAACCTCGCCGATCGATCGCTAGCTTTCAAGCGATCGATCGCTCGAACTGTACATCTTCTACAAAAATTCTTCATCTCGTCGCGATCGATCGCCCAAGCCTCACGATCGATCGCAACCTGTGATGTTTTCGAAAAAACTTCATTGCAATGGCGATTTTCGAACCAAACCCAAACCCAACACTCCCAACGCCCATACTACTTCAAAAACTCCATTAAAACCCATAAATAAACTCAGTACATCAATTTAACAATTTTTTCAAAATCTCCCAAAAGTCAAACCCATCTCCAAACTTAACCAAACTGAATAAAAACATAATCAAAACTTAGATAAAAGAGAGGGGAATGAGATTACTCAACTATTTGATCAAAAATCCATTAAGAATCGAGCCACCATCGAATTTGCTCTTCAAAGGAAATGGGGGAAGGGGTTAGGGGAAATGGGGGAAAGGAGGGAGGGAGAGAGACGACGTGTGTGTGTGTGTGTGTGTGTGAGAGAGAGAGAGAGAGAGAGAGAGAGAGAGAAGGCGAGTGAAATGACTGAACATCGAGCCAACTTGGTATATATATAGTACCAAGGCTTCAAAACCCGAGTTTCAAATACTCGCACCAAAACTCTTTAATAGTCATATGTGTTCAATAATTATCTCACAATCACTCAATTACATCGAAAACCTCAATCCCAAGTTCCCCATACTCCAAATCTCACTACCAACATAATTCTAAGGTTTAACGCCTTAATGAGAATAAGTTATCAACCTTTGGACCCAACAACCCTGATACCGGATTAACATCCTCTGGAGTCTCAACATCGTGATTATCTCATAATTAGCCCAATTAAATCAAGTATGGTTATAATCACTCTGGGATTAACATAATTAATTTTCGGATATCACATTTATCCCCCACTAATGAAATGTCATCATCGAAATTTGCACACGTGTACTCCATGTACCACAAAGACCACGCAACTCAACTCGAATACACAATATTGATTCATGAATATGTCATGAACGAAACATCAACCACGAGGACATCGACCTCGCACTAAACTCTGGAATGGTGATATCCTTCCAAACCATCACAACCTTAAAAAAGATGTTAACATACATCGATGTTAACTAACCAAAAGCAGTCGATTAACCTTAACTGCTATCTACTCGAATCATTCCTGATTCCAACATAGATATTACCTAATGATATCTCTGCAACTTGATCTACGATGCCAAATACACATCGTTGCGAAGGAAACCACCAGTATACAACAGTATACTCCAACTAAACTTGGTTTTAGCCTCTCCAATTCCTTCACAAATACTGGAATCTTACTCATCATAGGAGTAGTTACACTATTGCAACTCGAAGCGGGCAACCCATGGTCACCGATCAACGCAAAAAACACATCTTCATAGATGTCAACATCAGTGTGTTCCAAGAAATCATATCGTGGCCCCAACACACTACGAAAACTCCACAAAATCTCAAGATTTCATAGAGAACATGCAAGAAAATCAATTGCATTCTCATAACATGTGTCGTCTACGACACCAAACGAATTTGAATCCTAGTTATCTTTGTCTATCCTTAGAATCAACAATTCTAATACAAGGATAACTATCGAATTAACTAACAACCAGATTCCTTATCCCGAATACGACAACCTCTCCTCAAAAGAAAGTCAACCAAAACGTTACAACTATTCCTCAGAATTTATCGTTCCATTGAGATTACCAATCTCAAGGATACTCCAATCTTTTACCAGAGATTCATCAATCCAAACACACAAACCCGCTACTCCAATAAGCATAAATATGTTGGCATTCATACATGCATACCGATATCTATACCTGAATGCCAAACACACCACATGCGTACTCAATGCACTCGGCTTGGGTATCTCCAATAATACTCAGCATGGCTGTCAATCACCCAGTTATTCTCACACCGTAGAGAATAATGATTGACGAACTAACGACCAATGGTGTGAATTCAACATCAACACCACGCGCACTGACTCATCGAATCTTTCAAGATTCCAATTAGGTATATCAATACCTCTTTCCTTACAAGGAAAGTATCGCGCATCCACGACTCTCAAACTCGAACCACCGTTCGAACAACCTAGATACATTTATATTGAAATGCATCCCTGAGTCAAAAATACATAAACAACTCATAATAGTGCCTCAATGCCACTATCACGGATCACTTTCCAATCCGTATACGCGATGTATAACAAACCTCAATGATGCTCCGTACTAATCTCATAGTACTCAAATGTTCTCGAGCATCTCTCTAGGGACGTCTCCTCGTACGTCCCACAAATAACTCGAAGCAAATACTAGGTCCATCACTAGTAATGCTTATCCCAGTCGATTCACAAATCAACCCGTAATCGATACCAACTGTCTCCACGACATCATTGCTCCAATCCAAAATCAACATACAACATTATCTCACCAAGAGATACAATCGATATAGTAGTGTTACCACACTAACTATATCCACCACTCCGGTTATGGTTCACCATCACATCCTCAATGCAAGAGTACTCAAATAGAGATACCAACAACTTGTTGACACTCGTGTTGGTACTCCCAACAAAACTAAGTTGTCACAACACAATCTCCGCAACACATTTTTACGCACAAACGCTTTCTTGAGGTATCTCTTATCTCCAGCTCAAAAGCGCTGCAGTGAGTCCACTAAACCTGTCACCGTATCATTATATGATTCACCAACTCGGTGCCGACAACAATATAGTGGCTACAACCAATTCACTCTATTACTGCAACGATAAATCATCATACCTGGCCAGCTATTGCAGCCTCCAAAGGTTTATACAAAATCACCAACGTGTAATATGTTCAACGCGGTATACAATACCATATCATTACCCTACTACGACCACCCTCACAATTCACGAATCACATCATGAATTACTTATCGTCAAACAAACAATTAGAAATAGTAGATCATCATCTAACATTTCTCTAATATCGATACACAAGGGACATTCTAATGTCCTCACTCGATCACAACTCAATCCTAACCCATTAGGATTTACCTTCATATTCTCATGTGTATGTGCGATCATATCCATCACACACCACATCGATATATGTATGTAGGTCTCTCGACAACTACATACGCTACTAGTCGCTTGGTCATAGCCAACTCAGTTAGTATACCCTAAGGTACCACTTACTCGTAACACCTTTATCTCAATACACTACAGTACAATTATCTGTACGATATGACCATTTGTCCACGAGCGAACCTTCTCGGCATAATGGTCTCGTGTCAACCTGTGACACCATCTTTACGCCAACCAGTGGCACTCAAAATCATATAACTCAATACATAATTCTATATATGTATTTCATCGCGACGGGGGCACAAGCCACTCTTCGGCCGTCATACCGGATTATCATAAAATACCTCGTCAATCTGTGACGGTATAAGTCAACCCGTGATATTCATAATATCATCGTCAACCCATGACGGTACATGTCAACACGTGACATTTACAATATCATCATCAACCCGTGAATGTACATGTCAACTCGTGACATTCATAATATCCTCGTCAACCCGTGATGGTACGTGTCGACACATGACATTCACAATATCCTCGCCAACCCATGACAGTACATGTCAACTCGTGACATTCATAATATCCTCGTCAACGGTACATGTCAACTCGTGACATTCACAATATCCCCGTCAACCCGTGACAGCACATGTCAACACGTGACATTCACAATATCCTCGTCAACCCATGATGATACATGTCAACTCGTGACATTCACAATATCCTCGTCAACCCGTGACGCGACATGTCAACTCGTGACATTCACAATATCCTCATTAACCTGTGACGGTACATGTCAACACGTGACATTCACAATATCCTCGTCAACCCGTGACTCGTGACATTCACAATATCCTCATCAACCCGTGACGGTACATGTCAACACATGACATTCACAATATCCTCGTCAACCGTGACGGTACATGTCAACTCGTGACATTCACAATATCGCTAACATAATAGCAGTACAATAGTATCCATCGCTAATACAATAGTGGCACATCAATACTCATCGCCCAACGGTGGTACACAATCAATACTAATCGCCCAGCGACGGTACACAATCAATACTCATCGTCCAACGGCGGTACACAATACTCATCACCCAACGGTGGTACACAATCAATACTCATCGCCCAACGGCGGTACACAATACTCATCACCCAGCGGTGGTACAAAATCAATACTCATCGCCCAACGGCGGTACACAATCAATAGTCATAGCCCAACGACGGTACACAGTCAATCTCAATATACACAAATCGACATAAATCCCACAATCTCTACAATTCCTACTACGTTATATCAGCGACTCAATGATGCCACTCGCTTGGACATATAAGCATCACGTGCTACGATATGGCAGCGGCAAATATCCTGATCCAACGCTAAATGATATAACTGTAGTAGCGCTATAATCATAATATATTTGTACGCACAATGACAATATCAAGTATTCATGCATTACGATAACAAATCAATCTCAATGCATACATATACATCCACACATACTTGTATTCTCATAATCATAAAATAATCATACCAGATCATTACATTGTATGTTGTCACGTAGCAACAAAACGACGTTGTCCACCATTTCCTGCCCTCAGACAACACATCTCATTCCTCATTTTCTGATTCTTCCGGCCTATTGCACTCCTCAACAATACCACCCTCGATGCGTATGTTCATTGGCATCACCGGTCATTGCTCAATATCGTTCATTGTGTTCCATACAATCCTTCAGCCACAAATGTTAGCAATAACATTTCATCTATGATCTCATATCTTACTATGCACATAAGCAGAATTGTTGTGTCACACAAACACCAATTACTATCAACACCTGCCTTGGCCCTCAACAGCCCAAAAGAGTAAATCACTGCTCTGATACCAATAAAGTAAGGACCCCACGCCCTAAACCCGCTATTAGTGCATTATCATATATATTATAGCATACTTTCACACGATTAGGGAATTCTCATTACATGCTTCAATAAACAATAGCACGACGTCTATATAATTTGGACACGAATTCTTGTAACATACAATTCCCAACACAACTCAACTAGTATAATTATACACTTCACAATGCACTAACATGTTCTCAAATCATTATGCAATTTCCTTAAACAATTGCATGCAACTCATAAATGAAAAGAGAATTCTCACGACCCTTATACAATTCATATACACATACTAAAATCGCTCACAGACAAGCATTGAATAAGTATATGTGTATCAAACTGTAGCACATTACTCTATACCGATACTGATACCTCTGTCCGGAAGCATTCCCATTCAACAGCTCGAACTCATCCCCAGAGCCATTGATGTATCTGTTCTACCTGTTTCAACAGAAACAACCCCCACATGTGGTGAGCATACCAATAACACATTCTCAATATCATCAATATCACAATTCATAATTTACAGAATATAAAGCTGCAAATAAAAAATAATAATTCTTGTATATACCATGACCATATGGGATCTCCCACGCTGTTCCTGTTCTCATAACAAAAATCATCAAACTCCCAAATCACTCAATCATTACAATGATTCATTCAACTCATGTGCAAACTGATAATTCCATAATCAAGTATAGCTATATCAATTGAGAAAGGTTTACAGAAATCAAATACTTCTCAACCAACAAGTTCATTTTTATAATTCATCATATCACGTTGCTCGCTCAGCAACGGCGGCATTCTAACATCTCGCACGCTCGACAGCGTCGGCATCATAATAATTGCTCGCTCAATAGCGGAAGCATCATACTCATTGCTCGCTCAACAACGACATCAGCACAATTCTAACACATACCAATTTATCGCAACAACAATATATTATTCATAAACGTGACAATAATATATCTAACTATGCTCGTATAACACACGTACCTTATAATCCAATAGTAAGAGCCAATCGTTACCTTTGCCCCGAGATCTAGTGAATTATTCGCAATACACATTTAATAACTCACAATCAATTACGTGCACACAATTACACTCAAGCACATACTCAACCTCTACATGTATCATCCAACCATGATGATTAAACACATAAAAAACTCGGCAAATCATACATTGACATCACAACCCTAAGTAATTTTTGAAAAAAAAAAACAGACATCGGCGATCGATCGCTGCTCCCTAGGCGATCGATCGCCACTCGGCGGATTAGGCTACTGACCATTGGCAATCGATCGCTGAGCCTTCAGAGATCGATCGCTGACCTTGCCGATCGATCGCTGGCTTTCAAGCGATCGATCGCTCGAACTGTACTTCTTCTATAAAAATTCTTCATCTCGTTGCGATCGATCGCCCAAGCCTTGCGATCTCGCGATCGATTGTGACCTACGATTTTTCCGAAAAAAACTTCATTTCAATAGCGATTTTCGAACCCAAATCCAAATCCAACACTCCCAACACCCATACTACTTCAAAAACTCCATAAAAACCCATAAATAAACTCAATACATCAATTTAACAATTTCTTCAAAATCCCCCAAAACTCAAACCCATCACCAAACTTAACAAAAACACAATCAAAACTTAGATAAAAGATAGGGGAATGAGATTACCCAACTATTTGCTCGAAAATCCATCAAGAATCGAGCCTCCATCGAATTTCCTCTTCAAAGGAAATGGGGGAAGAGGTTAGGGAAAATGAGAGAGAGAGAGAGAGAGAGAGAGAGAGAGAGAGAGAGAGAGAGCGAGAGAAATGACTGAACATCGAGCCAACTTGGTATATATATAGTACCAATGCTCCAAAACCCGAGTTTCAATACTCGCACTAAAACTCTCTAATAATCACATGTGTTCAATAATTACCTCTCAATCACTCAATTATATTGAAAACCTCAATCCGAAGTTCCCCAGAATCCAAATCTCACTACCAACACAATTCCAATGTTTAAAGCCTTAATGAGAATAAACTCTCAACATTTGGATCCAAGAACCCCGATACTGTATTCACATCCTCGGGAGTCTCAACACCGTGATTATCTCATAATCACCCCAATTAAATCATTTAGGGGTTATAATCACTCCGGGATTAACAAAATTAATTTCTGGATATCACAACCATAGAGTACATTAAGCTGCCAACCGAACTAGAGTAGGGTACTTTGTCCATATAATTGATCTTTTGAAGTTTGACGGCACTGACTCATAGAGAGTTTAAAGTGACTACCAATAGGTCTTTGTACTGGTTTATACATGTTCATTTCGAATCTATCCAACACTTTATGCATATAGCCCTTTTGAGATAGAAAGAACTCATGTTTCTTAAGACATCTGTATATTTCCATCCCTAAAATTTTCCGAGCCTTCCCTAGGTCCTTCATGTCGAACTATTTGTTCAATTCAGCCTTGAGTTTTTTTTTTAAATTTCCATAGGATCATGACAAGCAATTAACATATCATCCACGTATAGATGAAGATACATAAAGTCACCTGAGTGAAGCTTTCTGTGATGAACACACCAATCATGATGATTTCTAGTGAAGCTATTATGCATCATGAAGTCATCGAATCTCTTGTACTACTGCTTAGGTGCTTGCTTAAGCCCGTATATTGATTTTTTTGGTGAGAAAACCATTTGGGATTCTCTATTAGATTCAAACAGTTGTGGCTCTTGCATGTAAATTACCTCATCAAGGTCACCATTCAAGAATGCTGTCTTTACGACTAATTGCTCGAGTTCTAAGTCTTTATGAGCCACTATGCTAGTATTGCCCTTATTGATCTATCTTTAAACTACTGGTGAGAAGACTTTTGGTAATCAATACCTTCACGTTGTGAAAACCCCTTAGCTACAAGCCTAGCTCGTTTAAAGATCCATTTGGATCCTACAACCTTGTGGTTATCAGGCTTAGGAACCAGAGTCCAGGTTTGGTTCCGCTTAAGAGAACTAAGTTCTTCTTTCATGGCTTGGTACCATTGTCCCCAGTCCTTAGATCTCATTGCTTCTTGAATACTTCCAGGGTCCTCTTCATCAGTTTGAGCAACCACTGAGAATGCATAAGAGATTATATCTGCGTGGCCATACCTATCTAGTGGCTTAAAATTCCTTCTAAGCCTATCTCGAGCCAATTGATAGTCCTTCAATTATGAAGTACTGGTAGGAGTTACTTCTTGAGTTTCCAGTTCATTATCTGGCTCAGTAACTTGGGGACAGTCCGTAGGTAGCTCCACCTCAATACTAGAGTCCTCAACTTGTCTATCATTTTGACCTTTCTTCCATGGGAATGAATCTTCTTTAAACGTAACATCTCTACTGATAAATGTCTTGTGTGCATTAGGTTCTATGCACCATAGTTTGTATCCCTTTACTCCCTCAGGGTACCCAAGGAATACACATTTTATTGCCCTGTATTCAAGCTTTCCTTGTTTTACTTTTACATGTGCGTAAGCAGCACAACCAAACACTTCGAGATTATTAAGGGAAGGTGTTTGTCCTGTCCATAATTCCATTGGGGTCTTAAAGCATAGAGGTACTGAGGGACTCTTATTCACTAAGTAGGTAGCAATAATAACCGCTTCAGCCCAAAAAGAATTGGGCAACCCTGAAGTGGAAAGGAGACACCTTACTCTCTCTAGAAAGGTCTGGTTCATCCTATCAGCATGTGATATCCGAAAATTAATTGTATTATTCCCAAGGTGATTACAATCCTTGATTGATTTTAATTGTGGTAGCTATGAGATAATTACGGTGTTGAGACTCCCGAGGATGTTAATCCGGTGTCGGGTTGTTGGATCCAAGGGTTGAGATTTTATTCTCATTGAAGTTTTCAACCTTGGAATTGTGTTGGTAGTGAGATTTGGAGTCTGGGGAACCTTGGACTGAGATTTGAGGTGTAATATAGGAGTGTGAGATTTTATTGAACATTATGGTTATTAAAGAGTTTTGGTGCGAGTATTTGAAACTCTGGTTTTGGAGCCTTGGTACTTTATATACCAAGTAGACTCAGTGTTCAATCATTTCCTACCGGCTCACTCTCTCTCGCCTCCTTTCCATCTTTTTCCCCATTTTTCCCCTTGAAGAAGAAATCGACGGAAGGCTCGATTCTTGATAGATTTCAAGCAAACAATTTGGTAATCTTCTTCCCCTCTTGATTGTCTTTGTTTTGGTAGTAATTTTATGAAGTTTGGTTAAAGTTTTGAGTTGGGTTTGAGTTTTGGTGGATTTTGAAGAAATTGTTAAGTTAATGTTTGTAGTGTTTTTATGTGTTTTAGTGGAGTTTTTGTAGTAGTATGGGTGTTGGGAGTGTTGGATTTGGGTTTGGGTTCGAAAATCACCATTGAAATGAAGTTTTCTTGAAAAAATCACAGGTCGCGATCGATCGCGAGGCTTGGGCGATCGATTGCTACCAGACGAAGAATTTTTATAGACGATGTACAGTTCGAGCGGTCGATCGCTTGAAAACTAGCGATCGATCGGCATGGTTAGCGATCGATCTCTAAAAGCTCAACGATCGATCGCCATAGGTCAGTAGCCAAATCTGACGAGCAGCGATAGATTGACTGGGGAGCAACGATCGATCGATGATGTCTGTTTTTTGAAATATTATTTTGGGTTGTGATGTCAACGTATGCCTTGCCCGAGTCTTTTATGCGTTTAATCATCATGATTGGATGATATTTATGGAGGTTGAATACGTGCTTGAGTATGTAATTGTGTGCACGTAATTGATTGTGAGTTATTAACTGTGTATATCGACTAATTCACTAGATCACGAGGCAAATGCAAAGATTGACTCTTGCTATTGGATTACAAGGTACGTATGACGTACGAGCATAGTTAGATATATTATTGTCATGATTAATAAATAAAATATTTTTGTTGCGATAAATGATATGTGTTATGAATTGTGGAGATGTCGTTGTTGAGAGAGCAACGAGTATGATATTGTTGATATTGAGCAAGCATTGGTTATGATACCGCCGTTGTTGAGCGTGCGAGAGGTTAGAATGCCACCGCTGTTGAGCGATCAATGTGATACGATGTGATGAGATTGTGAAATCATGAATTGAGATATATTAGGTTTCTGTAAATCATTATTGTAATGATTTAGGTATAATTGATTATGGAATTTATGGTTTGAGCATGAGTATAGTTAATCAATGTAATGATTAACCGATTTTGGAGTTTTGATGATTTTGGTGATTGTGAGAACATGAACATCGTGGGAGATCCCATATGGTAATGATACACACAGGGAGTACTTTATGAATTTACAACTTTATATTATGTATGAATTGTGAGATTGATGATATTAAGATTGTGTTATTGGTATGCTTACCTCGTGTGGGGGTTGTTTATGTTGAAACATGTACAACATTGGCTCTGGAAATGAGTTCGAGCTATTGGTTGGGAATGCTCCAAGGACTGAGGTACCAATGTTGGTATGTGGTAATGTGCTTATACAGTAGATACACAGTTACTTATTCGATGCTCGTATGTGGGCGATTTTGATATGTGTATTTGGATTGTATAAGATTTATGAGTGTTCTCTTTTCAATTATGAGTTGCATGCAATTGTTTAAGGAAGTTGCATAATGAATCGAGAACATGTATAGTGTCTTATCAAGTGTATACTTATATTAGTTGAGTTGGGATGGGAAACAGACATTAAGAGGATTTATGCTGAAAATTTTATACTCGTCATGACAATTGCTTGGTACATGTACGAGAATTCCTTAATGTGATAAAAGTATACCCTAATTTATGTGATAATGCATTAATGACGGGATTATGACTTGTGGTCCTTACACAACAAGTCCATTTTGTTGGAGGTGTGTGCACCACTGTGAGGTGTCTAGCTATTCCTCTTGCTTTACAAAACTAATGGAATTCTTTAGAACAAAATTCTAATCCATCTTGAATCCAAATAATTTGCCTTTTAGATACACTATCTTGTAGAGACTTAGTCATATAGAGAGATTCGAGTTTCAACCAATACCTGCAACAATATATTCGGAGGAGACTTCCCTTAGCACTTTGTCATTCAAGTGGAGTGTAAGAGTGCTGAAGGTTAGATCCATGATCTCAGTCTTTGTTCTGCAGACAATGTTTTAGGAAGGGACTTCACACCTCCAAGGGCTTTCACAACCTTCTGTTGAACAAGGATTGCATGCATGCATCGTCTCCATAACCCGAAATCACCCTTTGCATCAAAGCGACTTCTATCTTAGCTCCCATCATTCTTGACCAACTTTGCCTTTGAAATCTGGCTCTGATACCAGTTGTAATGATTGAATGGCTCAATGTGAACTATCAATGGTAAAGTAATCAAGATTGTCTTGTTCTCATGCACAACAGATAAACACGTTAAAGACCAATAACCACTAACACAGTCAAGAATCAAGATTATAATACTTGCAGAAGAATTAAACAATGTAAATCGATAAAGAATAACACCAAGAATTTATTGGTTCGATCAATTGATCTACATCCACGGGAAGCTCTACTAGAATCAAAAGTCTGAGATACACAATAATTACATGAAGAAATCTCTCGTGAATTTCACCGCAATGGATTACAATGAAATCTCAATCATTCATTCTATTGCCTTTTTCAACCTCACTTTGTTCTCTCTGTTTTTCAATCTCGAGTTCAACTTCTGATTGTATTGAATAATTTTCACATCAGTGCTTCCTTGTCTTTTATAGTCAAGATATGAATCTTCCAGACCTTCTGTAACTGCTCAATCAGTTGCAACAAACTACCAGCTTAAGTCCAAGTCTTTAACCGTTGGAGATAACTGATTGTTCTTGATTCTTGAATTCCTGAGTGTTCTCTTGTGACTTCTGGTTCATCATACAAATGACAAATACTTCACGGATGTTATAAATATATAGATAAAGGTTTAAATATAGTCTGTTTAAACTATGTATTATTATTGATAATGACTCGTGGTGGAGTTGTATCAATTTTATATTCAAGATGATTCGAAGAGTAACAGAAAATCAATGAGCTATTGGCAAATAACCTCCTTGTGGTTTGCCAAATAGGCAAATTACTCCCATGTGGTTTGAAAATAGGCATTTTACCCCCCTGTGGTTTACAAAATGAGGAATTTATCCCCTGTTGTTTGTGAAAATAAGCATTTTATCCCCTTATAGTTTGTGAATAGGTGTGAAATACACCTTACACATAGGGGGTAAACTGTCTATTTTGTAAATCACATGGAGGTAAAATGCACATTTTCACAAATCAAAGGAGGTAAAATGCCTATTTTCAAACCACAGGGGGTAAACTGCCTATTTTGTATACCACATGAGGGTAGAATGCCTATTTTCATACCAAAGAGGGGTAATCCGCCTATTTGGGGAACCATAAGGGATAATCCTCCAAAAAAAATCGAAAATCAATAATTTATGAACATGTAGTCTTGTAGAGTATAAACTGATGCTTATAAAAGAACAAAAAATTATAGAAATTCAAAAATTTAATACTTATACTCCCACTCGAACAACTTACTGAACTATAGAGTACCACTTTGTCAATTAACTAATTTTGTAAGGATCAAGATGCAATTAATCAATCGAAATTATTCCGCAATTAAACATAGGGTTATTGCTTCATGTACTTCAACCCTTTATATATATCCATTGCTTCGCTAAACACTTCCATTGAATCGTAAACTTTCCGTCTGTAACATGCCGGGAGGAAACTCTTCCAAACCACCTCACTCATCCATCTCCGCCCAATCCGACCACCGCAAATCCCGCTGGGAGTCCTCCTCTTTGTCGGCCGCCGCCGCCTCCTCTGACCGCAAAGCTTCCGCGGCACCTAAATCAAAACCCTCCCCTAAGCCTATCGCCGCCGCCGCCGCCGCCGGTTCTGCCACCCCTAGTAACAAAGATTCTAGCGGCAAACCTTCAATCCAACAGTCCGTTCCCAGGCGAGAAAACCCATCTCCTAGGCCCGATAACCCGAGCTCTTTGTCCGGGCCAAGGCCAGTTTTCCCTTTCAACGAACCACCGCCCCCATCTTATGGATTCCACTTGCTCGACCGCCGGAGCATAGTTCTAGCTGATGGTTCGGTACGATCTTACTTCGCTTTGCCCCCTGATTACCAGAATTTTACGCCTATGCCACGATTGGGTTTCCGTCCTCAATTTCGTGGGCCGCTTGAATTTGGGATTGATAGGCCTCCTTTCCCTGCACCACCTGAATTTCCAGGTTCCAATGCAAGGTCTAGGGTTCCGGAGTTTTGGAATCCGGGGCCCGAGAATTCATTGAAACGGAAGTTTGGGGAAGATGAGAGGGGAGTGACGGATGATGGGTTCGAGCGGCAAAGACAGCAGCTTTTGCAGTATGGAAATGTGAACGGGCCGGGGACGAGTTCTGGGTATAACTTGGGGAGAGGTGAGGAATTGAGGGCCTTTAAGAATCCGAGGACTCTCGAGGGGAATGCGAGTAAGCTTAAGCATAGCGAGGTCGATCAGAATGCCTTAAAGAAGGCGTTTTTTCATTTCCTGAAGTTGATTTTTGAGACTGCAAGTCAGAAAACGAATTATCTGGGGGATGGGAAACAAGGGCCTCTTCGATGTCTTGCTTGCAGCAGGTCTGATGGTGATTTTATATATTAAATTTCAATATCTCTTTGACAAAATATTTTTCCAGCGTTACCTTTTCTGTGATGATGTTTATTTGTGTTGCACAGGCTTTATCGTGAGTTGAGTGTTTGCTAATACATGTGCTTTGTCTTGATAGTTTGCTTAATCCCAGCAATTAATGGGATTCAGGTACAGTAGCTGTGAACAGTTTTGACAGTAAGTTACAAAGATGTTTTTCCATTGGAATTATGGAATACCATTGGTTCCACTTGTGGCACTTTAGGAGATAATATTCTCTGAAATAGTGTCTCCGGACACATTTCCGGAATATTGTTCGGAGAATGCAATATTTACTCAATGATATAACTTTACTGTTAGTGTCTAATAATATAAGAATCATGGTTCGCCGATACGGTCTCGGAGGGCGTCTTGGAAGTTGTTGTTCCAGTTCCAATGACCTTTCATGGAACGGCCATGTTTATAATCGCGGAGTTTTTTTAAATTTAAAATAAAAAAATAGTTAGATAATTTGGACAAATTTGTAATAAAAAATATCAAAAAATTGGAAAAGTTTGAAAAAAATTAAAAATGTTCCGCAACTGCTGCGATTGGCCGCGAAATCGCCTTTTTGGGCCGCATAATTGCTTTTCTGGGCCGCGTAATCGCTGTTATAGTTACACATCCGTTTTAGCCTTGAACTTGCCACTGCGGTTGCCGTTCCCGTTATGGAACGACCGTTCCGCGGCCGATATTGTGAACCATGGTAAGAGTATGTTGGCTTGTGATTCACATCATGCATTATTAGTTTTTGTGTGAATATTTAAACATTGTGATATAGTTTATTGGAACATAATACATTATAATGGTAAAATATTTTTTAGAACATATGATATAAAGTCAATTGTAGTTGTTGGTGGGGTGTGAAAATACGTGATTATGAGTCTTGGGGGAAGAAAATAAAAATGAGTGGGTAATGGTTGGTTTGTTCTGTAAAAGGAAAGAGTGTCATGGATGATGAATTTAACCATGGCCATAGTTTGAGTAATGTCATCTGTTCCAGTTTCATTTTAAAGTTCTGAAATATTTTGGGACTATCCCACGTGTTCCTTTTGTTAAAGTATTGAAAAATATTTGGACGTATCAAAGCATAAATAAAGTTCAATAAATGTCCAGATTACCTAATTATACAAGGTAATGACAAGCGGCTGATGTAACCTGCAATTGAACTAAATAATTTTAGGCAGCTCTTTAGCCGAATGCCCCCTAATTGACTACCGATATGCGGCTAAGAGTATTAGTGTCCTTAAAGCCAATGAGAATAAATATAATAATAACTACCGGTATGGGGACATTTATTCTATTCAGACTGAAATGTTTATCAGAACTTTTACCGGTTCTTTTATTTGAATATAACAGTCAAATATGTATATATAGATAATGTTTTTGGCAACTCATAATTGGGATACTCTATAAGGTATCTTTATATATATAAAATATAAACGTATATATATGTGTGTTTGTGTGTTTGTATATATAGTTATATATATAATTAGTTAGTCATGGGGTGTTTTTTTGGGCAAAAAATATTTGGGATACCAAATGGTTATTCCATAGTCTCTTGCTTAATGTAAAATTTAGATTGAGATGCATGAATGGGTGTTACCACGTTGAGTAATGATAATTTTTGTCCTATCTGCTCTTTTTCCGTTACATGCTATTTTGCCCTTTCAAAACTTTTTATGCCCAATACATTTTGATAATCCATTTCTGAGCCAACCCTTTAAAAATTAGAATTTTGGAAAACTAGCAGCCTGCCATTTTGTTCCACCCATTATCTTGCAGTTCTTGCAAACTGTGATAGGAAATATGTAGATTAAAGTATTGTTGTAAATTTTAGTATTTTAGGAAATGTATTGGGTTGATTTAAATATAAACAAAACGATGGTACCGAACAAAGTTCGATTCATTACAAAATATCCCAATGGCAGCTTCAAAGAAAGAGGGGGAAAATTTATTCTCAAAAAAGCGAAGAAATAGATTTCTCATTCCACTCCAATCGATTCAAGAACGCCCTCCATACCTCTTGAAAGGAGAATAAGTAGATGAGAATTTTATAATAGCAGGCGCAGGAATTACATGATCTACAGAGTTTCCCTCATCTGATGGCATTTGAACCAGAATAGAAGAGCTTGCCCCACCCATGAGTAAATATTTCATAGTAGCCTCATTAGACTAAAAAACTCCGAGTGAGCTTTTTAGGGCTATGATTTAAACGACTAGGTACAACATCACATTTGACACCAGAAATCCGCCTAAGAAAGACCTATCCGGAAACAAAGATGGTTTCGTAGCTGATCTGGCGAAAAGAAAAATCAAGAGTGGAGTTCATAGCCTGAAGGCCGTTACGCTTGAGGGGTTTTTGAACAGAACTTCGATAGGCGAGAGGTGTAAGCACCGCGAGGTGTGAAGCGATCTCGACAAAAAGGCCCTTTCTTTCGGGTTATGACCCTATGCTGATAACAAGTCCTAAAATAGCCTCTTCATCAGCCTCCCATGTGACTCTTAGTATTTATTGTTTATTGTTATTTGGTCAAGTAAGAAGTGTCAGCATATTTCGTCTTTCCAGGGGCAGGTCTGCTTATTTCGGTATGGTACTATAGTAGTGATTCAGCGTTGAAACCTATGTCTTGTTGTTCAACCCTCGGTCAATCGGTTTTGTTAGCTCAATTACCCAGAAGTCGTTTGTATAAATTCAAATAGGTGGAATATAGCAGGAAGGTTTATCGGTACAAGAATGTTACTTATCATGGTGCATCTTCGTTATTATTATTATTTTTAGGAAAAATTACACAAAACATCTTATAGTTTGGTTCAAATTTCACTTTGCAACCAACAATAACAACAACAACAACTAAGCCTTTAATCTCAATGAATTGGGGTAGGCTACATGAACAATAGAGCGAATCAAGTCGGGTCGGACACATGTTTCAGGCTTCTCCAAACGCTTCTACCAGTCAATATATCTTCTGTAATCCCCTTGCACTCCAAATCTTTGCGTATAACTTCGAGCCATGCCTTCTTCGGTCGTCCTCTCGCTCTCGTGAACTGGCCGAAATCCATGGACTCCACTCGACGCACAGGTGTACTGCTGGGCCTACGTCGAACAGGACCAAACCAGCGTAAGCGACTTTCTTGCATCTTCTCTTCTATACAAGCTACACCTACTTCAGCTCGAATATCTTCATTCCTATTTTATCTTTTCTGGTTTTACGGTACATCCAACGAAGCATACGCATCTCTGCCACACTCATCTTTTGGATGTGATTCCTCTTGGGTGCCTAACATTCCGTCCCATACAACATTGCAGAATTTCAGCGGGATATTACGATCGCATAGAACTCCGGGGCGTTTCTCTATTTCAACCAGCCAGCCTGAATCCTGTGGTTAACGTCGCTGTCAATCTCCCCATTCTTTTGGATAACTGAACCTAGGTATCGAAACTTGCTGCTCATCGATACCTCGTGACTACCGAGTGCTACAACACTGGAATCCCGAAAGGAACCACTAAATCTGCACTCCATATATTCCGTTTTAGACCTACTTAATCTAAAATCCTTGGATTCCAAAGTCTCTCTCCATAACTCCAGTTTGACATTTACCCCTGTCATTGTCTCGTCGATTAACACAACATCGTCAGCAAAATATATGTTCCAAGGTAATTCAGTTTGTATGTCTTTTGTTATCTCATCCATCACTAGGGCGAATAGGAAATGACTCAACGCAGACCCTTGATGCAATCCAATAGTGATCGAGAACTCACTTGTCACCCCACTGCACGTTCTCACATTGGATGCTACTTCGTCGTACATGCCTTTAATTATATTGACATACTTGATGTGAACTTTTTTCTTCATCAACGCGCACCATAATATATCCCTTGGTACTTTATCGTAGGCCTTCTCCAAGTCTATAAAGATCATATGCAGATCTTTACTCCTATCACGATAACGCTCGACAAGTTGACGAAGTAAATGGATAGCTTCAGTGGTTGACCGTTCTGTCATGAACCCAAATTGGTTCTCCGATATCTTAACCTTCCTCCTTAAACGACATTCAATTATCCTGTCTCAAAGCTTCATTGTGTGACACATGAGTTTTATACCACGATAGTTGGTGCAACTCTGAATGTCACCTTTATTCTTATAGATAGGGATGAGAGTACTCTTTCTCCATTCATTTGGAATTTTGTTACTCCTCCAAATCTTGTTAAATGGATTTGTTAGTCACTTTATCCCCGTCGGTCCTAAACATCTCCATACTTCAATAGGGATTCTATCAGGACCAACTGCTCTTCGTGCTTTCATTTTGTTCAAAGCTTCTTTAACCTCAGATTCTCTAATTCTGCGAGTAAACTCACGGTTTACGTCATGTTGATGGTTGTATGGTCACCTAAATCTTGGCAAAAGCCACCGTTGAACAAGCTGTTAAAATAATTCTTCCATCTTGTTTTGATGTATTCATCTCGAACCAAGACTTTATGGTTTTCATCTTTTATGCATTTCACTGCACATAAGTCTCTTGTCTTCCTCTCCTTCGCTCGGGCAATCCTGTAGATATCTTTTTCTGCCTCCTTGGTATCCAATTTATCGTACACTTCTTTGTAGACTTTAGTTCTAGCATCTCGAACTGCTGTCTTCGCTTCTTTCTTGGCAAGCTTATATCTTTCGAAGGTGGCCCATTGTTCTTCTTCAGCTCTCTGTAAGCGTCCCTCTTGATTTGGATAGCCTTCTTTACGCCTTCATTCCACCATGATGTGTCCTTACCTGGTGGAGCATATCCTCTTGACTCACCAAGGAGCTTTGTAGCTACCATCTTAATGCCACGAACCATTTTGTTCCAGGTGGTATCAGGATCATCTCTTGGCGTCCACTTAACTTCCTCAACTACCTTCTCTACAAAAGCTCCAAAGTTATTCTTTTAACCGCCACCACTTAACTCTAGATTCTAACTTATGCTTAATTCTAGTAGCCCTATTCTTAATCCTAACATCTAAAACTAAAAGTCGGTGTTGGGTTACTACACTCTCTACTGAAATTATCTTACAATCCAAGCATTTAACTCTATCTATCCTTCTAGCCAAAAAGAAATATATTTGGGTTGCACTAGACCCACTTGCAACCATTGTTTGAAAAATTACAATTTACATCCTCAACTTTCATGAATTGTAACACTTTGCATCCTATTGACTCGATTTTGTATTTTTATCGAAGTTTTATCTCCGCAATCGATCATCACCTTACATACTCAAACTTATATACATTTACGTTAGGTATTCCAAATTTTTAAAATAACAAAAATAATATTTTTAGTATCAAAATTCTCTAGTTAACGATTACATAAAATGGAATTTTGACACCCCAAATATTAATTTTGATTTTTTAAAATTTGCAATAGTTTGTTTAAGTGGCTCTAAGTTTGAATATGTAAGACAATGATGAAATGCATCGATAAATTTTCGATAAAAACACAAAATCTAGTCAAGATAATGCAAAGTGTTACGATTCATTAAAGTTGATGATGTAAACTGTAATTGTTCAAACAATAGTTGCAAAGTGAAATTTAGATCTAACTATAGGATGTTTTTGGTAATTTCCCCGTATTTTTAATAATTAACATCCTGAGAAAATATATTGGAAATGCGACATTGTGTAGTTTTGTTAGTGTTGGCATTGCTGATAGTCGATGATATGATTTTAATGGTGGTCCACACCTCAAGTGGGGTGCAATAATTATGCACTTGGCTTGATATGAAATGTCCTCAATGTCCGACTCTCCTCATTAGCTTTACTTGAGTAAATCAATGAGCAGTCAGCATTATAACTTCGGCATATGCTAGTTGAAAATCCTTCTCATTCTCGTTTACAAAGGGTAAGATGAAGAAGACAGAGTAGACTGTGAAGAAACATTGTGTTTGCAGATTATCTAACGTGTTGACGGGTGATTGTGCATTTGTTTTCTACAAAGTGCCTGAAGCACTCTATTTTTTATTATGTTCCATAGTCTCGGAATTTACATGCTTAAAAATATCGATTTTGCTAGGAAATAGGAACCACTGGAATTTTAGATGTATATTAACTTGTTTCTTCTCTTTCTTAGAAACGGCCCATTGCTTTTGCCTTGAAGTTTGAGATAGGAATCTAGGTTCCGTAACTTGACTTTATTCTTATGGTGTACAATAAAAACCCTGAAAAATATGGGTTTGCAAATGTGTATTATACCAAATTTACGATCTCAAATGTCACTCTTGTCTGTTTCTCAGCCTTCAAAAATAGCGTCGTGGAATATTGGGAACCCACAGGGTTTAGGTAGCTCTGCTCGATGAAAAATATGATTTTCCCTTACTATGATCTTTCCATTTTTACCCATTTCTTTGATAAAATCTACCAACTTGGCATTAATGACATCGACATCAGCTGCATCAGGATCTTGACTTTTTAGGGAAGAACCTAGCTTATCATTAAAAGTGCTCATTAAACCATGACAACATACTGAAGAGACACGGTGCAAGCCTTGAATTACTTTCTTCAGGATGTATTCAGTCGATACTCAAACACCCTGATACCAAACCACGACCCGGAAGCTTGGTATTGGTTTGATTTAGAGAACCAATCCCACGATAATGACCATAACAATCTCTAACCAATTTTCACTATAGTTTTGATTTGTTCCAGAACCCCTTCTTTGTAGAATGGAGACGGTGAGTCTGGATCTTGAACATCAAAAGAATTAATCTTGATAATTTTGAGTTGTTTGCAAGACTTGAAGAATTGTTCTCAAGTTTGAGAGAAGATTCACAATTTTATTGATGAAAAACTATATAATTCTTACATGATTTCACCCCATGCGTTTATATGTGCATGTGGAAACTAAAACAACTATAATGGGCTTTAAGTGCTGTCTTGTGTAGCCAATCGAAACGATTAAATAAAGACTACAAATTAGATATAAAAATCACTCTTGAGAGGCGCCTCTAATTGGTCAGAATAAATGAACCTGCCGATAGCTAGAAGCCAATCTTGGACAACTTTTTGATTGTTCTACTTTGATTTTCAACATATTTTTCTCCACGTTTTTCCTTTCTTTAAATCGTCAATTTACGATCCTCAGTTTATTCTTATTTCCATCCTGTTAATGAGTATCAAAACACGTGAGTGGCCCTCCATTAATTTGCTTGTTGATCTTGAACAAGATCACGTTAGGTGCGAAGTGCTTTTAGCTTTATATAAATTTCAATTTTTATATTTTTGTTGCAGAGCATTTGTTCTACCTGTAGCTGTTCTCATAAAAT
Source organism: Haberlea rhodopensis (assembly GCA_907163345.1). Lineage (NCBI taxonomy): Eukaryota > Viridiplantae > Streptophyta > Magnoliopsida > Lamiales > Gesneriaceae > Haberlea > Haberlea rhodopensis. The sequence continues at coordinate 29,100,618 of CAJQUN010000001.1, forward strand.
CTTTTTATCTGTTTGTAGCTTTAACAGATAGATAAAGTAGTGGGCTGGAACTTTATTATGTGGATTATTGATTATTAATCTTCATTTATATGCTTGATGCTTGTCATAATAGATTGCAGAATTTTTGAACACATTCACTCTAATTGTTTGGCTGCAGACTTTTTTTTTTTGTTATTGTTATATTATTTGGAAGGCTTGCTCTAGCCAACTAGAAGTTAATTTTACCTAATTTTTGTTGTCTCAGTAGATGTCCAATTGCTGCTTTGCGGCAGTGATATGGCATATTGGGTGGTTTGAAATTTGATACTAGTCTTGTTGGGATCATACTTGATCTCAAGTCCATACTTATCTCAAATGTAGCTTGGAATGCGGAGACCTTGAAACATGTTATGTATATAGGATTTGTTGGTATGCCAATTTTGATAGACATTGGCTACGACTAATGTACTTAAATTATTGAGCTTTGGATACATATAAAAGGTAGGGAAGTTGTTAGGGTGAAATAATTTCCCCTACTAGGAAAACGATCGGCGCTTGAGCTGCTTTTGCAGCTCGATCGGCGCTTGTGCTGCTTTACGCTTTAAAAGATTTGAGTTGCATCGTTACCACCAGCCACATCGTTGGGTAAAGCGGCAAGCACTTGGTCCTACAATTGGTGTCATCACGTGTTCGATTCCTATGAATTACAATGAATGCAATTATTGGGAAGAGATTTTTGTGTACAATAATTCCCCCTGCTAGTAGAGCGATCAACACGTAGCGCTTAGACTGTGCTATGGTTTTAAACATTTGAATTGTAATGTTACCACCCGCTATAGCTTTTGCTAAAGCGACAAGCGTTTGATATCAAAATATTGATCCGCCTTCACAACCCTGCGCATTGGATCAATCCCATTAAACTTGGCATATCCAACCTCAGTGTATATCACATCTCATCAGACACGTAATTCCGATCCAAACCTTTTTTAACCCCTCCGTTGAACACATACTTTCGGTGATGTCCCTTCATCCTTAGTGCCAATGTTTTGAAAACTCTGGTTAGTGTGCTTATCTCGTCGTCCATGGACGGCTTCCACCTTCTGTTATTTTCCTCGTGAGACAACACCATCTCCGCCAGTGTCGTGTGGTCTCCATTAGTGTACCTCAGGTCTTTCTCGGATCGGATCCAGCAGGTCGGACCAGTTGATACGACCACAATTTACTCCACAGATTAATTGAATTCAAAGTGCAAACAATACAAAAATTTAAAAGAAATACATTGAAAAAATAAACTCTCCCTCACTCAACTCAAGGAGGAAATCCCCATTGTCCTAGCAAATGCTAGCTCACTAAATAACAAAATTCTCCGTGCCACACCCCTCCCCAACCCAACCCAACCCAACCCAAACCAAAATATTCCCCCTCACCCTTCCTCCTTCACGTGTTTCAAGGCTCTTCTTTGATGGGCTTTATGGATTTCATATCTCCTCTCTTGGGCTTCTCTTGTTGGTTCTGGATTTGGATTCACTGCTATTTTTCCCTCGACCAATCCGAAAAAGCGTAATGAACATGGATATTTCCTCTATTTTTTATCCAAAACAAGACCTAAATTTAACTAAATTTAACAAGTCTTCTTCCATCTCTTGATTCCCATTGAAAATTCTTTTGTTACAATGCAACCAAATTGTCCAAACTGTTGCCTTCCAGATAGTCATCCAGCATTTCTCTCCCTTTCTCTGTCCCCATAGACCTTTGTGATAAATTAAATGATCAACTGGATCAGAGCTAAGTACTAGTTTTAGCCCTAACCACTCATAACATTTCATCCATAAAGCGCAAGGCTCTGGGCAAGAGAACAATAGGTGCTGAGTTGTTTCCTCCTCTTCATTGCAAAGCTCGCAAGATTCTGCTATTGGTCCCGATCTAATTGAACGTCTGCGCAAATTCTTCTTCGTTGGGATCCTGTCTCGAACTATACGCCAAGCAAAAACTCCTACCTTATCGGGGGCCAAAGTGTTCCAAATAATGTCATATGCCGACTTTGAATCTCCTTCCTGAACCTCACCCTGTTAAAAAACTCGTACGCTGATATGACTGAGTAGCATTTATTTGAATCATAATGCCATTCCCACTTGTCTTTGTTACCTTGAACCAATGGATACCTGTCAATAAGATTTATTAAATTCAGAAAAAGTTCTTTTCCCACTCAAATAACTCTCTTCTCTAGTCCGACCTCCATATCCACTGACCCTCTACTCACCCCCTATGTGACCTATTAAAATCTATCTGTTTCTCGGTATTGCCGCCAATCTAGGGAACTTTAAATCCAAGCCATCCTCTCCTACCCAAATGTCCCTCCAAAATTGAGTCCCAGCCCATTCCACCAAACCGAATGCACATCTCTTATTCTTTCACTCGCTACCAATAATTCCAACCCATTCCGAGTGCCATATTTTGCTTCAGCACCTTTTTCCACAAAGAATCCCCACCCTTAATGATTTCCCATCCCCATTTACCAGAAGTGCCTTATTAAAATAATCCACCCAGGCCTCCATTAGATTTAGATTTACAAATCTCTGACCATTCACACAGGCTACTTTCTGGCAACCCCACACCCCCCCCCACACCCCCACACAACCCCCACAAAAAAACAGATTGCAAAGATCTCAGTTTAGAGAGAATTGATTTTGGTGCACGATTAAGGGAAAAATAGACAGGTAGAGAAGACGGCACAGCGCTGAGCAAAATCCGCCATCCCCCAAGAGACAGGTTCTTATCCTCCCAGGTGGACAAACGATTCAGAAATTTCTCCACTACCGGAGCCCACATGGCACGTTTATTCGGACTCATCCCAATTGGAATACCCAAGTACCTAAAAGGTAAACTCCCCACATTGCAGTTCAGGATATCGTCCAGAGCCACCATCCGCCTCTCCTCGGCATTTATGCCTATAAGGTGACTCTTGTTGAAATTGATTTTCAGTCCAGAGAGCAGTTCGAATAATCGTAGAGTTCCTTTGAAAGCTTTTCCATTTTCCTCCGTTGCCTCAACTATGAGTAACGTCTCAAGCATATTGTAGATGAGATAATGGAACTTGATTTCTCCCAACTTTACTAACAGCCCACAAATCGTTCTCTACGGCCTTCCTAATCATTTTGTTGAGCGCCTCTGCAACAATCAAAAACAGAAATGGGGACAATGGATCCCTTGTCTTAGGCCTAGCTTCAGATTGAATTCTACTGATCTGCTGCCATTAATTAACACTGAAGCCTTCGCACTAGTGACACATTCCCTAATCCAAACTCTCCATTTACCATCGAAATTCATTAAATGCATAATATTATCTAGAGACTCCCAATTGACCGAATCATATGCTTTCTCAAAATCCACTTTAAAAATCAGTCCTTGCCCATTCTTTTTCATCCATTCATCTATAAATTCACTTATTATCATGACCCCATCTTGTAAATTCCTATTCCCCACAAACGCTAATTCCGAGTCAGATATGACCTTGTTAACCACTCTGCTCAACCTGTTTGCCAAAAGTTTAGCCAAAACTTTGTACACACAACCTATCAGAGAAATCGGTCTGTACTCTCCAATCTTAATCGGATTTTCAGTTTTGGGTATCAAAACAATGAAAGATGGGTTTTCACCCTTTGATTATTTTCCCATTCCTGTGGAATTCAGATAGAAATTTCATGAAGTCCTCTTTGATGACAAGCCAAAACTCTTTAATAAACCGGAAATTGAAACCATCCTGTCCCGGACTTTTGGAGCTGTCACAACCCCAGAACGCATTCCTAACTTCATCCTCTGCGAAGTCAACTATTAAGAAAGTATTCGCGCGATTGCTCAATTGTTTAAACTGGATGCCGCTAATTTGTGGTTGGTTCCATGCCTGCTGATTAAATTGATTCTCAAAGTATCTTTGAACTCCCATTTCGACAGAATCTACCTAGGTCCCCTCGATATCCAGACCCACCAATTCATTTCTTTTCGTCCTCTGATTAATACACCTATGAAAGAAGCTAAAATTAGCATCTCCCTCTTTGATCCACTTAAGTCTTGGCTTCTAGAAAAGCAACGTGTCCTTCATCCTGAATTGTCCTTTTAAATTAACCACCTCATTCCTACGCAAATCGACATCCCTTGGCTATAGTTCCCTCTGGTCTGCAATCACATTCCAGTCCCGAATTCTTCCTCTACTCTCTTCTATCATAGTTTCCAAATTTTCCGAAAACCTTTTTATTCCACACTTATAATTTATTCTTCAAAAGCTTAAATTTTCCCTTCAAAATAAAACTACCCACATCTCGCTCCATTCCTTTTCGACAAAGTTTTTAAAAGCCAGATGTAACAGCCACGAATCAAGAACTCTCAACGTTTTTGGACCCCAATACTCGATATGCGATTTCAGCATAATGGCACAATGATCCGACTGGATTTGTTACAAGCCGCACTAAATTAAGTTGGGCCACTCTTGGAACCACCCGGGTGATAAGAGGAATATGTCCAATATTCTAACACACGTCCCATCAGGGCGATACCATGTAAACTTTCTACCAACCAGCGGTAAATCAATGAGCCTAGTCTTAATGATGAAGTTTCTGCCTCTTCTCTCATTCCGTCGCCTAATGGCATTAAAATCACCACAAATGAACCTATTTATTCTCCGTCGATTCCTCCAATTTTGATACGATTATTTCCCACGTTTTTCGACGCGAATTCACCTGGAGAATATACGTTGACAATGTGCATTTAATTTTATCCCAGAAGCCCTCCACCCCCAACAACCCTACTTCTCCCCAAAAGCTCTCCATTTGAAAGCTATCTTTTTTTTCCAAATACATAAAAGCCTCCTTGCTGCTCCTAAAGCCCCTTTAAATACCCAGTCAAAGTCCTCATCTCCCCAAATAGTGTTGCACATTTCTCTGGGCACTACTTCTAACTTCATCTCTTGTAAACAAAGAAAATCAATCCTCTCTTTCAAAACCAACTCTTGAATGACCCGTCTTTTGATTCGACCCCCAACCCTCTTATATTGAAACTTCCAATCTTCATAAATACCCATTCACGTCCCCAACCTCATCATTGACGATTCTAAGATCCCTCGATTGCTTTTTTGTCCCTAACTTCCATATCCACTAACCTATCAATGATTTCCTTGTCGTTTCCATTCCCCTCTATGCCCAATTGCGTCATGAATTCCCAAATATCCTCTGCCTTCCTAGATAGATCACAACTCTTCGCAATATTGAGCCCATCCACTTTCAATGTACTACCGGAGTGACCAGATTGATTCAACAGAAGAGGATCTATCTTGTCCCGTTTGCAAAACTTCGTGGACCCTATCTCCCCTGTGCCTTCTCCTTCCTGAAGCTTACCTCCTTCTCCTCTGCCCACATGCCCTCAGCAGAACTCCTCCATTTCCCCTTCTCTTTTTTCTTCTTTGCTTTCGACAACCTATTCTTGATTTGATTTCTATGCTTCCGGCTACCCTTCCCTTGTGTCTCATATATTGTATGATAGGCCTAAGAGAGCTATCCAAATCCCGTAGAATTGGCTTTGAATGGCTGCCCTCTAACTTTTGATCTAAAACGCTATCATCCCTCATTTCTTGAGATACATCGCATTCAACAGCCTTTTCTTTTCCTTTAGCCATTGTAGAATCATGATTTTCTTGATGTGATTTGAGTGACTTGACTTTTGAATTACCTCCTCCCAATCCTTCCCTTCTAACAAGGTCTCTAGGAATCTTCTCCTCGAAGAATTTTGAATCTGAAGACGATGAGGCTAAGAATCCTTTTAAATCGGATTGCCCGCCCAACTTGTATGAGCAGGAAGTCACACTCTCCAGACCATCCTGATTAACTAGGTCCTCTAAGGCTCTTATCTGGAACACTGAGCCATCGATGTCTACTTTGAAAGTTTTCTTGAGAAACTCCTGAGAAGGTGAGGACTATCAAAATTCTACCGAACTCCATATTATCTTTGTTGATCGTTTCCTTGCTAATTTCCATAAGCTTCCCCAACTTAGTTGCTATCAAGCCAAAAAATCTCGGACACCAAACATGTCCTGGAATGCCTGAACATTTGATCCATACTTCCAAAAAATCTCGGACACCAAGCATGTCCTGGAATGCCTGAACATTTGATCCATACTTCTCTATTTGAGTTAAAATTCCCTTCATTCCACATGTGAATCTCTTTGAACCAAAAGCCTAGCCACTCTTTATCCTCCTTGAGTATCTTTGCTAATCGATCTTTCTGTTCATTAAAAATCAGCAACTTGGAACCTCCCACGGGATTAACTTTGGTTCCTAACAGTCCAGTAGACCTGACGTCGTCTTGTACTTGAAACCTATTATTCTGATCATGCAATGTGCACATTAGACAGCCCTCAATCCAATTTCTGTCTTCATGTTTAGTTTTGAAAACCAAACTTGTCCATTTTTCTGATTTAACCAATGGGTCTGCTGTCCTCTTCGCCCCTTCATTCTACCCACAGCTGCTGCATAAGACTTTCCGTTCGTTGGTGTCTTGATGAATCAACATGAATATCGTCCCGACTAAATCGAGGAGTTTTGACTTTAAGTTTATATGAGCCCAGCCAAATTTGATTCAGTTGCTCCTCCAGTTCTGATCCTACTGAGTGTGCCTTTACCTTTGATGTCTCTCTTTTTTGGCACAAACGAATCACTCACTTCGCCAAATTTCTTGAACGCAAATCGCATATTCTATGGAGGCCATCCCTTCGGAAAGTTGGTGAAGAAAAACTGGAATTGAGTCGTCTTTGAAGTCCTCGCTCAGCTTTTGGCTCAACCTTGTCGGGTTCGGCCCTGCGACTTTGCGAAACGAACGGGGATCTTATCACTGTGCTGCCTCTCACCCGGCCTAAACGAAATCTTTGGAACGGCTCTCTCATGCCCGGAAGGGTTGGGGAAGTGGTAGTCATGGAGCCGGATAGGTTTCATAACGGCGATGGGTTGAAAAAATCTGGAGGGTATTTGAATACCTGAACCTCTCTTGCTCTCTCTAGGGATAGACATACTAAGGTAAGAAGCACGATAGTGATTGAGATGCGAAAACAGTTTATTGGAGATAGAAGGCCCGAAAAACTTGCGATAAACCCAGGGGAATAACGATGAAAGCTCAGAGAAAATTAGGCCTGGGGATTGCGCACAGGCTGAAGGGCGATGAAGACCGATGAAGACTGAAATACGAAAACAGTGGAAAGTGGGTTTGAATACGCCCACAGGGTTGAATCGTGAGTTTGGTTTAAACACACAGTGGAATTCGCGGTGAAAAAGTCAGAAATAAAGTTTTGATGATGAATCGAAACTGTAGAATGCATCGAAACTGTTCGCGCACAGGGTTGAATCACGATTTTGGTTTATACACCCATGTGGAATTGGCGATAAAAAAATTCTAAAAATAAAGTTGCCCGATGAAGAATCGAAAGGGAAGGATGGATCAAAACTGATTAACACCCAGGTGGAATTGTGGCAGGCGGTGAAGGGAGTCGGCGGTGAGCATGGGATTGACGGAAATAAAGGACGAACAATGAGAAAGCTTGGAGCGCATTTTTTAGAGCGGCAAGATACATACAAAGATAACCTAATTAATAATCAATTATTTCGGTCTGTAATTGAATTAACCGATTTTTTAGGAAAAAAATTAAAATTTTAAAAGATAAGAGAATTTATACACTGCATCGCTATTATACGTGAATTTACTGATTTGTTGGTCAAAATGTTTGGACTACTCTACCTACACATGAACAAGTTGCATACAATCATATTTAGAACGCATCAGATTCTTAAGTCTTTTCCTAAACCACTTACCGTTCAGTTGCTGGGAAGACTGAAAAAAAAAAAAAAAAGAAACTTTACGGTAACGGTTGGCTAATTTTTAGTCTAAAGGCAAGAAAATAATTCCAGAAACAAAATTTGAGCAGAAAGTGTGAGGATGAACTTGCCTAAGTTATGTACACAAAGGGTTAATGAGCAATAATCCATCCCTCGGTAAAGTTAAGTTTGGAAATGTACAACATCAAAGATTCTTTATGGGTTCCCATAACAGCTTGAGCAACAAGGCATAGCTTTTAAGGCTGGGAATAAGTCTTACCTTTCATAGCGTCGATTTTCTCACCCGCCGGCGTTCGATTTCTACGATTCTCTTCAGTCTTGATTCAGAAGCTAGGGCATCCGGGCAAGAGAATGAAGAAGAAATCAATGCTTTCTTCCCTATATGCTTAGCTGCATAGTTCGACATAAATAACCAAAGCCAACGGCCTAACATCATTAATTTTACAAGTATTACGGCCCCTACATAGAAATTCAATATTATTTAAAAAATAAATTTATTAATTTTGTTTAAACAATTTTTTTGTAACAATAAATGAAACTTAAACGAATTTAATCGCTATGTTTAAATATTAACCAAACCGAATTTTCTAATTAACCAAACCGGACATGAACCAAACCGGATTTACGAATTAATTTAGTTCGAGCGGTTATTTTGTTGTAACCGGAATTTTGCTCACCCATAACGAATATATGGGGGTTGAATGCAGTGATATATGTTTACTTGCGTTTGAATGTGTTTGAGATCTGCTGATCGGGGCTTGTGATTCTTGTGAAACATAAATAGTGGATCTGGCCTCAGTTCATGCAATGAGTAAATACCCATAGCTGGATAGGCTTACAGTCAGGTCTGGCTATTTCTTTTCAATTTTCATCGCTTGCCTCTAGTTTTTTTACTTATTGGTATTGTACAATTGTTGGATAGATTTTTACCTTTTAATAACCAAGTTTGTAAGGTGTGCCTTGATATGGTATTATGAAATGCCATATATCCCTGATTTTAACAATTCAGTTGTCCACGTGTTTCTTTAGATTTAGCTTTCCAACTTTCCTGGATATATATATGGTAGGCTTAAGTAGTGGCAATAATGCCACCGCTTCTAGAAATTATGTTGCTTTGGATGAAATGATTCGAATTTAACATGAGAATGTTATAATGAATTTCAAATGGCGCTATTATAGATGGCTTTGAAATTCGTTATATTAATAGATGTATTTGAAATGGTAGGGGAAGAATCTGAAATTCATTGAATTCAAAACAATCCTAACAATTGTAGTGAATTTATATATTTGGTTTCAATTCTTTGAATCCAAACATACTAGTTATCTTTTCTTATTGTTTCATCAATTGTTTGTGCAAGTCATTAGTACCTAGTTGGTACATTGACTTCGTGCTAAGTTTAATGTCTTTTGGAAGCTGATTTGTGTGTTCTCAAGTCTCATAGCCAATAATTGATGCTGTAAGTGGAAGACATTTATTTCATCTGTTGATATAGATGATTGAATGACTCTAGAACATAAGTATATCTAAGTTGGCACGTCTTCAGAGACGTCTAAATTGGTTAGGGGTAATCCTACTCTGAGAAATAATTTTCTATATAGTTATCCATCTATCAATATTATTTTAATGTTTTGATTAGCTGACTAGTGAAACTAGTGAATCTTTCATGATTTATTGTGCAAAGTTGCCTACGTGTCTGAGAACTTCAACATAGTTTTGACGTGAAAATACAGGGCTTCAAAAGATTTTCCAGACATGCATAGTCTTATCATGCATGCATACAACTCAGACAGTGCTGAATCAATTGTGGATCACCTGGCCTTTCACAAAGCTTTGTGCATTCTTATGGGCTGGAACTATTTAATGCCTCCCGATAACTCGAAAGCCTATCATAAATTTTCTTCTGATGATGCTGAGGCAAACCAGGTTGATCTAATTATGTGGCCGCCTTCAGTATTAATTCATAATACCATCACTGGAAAAGGTAGAGATGGGCGTTTGGAAGGTTTAGGAAACAAGGCAATGGATAGTATTCTTAGAGGTATCACACACCCATCCTTTTTAATGTTTTTTCTATTTATTGCGAGGTGATCTTTCAGATTGTCGGGGCAATCTTGAATGGCTACACCAGTAATGCATGTGCGTTTTATAGCATCCACTAGGTTTTTGTTCCCTTCCAGACTATCAGTTGTCCATCCTCTGCAGTTTGAAATGTCATGTGTTGTCTGCTTCACCTAATGAATTTGTTGGCGCCATTATTCCCTTCAATACTATGAATTTTACTCCTCCCACAACCGACTATTATTGTTTTTAGTGCAGATGACTGGAGAGCTGTTGTAATTGTTATAATATTTTGTCTCTGTTATCTGTTTATCAGGCAACAGCTTTTGGTGCATTTGCAAGATCCTTCCTATTTGCACTAGAATAGCTTTTTTCAGTTAGGGAAGGATCTATCTTAAGTTTCTCCAGGCTTATTGGTCAGTGGTTTGAATGAAATGTAGTGTCAATTATTTTTTATGTTATACCATTTGATCTAATCAAGTAATAGATGCCCTCTATGCTATATCAGCTCCTAAATTGTGTGATTATTTATCACTGCAAGAGGGTGTGCGACTAATGATCACATGCATCCTACTTTAATAGTACCCATATTCATATCCATGAGGATCACAATCTGCTGAGTTAACTTGCTTGTTACATTCCTTCATACTTGGGCTGTTGATCTATTTTTTTGAGCTGAGTATATCACTTAAAAGAGCATATTACTTAGGTTGTGAAGCTCTTTATTAAGTGTGTCCTGTTGTTTTTCACATCTACTATCAATATTTACTGGATCGGCGTGCTGGATACATTTTGTTTTTATGATGCAATTTGGTGATTAAATTTTCTGTTGGAAAAATGTTGATGCTCATGGCATCCGTGCAGCAACTATGCATTCTGTATGCCAATAAGAAGTTATTTACCTTTTTATTCGGCGGAATTTTCTCTAGTTCATTAAATGCGTGACAGATAAATAGCCCTTCCCTTTGTTCTGTCCGAGGAGTTTTTTATTTTTTAAAATTTAAGGCCCTATTTTCAATATAAGGAAGCTCTAGCATATCATATGCAGGTTAGTTAATTGGGATGACTGACCTAGTATTTGTTTGAATATTTCTCCTCTCATCAAATCTGATATTTTCTTGTCTCCTTAAGCTTATGTATGCATTATAATCAGGTGCTTGCAATTGCACATCTTATTATCAATATATTGTAATATTATTCTCACTCTTCGCTTTCTCAACTTGGTGGTGGGTGAGTTTTTCCATATTTTTAGTGATCATTTATGTCTAATCAGAGTGACTGTAAACATTCTCAGATGGTGTTTCCTTTTGAAGATGACGGCTCATGTCTGTCATGTGTGCAGTCACCTAAGCTTAAACTCCCTTAAGTTGTAGATTTTATTTTATTAATTTAAGATTTTATATAATGGAAGGTTCTATATCCCTAACTCGGTATAATTTTTGAAAGGTGGTCCAATGGTATAAAAAAACCTGATTAGTTTATGATCCTTCGCTAGTTGAAATAATGTGGATCATCTGATTGAAAAAGATTATCCGTAGAACGTGGCTCTCCAAAAACCGATGTTGGAAACAGATGAACTCCAAAAAATTTAGTGATATCTGATGAGTGGATATCAATCGTGCTCAATTGTATTTTGAAAGAATAATAGGGCGTTACATATTTTTTGAATCAGATAGGATGAATAGAGATGGCAAGTTTATATTTTGATGGAGTGCAAAAACAACCGTCCTTTGTCAATTGAAGGCTATGTCATGGATTTCCAATATTCTCTGTTCTTCTGTGTTCACGTGAATTTGACTGTATCTTGAGCTGCAAATTAGAAGTTCCCTTACTGTTGAGAGCTGCATAGATTAATATTGCGGTTGACTGTTCGATCTGTATTTTACTGCTACATAATTTTCAATCAAACATTATTGTTTTCACTTGTTCTGGAAGTGTATTTTCCATCTCCTCATTAGCACTCCATTCATAATTTCTTCGTTTGGCAGCATGCCTTGGAAATAAGATAAATTAGCAGGATTGGATTGATGCCATGATCTTACATTTGTAGAGGTTTCCTGCTTCAAGTTACCCCAGTGGTGAAATGGGCCTAGGGATCTTGAATTGTACTTGCTGTCTGTTAAATATTAGTGTTACTCATTCTTGCCTTTTCATAAATCTGTGTTTTAGATCTGGGATTCCCTACTGCCAAGTCAATGTCCATGCATTCAAGAGAAGGCCATCTTGGCATCCATACCATAAAATTCCCAGGTGATGAATCTGGTTTAAAGGAGGCCTTGCGTCTGGCAGAATATTTCGAGAGAGAGAAGCAGGGGCGAAAAGCATGGGCCCACTTTAAATCCTCGGTCACCCTTGGTAAAGAAGATGAAAACAATCCAAACCTTGTGAAACCAGACTTCAAGACCGGGGAAAAAACAAGGGTTTTGTACGGGCATCTAGCTACCGTTGCTGATCTGGACAAGGTCACGTTCGAGATCAAAAAGAAGGTTACAATTGTGAGCAAAAAGGAATTCAAGCAATCCAAATGATATATCCTTGTTGAAACAATGAAGTCTCAAAGAACATGCATATTCTTAAGCGTATGCAATTTGGTGGACTCATGGAGGCTAGAACATGATTTATATATTGGGTTGTTTTCTGGGAACAAGACTTGTTTGTAAGAGTAGTACATTGACCTAATGGCTCTGTGGTTTTGTATTTGAACCATGATTTTTACTGTCGCATCGCTCTAAAGCCGAAATATAGTTACATTATATATTTTAAGATCTTTGTAGTATTCACTAGCGGTATTATGAAATTATATTGAGTAGATTCCTCATATTCTTAAAGAAAAAGAAGAAAATTATTTATTGCTGCCTCTATGAATCAAATAAACGTAAGGGCTAATCCAAGTATAGCCATATTTGTCAAATCATATTTTTTTTAAAAAAATTATATATAATTTTACAAAATTGTTAGTTTTATTTTATCAAAATATAATTACTCCAGCGGGGGTAACAGGCGATCTTTTCCTGAAATAGAAGAACTTTACATATTTTTTAATTGAAAGTTAAAAGTTTCGAGCATTAATGTTGAAACCACATAAGGAATCAAGTTGGGTCACACACGTGTCATCCTTATCCAATAGCTTCTTTAAGTTAGAATATCATCGTTAATCCTTTGAACTCTGGATTTTTATATATAACTTTGAGCTATGTCTTTTTTGGTCATACCAATTCAAGTTGGGTCACACACATGCGTCATCATTCTCCAAGAGCTTCTTTAAGTTAGAATATCATCGTTGATCATTTGAACTCCAGATTTTTATATATAACTTTGAGTCAAATCTTCTTTGGTCATACCACTTGTTGTGATTGAACAATGTTGTTGATGGTTGCACTAAATATTTAATATCAGTGGATATAAACATGTGACCGAGAAACATAGTCACATCTTATGTCATAAAGATATAAACAGTAGAAATCAACATTAATATCATTAAAAATGAAAAAAAAGTTATTAATTTTAAAAAGGAAAAAATTGTTAACTCTAAGAGAAATGGAAACTATTTTATTTATCAATCCAAAAAAACCCAAACAAGCCTTAGGTTGGAACTTGGGAACACAGTAGTCCATATCTTTTCCATCACCGGACGGCCTCCCATCTCGCCTCCCCACTACTGTCATCTCCTTGGTTGAATCTCTTAGGTATTTTATATTTCTCCTCTTGATTCTTCGTGTATTTCCCCAAATTAATAGAGGCAAACTACGACGGATTGGTTTCCTTCATATCACTAGCTATAAAACCCTGATTTTTTCTATGGGTCCGAGTTTTCTAGAATGGAATCTTTCTATGTTTATGTTGTTGTGGCAGCCAAAATTTGACTCTATAGTGGTGAAGTTGATTTAATTTATGGTCATCTAGTTTCCAACAATTCTCTGATGATGGTTGTGTATTAAGTAGACTTCTCTCTGAACCAAAAGATAATGAACCTCGGTTCATATGTAAAATCCGTGCCAAGCGGTTTGATAGATTGCAGACATGCACGGTTCCATAAATAAGTAAGATTGAGGCGTGAATGTTTCTTTGTGGAGCTCATTTAGCTTAGATCTGAGTTGTGCAACACTGTAAAATCCACATGTGGTATGTCGTTAGGAAGCAATTAAAACCACATCGGGGATATGGGTAAGACTTGGGGAGAACGTAGCCTCACGATTCTACACACATACAGTAGCAGAAATTGTAAGCATAAAGTATATACTTACACCATTACTTAGAAACTAAGAAAAGAGAACTTCACCTGTTCACCACTCACCTCTCACTGAAGAATGGAATGGGTTTATAGCTGACAACCCCTAGCACCTGCAACACTTTTGTTGTGGGAGAAATCATTGAGCATTAAGTAAACACGAGGAATTTAGGAAACACCTCATCGGTTAGGGAGTCTCATATCAGAATTAAGGGTTTAGAATATTCCAGGATAACATTACAGAATTGGACAGAATGGGCAGATTATGCCATTTTTCATTATTCGCATCTGAATATTACAAGTTTAACTTAACCCAGTTTTATGAGATCTCAATTCCTGGTGTGTAAGCTTACCAGAAGACTAAAGGTTCATTGAAAATGTCTATATTCCTTAATAGTTTGTCTTTGGGAAACTTACAACTAGCAGAGTGGTCCAGAATAAAACCTGAAAACTATTTGCTGAGATGTTTCTAACATTAATTTATTGTTTTAGGCATCAGCTGTCGTAATAGAATAAGATGAGCATGATTTTGCTCCCATTAGAATTCACAATCTTCCATTTATTGACATTGAAAAGTGAGCTGCTGACAAAAGTTCCACTATCTTGTTCACTTCAGCCAAAATTAGTTTATCTTCTAGGTAGCATGCAACTGACACCTTCTGTTATCATGCAAATTTATTGATTTGTGTAGCCTCAATACATACATCTCTGAGAGCTTTATGTGCTAAGAATTCCTATGTTGTCTTCAGATCAATATCATGGCCAACTCTGAAGGTGATAGGAAGGAACCAATGAATGAGCAAGCAGTTGCCAACATATATGGTGCCATGAGGACTGATATGAACCAAATCTACTCCAAGATTACTGAACTAGAAATGGAGGCCAGTGAGCATGCACTCGTGATCGATGCTATTAAACTGCTTGATCCATCGAGAAGATGCTACAGGATGATTGGAGGTGTTCTTGTGGAAAGAACTGTAAAAGAAGTACAGCCTGCCGTCCAACGCAACAAGGAGGGGCTAGAAGAGGTCATTGCTCGACTTAATGAAGCTTTGGAGAAGAAGAAAAGGGAGATAGCTGAATTCGAGGCCAAGTACAAAATAAGAATTACAAAGGGTGATAGTGCGATGAAGGATGAGAGTGGTAAAAAGGAAGGAAATGCACAGGGTGTGCTTGTTGGTCCTGCTGCTTCTAATGAATAGGTCATCTGTTTTGCGGTAACCCTTCGTTTGCTTATTTTGTGATTATCCTGTAATTCTGGTACAACAGTTTTGAACTTATGATGTGGAAACTGCTCTTTCATTTATCTAAAGTTTTGTCATCATTCTATATGACAGAAAAAATAAAATAAAATAAATACGAGCACAAAACACAAATCGTCATAATTCCTAGAATACAGCTGAAGTGAAGGTAAAAAGTCGTCCCCATTCATAAAACAGTACTCTCCCACACTGAATGAAGACATGTCCTACCCCATTTATAAAGCGATAATCTGTTCAATGGTTCGCGGTTGCGGTGTTCGGAATGGAGGTCTTCGTTCCAGTTCCAATGACATTTAAGGAACGGTAAATGAACGGATTTTTTAAAATAAATGAATATTTTAGGAAATTTTTTAAATTTATTTATTCGATACACCCCAAAATGGCCCTTCCGCCGTTCCAGAGTCATAAAAACCGTTACCTCGGCGATTTCCGAGTGCAGAACGCCTTTCCATAACATCCACCTTTACATACTGGAACTCCGGACAGGTAGGGGTCGTTCCGGCTATTCCGATGCCGATTCTACAAGCCATGATCTGTTCATGGTCCCTTTCTTTCATTGTTTTCTTGATTTCCATGTTGCTCAAATCTGTTATTTTATCATCTTGTGGAAAACGCCAAATAGAAGAATTAAAATGTGAAATTTTTCTTTGCTGTCTCTGTTCTAGGTGAAACTCACCAGATGTAAGATAGCTATCAGATTACCCATAAAGGATGGAGATCTCAGTTGAAGCACATGTTGGACCGTGTTATCAGTCTGTCTAAATACATGAAACGTCATGTGGGTGTAAACGTAGTATATTCTTGTATGAACTTCGCATTTTCTTGCATAGTATACTGGCAGATACTGCTGTAGCAGCTGTTCCAAAAGTCCCCTTAATCAGACAATCTCGTGCATTCAATTTGTGTTCTCATAAATGTTGATTTGATTGAAATGACAGATCCATGATCGGAATGACTTACTTTGTGTTGGAAGTTTGCTAAATGCATATTGCAAATCGTCCTCTTCTAGTTATTTCTACAATGACCACACAGTTGTCCTTTTTTGTTTTTTTCACTCTCAGTTGGTCTTGTCTACAGATTCTAAATTTTTATGTGGATTTTTTTGAAACTTGAGTTTTACTTCTACAAAAACAATTGGGGGTCATCCTCTGAATCTCTCATTTTAATTTTTGGATTTTTAGTATTAACATGAATAAATTATATAACCTATACACAATCATTATTTTTCTCTCCTTTTTTTCTCCTTTGTAGTTAAAGATATTCATCATTGGTGAGATTGGTTCGACTGCATTTCATATACATTTAAGGGAAATACAAGTACACATTCGGTTTGACCCTACTTATACATCATCTCAATATAAAAACCCTACCATACCAACTATTTTAGACAAATCATATTGAGTTGGTACAAAAAATATAGCTCACAGCGGGTTCATACAAACATTTTCCTACATTTCATGATATGTCAAACTAAGAAATATAGATTGATAAAAAAAACTAAGAAATATAGACATGAAATATACTATTATATAAAATTTGAGATCGATCGTATAAAAAAAGGGTGACTTTGGTAGACTTTGCGACCTCATAGAAAAGGGGAAGGCTAAGATTAAGATAATGGAGTTTGTCCAGGTAACTGGGTACAATATTACCTACCCAGCTAATCCAATTATCTTTACAAATATTTTCAGACATCTGTAAAATCAATATTTGTAATAGATGATTCGTAGAGTACTTTTATAATCGCATTTGGACATATTTCTTGGATTCTCTTCGCTTGTCCTAACCATGAACTAAAAACAACTATTTAGTTTCCCCAAGAATGTTAAAAAAAAAAAGGAACATCAAATTTCAAGAAGATGAACGTTTGAAGAATCCATGGTTATTAATTTTCTTTCGGGAATGAAATTTACATTAAAAATTTTAGTGATTATTTTATTTTTTAGTTGCTCGGAGAATTTTTAGTGATTATTTTATTTTTTTTGGCAACGAGCAGCCCCTTAGGATTTTGAAATTGGCAATTTACATTTATGTGGTTTGAAAATAGACAGTTTATCCAAATATTATTTTTAAAATAGACATTTTACCTAATTGTGTTTTGAGATAGACAATTTACGAGCCTGTGGTTTGTGAATAGATATAAAACACTCCTCTATATAAGCGGTAATGTTCTTTGTTTTGCAAACACGAAGGGTAAAATGTCTATTTTGAAAACCACATGGTGGTAAGCTGCCTATTTTCGAACCACGGAGTTTAAACTCCTATTTACAAATTATATTTGGATAAATTGTCTATTAACGGTACCATATTAGCTAAATTGCCACTGACTCCAACTTGGATAATCGTGACATGGCATGGTGATTAACCGATCACTTGGAAAATAATAATCGTTTATCTTCGTCCAAAATTGCACTTTTTCGAGAAGATAATTACAATTTAATAACTATTATTGTTTTGCTGATATATATATATATATATATATATATATATATATATATATTATTGTATTATTTCCTCGCAGCCAAAATTTGGCATTGGTTCAAGAAAGCCCTTGCACGTAGTGCACTATATGGGACAACATATTTTGGATTTTGTGAGCTTTACAGAACACTATATCTTAAATTATTAAGAAATTTAAAAACAAAACTTTATAATTAAAATATAAGATAAATAACCTTTATTTCACAGTTGATATATATTTTTAAATTTTTTTAGAAACAACCTAATCTTCAAGATAAGATTGAATAGGAAAACAGGTTCTGCAAACGAGGGAAACACATTCTTTTACATGAACAACACTTTAACTTTTTACCCCGAAACTGGAGTTGAAGACTGGCTGTGGGCACAGGGTAATTTAATATATAATAGTGACTCCACATACTGTGTTTATATAATTGTTTTGTATTAAATATTTTTTTGTCATTTTTGGATTAATGATTTAATAATTAAATTTTTTATGTAGGAGTGATATGATGACCATTTAAAAATTTAGACAAAAGAATTTTTTTTTTTTTTTTTTGTAATGTTAAAGATTTTGAAAAGTTGATGAGATATGTTAGTTATAGGTGAGTTAAAAATTCACTAAATTTTTTTTTTATGATATTTATCGATAAAAATGGACTGGTTTTGTAATTTTAGAGATGACACCAAAATTAGTTATTATAGATCTCACAACCTTAATAATATAGTAAAGGTAGATTAAAATAAATAAAATTAAAATCGTTCTTGGCATTGATTTGTTTTTCTCTCCTTTCCTATCAGCGAGTTTCAAGCCTTTTGTTTGAAATTTCTTCGTACCGAACCGCTTGCAGTATCAACTCATGTTCCACAAGATCCTTGATCAGCTATACGTCCTCCTTGCATTTATGCATGAGAAGTCGGTGTGACCTTCTCTTAAATTCTCAAAACTTCTGTCGCTCCATCCCCTCAAGGAGACAGAGAACCCATCATTGTTCTGTTGTGCAACCAGAAGTTATAGGCAAGTCTGAATAGGAGAACACTCATCTTGGGTGGGCTTACTATTTAGATGCTTGCAACAATTATCCTCTCAGCACTCAGCTATCCAGCGTTTAACGTGGACACGATAGCTAAAACACCAGAGGTGCGTCCTTCCTGGTCCTCTGGGAAAGGAATATATATAAATTTAAAATTTTGGAGGACTATCACTCTTATTGAATCGGACCTTAACAATATTACGAAAAAAATATGTTGGAGATATTAGGGTGTTAATTTCTCGAGTTACTCATCTAGCTTTTAACACACAACACTCTTCCAAGAAATTTAATCTACACTAAAGTATTGTATAAACAAAAATCCACTTATAATGTAATAAATTTAATCACGTGCGTGAATAAAATTGAAAAAAATTCAAAAATTAAATAGAAATATTATGTTATACATTTATCTTTTAAGAATATCAATTATAAGCACCTCTAAAATGAAAAAAAATAATAATAAAAATAAAACTAAAAAACTCAACCTTAAAATAATAATAAAAAAAAACACAAAATAATAAGACAACAATACTAAAATTTAAGATTAAACCGGCCCTGATGGTGTGGCACGACGTCGGTGCTGGCGGGTTTTCCGGCATTTCATTGGCGGCGACACGAGGGACAGGACGATATCAGCAAAAGCATCAATAATAAATTTATGGGTGTGCTTAGGGTTTAGTGTTAAATAACACAAGAGAAGCTCATGCAAGAACTCCCCACTACACTTCCCATCCGTCCATTCGCGCGCTTCAATCATCTCCTGCATTGATTTCCTGAAGTCAGCATATGGATCCAGTGTAGACTTCTGAACAGCCACGCCACCACTCACCACCGCGCCGGAATCCTTCAACCGTGGCGGCTGCTCGAAGATAGAGTTGGAACTTCCCGGGGTGGAAAAGAAGAAGCGGTGGGAGGCAAAGGCGGAGCTGAAGTCGGGGATTGAGTCATGTATATCATCGTCGGAGGCGGTGGTTGTGCAATTTTCAGTGTTAAAAGTAGTGAATGTTACAGCTGATGGATCATTGTCCTCGTGTTGATTGTCTTGTTGAATGGTGAGTGGTGGGGCAAAAGTAATAATGGGGAGACACTTGAATTTGGAGAAGCAGAGGTTGAAGCTCTTCCATAGCATGTTGGACATCTTTTTTTCACTAATAAGGGAACTTTTCATTGGAGAATATATGCAAATCTTAACTTATATATATATATATATATATATATATTATAGAATAAGCAACGGGTGTATGCTCATCGGTCATATTGGGATAAAAAAAAATCAAGAATTATAAATAAAATATTCATTAAAAATATATATATATACTTGTCCCTTCTCTCTAATTCTTTGTTCCCCATGAGTTTATGCATTTGCTAGTTAAGTTATCATCTATGGTGGCGTAACCAGAAAATTTTAATCTAATGGGTAAAAATATATACTCGAAAAATACATACATTTTCACATATACTCACTCAATATAGATCTTCCATAAATATTTAGTATACACCAAATAACCTTGAATCAAAATAATAATGTAAACCAAATAGAAGTCCAAAAATCCGAGACCAATATATAACAGAAAGTGGTAAATATGAACAAGATTAGTATATAAAAACTCTACGATTAAAAAATATCGGCAGATATGCTGCAGAGTGATATAGCAAACATATCTGATAGGCAAGATCTCACCTTTCCCTCTATTACTTTTTGAAGAAAAAAAATATATATTTTTGCGACTCGTACCTCCATATTCATTGAAAATTAATTACAAATAATAACGACTCGTACCTCCATATTCATTGAAAATTAATTAGAAATAATACTCCTGTTAAGATTTCATTTTCTCCAAAACTAGCATTTGAACTTGTATTATAATGAAAATAATATTTAGAAATTCTCTTCATCTTTCTCTATTTTCTTTAGACTAGTGAATTAAACACATTCATTTTGTGTGCATAAAAAAAACCATGAAACGAAATATTTGTAAAGATAATTGTTTTGATAACTTTTATATGAAATTAGGAATTAAAGTTTATATTTGGAGTTCCAAATTATATTTTATATCTAAAGCATTATTCCTTAATAAATAAATAAAACATATAAGTGTGAAATATATTGATTGGTTTAGAATTGTCCTATATTGAGAGTTTAGAGCTATGCTAGCTCTTTATAAGATACGTGGGCTACTAAACTTATTGCTAATTGGTTTGGATTTGAAACTCATATATTCTTAAAAATTAGACTTCAGAAAACAATCCCAAACTCTAAAACAAAAGGCATACAAGGGATAGTTCAAAAAAAGGCATAAAAAGGAGACTTCAAAATAATTTTATTTTAAAAAAAAAAACTAAGCTCAATTAAAATAAAAATATTAAAAGGAGTGCAAAATTTATAAGTGGCAAGTAGAATGGTTTTATCCCTTGGGCCTTATAAATTGTAACATTGCATATAATGTAACATTGCATATATGTTGGTTAAAATATAATGAACAGTAGGATAAGGGACGATTTTAAATGCATTTACTGTTTCTGAGAGCATAATTGTTTCTGTTAGCTCCACTTTGCTGAGCAGTCAACGTCCATCATTAAATCACATCTGCATCGTAAGGGTAGCGACTAAGACTTCATTTGTCATAAAAAAATCTTACATTTTAACTTAAAGTTTGTATTTTACAAAATTATATGTAAATTCTAAATTTTTTATAGTGAAAACTACTGTTCTCACCCAATAAATCTATGTACCAATCATAAAATCATCTCAAAGAAATTCCAACATATACAATCATTAGCAATCTCGATCCACAATAATCAGCCCAATAAATCATTTTATTGGTATACAAGGATTAAAAAACATGAAAACTGTTATAAAATATTACAATTTAAAAGAAAATTACAAGATCAATATGATAGATAAAGTTATTCATTACATTTTATATCTCACAAAAGTGCTTGATATATATAGTATCATGAACCAAGAGTTACAAGTCACTTTATATGTCTTAATGTCTTCAAGAGTTACAAGATGTTCATGTAACTTAAGTTATAACTTATTGGACATTCATATACAATTTGTTTATAATACTCCCCTTGGATGTCCAACATTAATGGAATATGGCCTCGTTAAAACCTTGCCAGTAAATCCCGATGGGAAAAACCTGGACGAAGGGAAAAAGAGTGCAAAAGTTATTACGCCCCCTGGTATTGACAAGAGATCCTTGAGTTGGCGCATTCCGATGTTGTGATTCATCCGTTTTGAATGTTGTGGTTGGTAATGCTTTAGTGAATAGATCTGCAAAGTTGTTACTTGACTTCATCTGATGAACGTCAATATCACCATTCTTCTGTAGTTCGTGAGTGTAGAAAAACTTTGGTGATATATGTTTCGTTCGGTCACTTTTTATGTAGCCATTTCTGATCTGTGTAATACAAGTAGTATTATCCTCATACAGCAGTGTCAGTGAATTCTTTTTTGAAGTTAACCCACAAGATTCGAATATGTTGAATCATTGACCTCAACCATATACATTCATAACTTGCTTCATGCAATGCCAACATTTCTGAATGATTTGAAGAAGTAGCGGCTAATGTTTGTTTCACTGAACGCCATGATATTGCAGCACCGCCACAAGTAAATACATAACTGCTTTGAGATCTTCCTTTATGTGGGTCAGAAAGATAACCAGTGTCAGCATAACCACTAATTGTGGTTCTGAATTATTTGAGTAAAACAAACACATATCAGTTGTTCCGCGAAGATAACGTATGACATGTTTTATGTCATTCCAATGCCTTCGTGTTGGTGCAGAGTTATATCTTGCCAATAAGTTGACTGAAAATGTTATATCAGATCTAGTACAATTTGCAAGATACATTAAAGCTCCAGTGGCACTAAGATAATGTACTTCAACACCTAGTAATTCTTCATTTTCTTCTCGGGGACGGAAATGATCTTTCTTTATATCTAGTGAACGAACAACCATAGAGTTACTCAATGGATGAGCTTTACCCATATAAAATCGTTTAAGAATCTTTTCTGTATATGTTGATTGATGGATAAAGATCCCATCTGACAAATGTTCGAAGCAAGCCGAGACAAAATTTTGTCTTACCAAGGTTTTTCATCTCAAATTCTTTCATCAAATAATTAGCGGTCTTTGTGAGCTCTTCGGGAGTCTCCACAAGATTTAGGTCTTCCACATATACCGCAATAATGGTAAATCCACTTTCAGATCTTTTGATGAAAACACATGGACAAATTATGTTATTTAATATCATTCTTTAACGAGGTATTCACTAAGACGGTTATACCACATTCTTCCAGTTGTTTCAATCCGTACAAGGATCGTTGTAACTTAATCGAAAATAAACCATGAGACTTCTGGTTATATGCTTCAGACATTTTGAATCATTCGGGGATTTTCATGTAAATGTCATTCTCCAATGACCCATAGAGATATGCAGCAGCAACATCCATAAGATGCATATCAAGTCTCTCTATGACTGCCAAATTGATTAAATACCGTAACATGATAATGTCGATCACAGGGTAATACGTTTCCTCATAGTCAATTCTGGGTCTCTGTGAGAAACATTGCGCAACAAGACGTGCCTTATATATCACAATTTCATTTTCTTCATTGCGTTTCCGAACAAACACCCATTTGTATCCAACAGGTTTCACATCTTTAGGTGTTTGGACTACTGGTCCAAATACTTTATGATTTTCTAAGGACTTTAACTCATCTTGAATAACATCTTTCAACTTTGGCCAATCATTTCTATGTCGATATTCTTCAACATATTTTGGTTCTGGATCCTCATTTACAATATCTCGTGCGACCTTATAAATGAAAATATTATTCATAACAACTTTCTTTCTATCCCAATTTTCTCTTGTGATCAGATAATTCAAAGAAATCTCTTCAGATGTGTATTCTTCCTCATGTGTCTCTTCAAGAGCATTTGGTTCATCAACCTTAGACTGATCAGTCAATTTTTCCATTGCACTTTCTTGTTTTGAAACTATTTTCTCTTCATGAACATTTATTTCTTGTATCCTTTTCTAATGGGGGTTCTTATCTTTTGTGCCACCAGGGCGTCCAAGCTTCATGATCGGTTTTAGTGTGCCATCAGTTTGTCCTTCGGGGACAACAACCCGCGCGGGTGTGTTTATATCCGGTATATGAGATTTTGTTACTTTCTTTATATCAGTAAATGCATCTGGCAACTGATTTGCAATATTTTGTAAATCGATTATCCTTTTCACTTCTTGCTCACACTGATTTATACGAGGATCAAGATGAGACAAAGATGGTACATACCATGAGATTTTTTTCCGTTCAACAGGAAGCAACGATTTTGTTCCCCCCTAACGGTGGGAAACTGTCTCATCAAAATGGCAGTCCCCAAAACTTGCTTTAAACAAATCACCCGTCAGGGTCTCAATATATATAATTATAGATGGGGAATCAAAACCAACATAAATCCCAAGACGTCGTTGTGGACCCATCTTTGTTCTATGAGGTGGAGAAATGGGAACATAAACCGCACTACCAAAAATTTCTAAGTGAGAAATATCAGGCTTCTGGCCAAAAACAAGTTGCAATGGTGAATACTGATTAAATGAACTTGGCCTAACTCGCACCAATGCATCAGCATGTAATATTGTATGTCCCCAAATAGAAGTGGGTAAATTTGCATTTAAAATTAAAAGTCTAGCAATTAGTTGCAATCTCTTAATAAAAGAATCTGCAAGCCCATTTGAGTATGTACATGTGCAACTGAATTTTCAACATCAATACAAATTGACATGCAATAATCATCAAATTATTGAGATGTAAATTCATTGGCATTGTCAAGATGAATAGACTTGATTGGATAATCAGGAAATTGTGCCCTCAATCTTATAATATGGGCAAGAAGTTTGGCAAAAGCAATGGTACGTGTTGACAGTAGACTAACATTTGACCATCTCGATGATGCGCCTATAAGAACCATAAAATAACGAAATGGTCCACAAGGTATCAATGGGTCCACAATATCCCCTTGAATTCTTTGCAAGAATGTAGGGCATCATTATTACTTTTCATAAGAGATGGTCTTATAATTAATTTACCTTTGTGAGCAGGCAACACATACACATTCATGATGTAAAAGAATCTTCTGGTTCTTTAGAGGGTGTTCATGTGTGTTTCTAATTATTCGACGCAACATGATTGATCCTGATTGACCAAGTCGATCATGCCAAAGCATAAAATTTTTGGATCATTGAACTTTCGGTTCATTTACAATATTTGATTCTATGGCACTTATGGTTGCATAATACAATCCCGATAAGAAAACTGGGAGTTTTTCTTTTATATGCTTCTGGCATGAAATGATGGATGTAATGTAAAGATATTCTATATTCTCATCATTCATAGTTTCGATATGAAATCCATTGAGACGTGTTTCTTTAAAACTCAATAAATTTCTGTTGGATTTACTAGAGTATAATGCATCTTTTATTAAAATATTTGTTCCACCAGACAATATTATGTTTGCGCTTCCAGAGCCCTCAATTAGTTTTGTAGTACCGGAAATTATACTAACATTTGCTTTTGTCATTTTCAAATTCGAAAAATATTTCTGATCTCGAAGAATTGTGTGTGTTGTTCCACTGTCAACCAAACAAATATCTCCACATTTTATCTTGAGTTTACTTTTAGCATTAATATTTTCCATCATTCTATAAACAAAATAAACAAAGTTAAGAAAATGGTAAAATTAATATCTTAGTTTAAAGCTAATATACTCAAGACTTAAAACATGACAAACCGGAGACTAGACATATTACAGATTTGACTTAGAAATACCAAGACTTAGAAATTTAAAACATAACAAACCAGGGACTTAATTAAAATGTGTAACAAACTATTTAAACATAGATACAACATCATATAAATCATCTTTGATCTTTTGTTGCCATCACGAGCATCATCACCATAAAATGAAATTCCATTAATTTCTTTATTTGGCTCGGTAAAGAAATTAGCAACATCTAAATGAGTAAAGTCCATTGGATCCCTTGGATCACTTTCACAATCCACAATGTTGCTAAAATTAGTTTCTTTCTCTTTTCCTTTACCCTTGATATATGATTGATATAGATCAACGAGATGCTTTGGTGTGCGGCAGGTACGAGACCAATGCACTTTCACTCCACACCTATAACAGTTTCATCATGATTCTTAGGAGTACCAACAACCTTGCCATTCTTGTTTTTCACCATTATTGTTCCACTTCGAGTGGTATGGTGCATTTTTAGGACCAATATGGTTTCGACCATGACCACGACCATACCCGCGACCATTACCACGACCACGACCACGTCCATGGATACGACCACGACCACGTCCATGGATACGACCACGACCACGTCCATATTTGTTTGCATTCACTTCCGCAAATGAAACATTTGCATTTACTTCTGGAATGCTTGTGATCCAGTTGGGTTGGAGTTGTGATTTTTCATCAAGAGTTTAATGTTTTGTTCCGCAACTAGGAGGCATGAAATTAACTGAGAATATTTTGAAAACCTCTTTCACGATATTGCTGCTGCAGGAGCATGTTGGAGGCATGAAAAGTAGTGACTGTATTTTCTAACATATCTTCATCAGTAACATTGTCACCACATAATCTCAATTGGAACACAATTTTAAACATTGTAGAGTTATTTATACTCATTTACTGTTTTGAAATCTTGCAACATCAGGTGCATCCAGTTATAGCGAGCATTTGGGAGTATCACAGTTTTTTGGTGATCATATCTCTCCTCCAAGTTTTTCCATAAGATAGCAGGGTCCTTTACCCCAAGATATTCGGATTTCAGTGCTTCGTGGAGGTGATGCCGAATGAAAAATCATTGGCTTCGCTTTGTCTTGTTCACTTGCTTCATTATTTTCATTGATGGTTTGTCCAAGATTTTTCGCACTCAAATGAATCTCAGCATCAAGGACCCAAGTCAAATAGTTTCTTCCGAAAACATCAAGGGCATCAAATTCAAGCTTGGTAATGTTAACCATAACACTGAATCACAAATCAAATAGCACTTTAGAGTATGAAATGCTCGTATTCTCAAATCTACAAGTTTGAGTTGTATTACAAATTTAGAGCAAAAAATACTCGAATTAGGCTTCAAGCCTCCAAATAAATTTTTGGAAATTTAGGTTTATTTATCAAAAGATAGCAAGTTTTTGTATAAAATCGATGCAACTATTAAACAATCAAAAATATATTGACAACTTACCTTTGAATATACATTTATGTTGTCAAGTGGTGTGTATTATATAAAAATGGTAGAACGTCGTGCTGATAACGTGTTATAAAATTTTAGTGTTGAACACAACTTAAAATAAAATTACAAGATCAATATAGATGAGATATAAAGTTATTCATTACATTATATATCTCACAAAAGTGCTTGATATATATAGCACCATGAAGCAAAAGTTACAAGTCACTTTATATGACTTAATGCCTTCAAGAGTTACAAGATATTAATGGAACTTAAGTTATAACTTAGTGGACATACATATACAATTTGTTTATAATAGAAACATCAATTAATGATTCATATAAACACATTGGTAACCTACTATTGTACAAGAACCAGATTGCCACTTCCCCAGCCATCCATCCCATCAACAAACTCACTCCTCCCTCCGCCCTTGGGCACGGTCACGATCAGCGTTCCATCCACGAACATCGCCGTGGCCATATCCGGAAGGCTCGAGGCAGGCAATCGATATCGCCATATGTCAACCTCCAATTTGCTTATAGACAATTCCACATTACTCATCCTCGACCCCTGGTCGTTTCTAACCACAACCTTGATCACCCCAGGATGAATCTCTACTGCATGAGCCCTAATATCGCCTATGCTGACATCATAGCCATCGACCTCCATTTCCACGGCAAATCGGAAGAAATCATCCCCCTCTTCCACCACCACATTGGCATCCGACCTAAAGGGAAGTTCCAGGACTTTGCTGAAAACATGGGGGAGTTTCTTAAGCTTTTTGTGGGCAGTTCCTTCCATTTGTGTAGGGTTGAAATCCTGGCCGCCGTCTCGGATGGCGACGCTTCGCTTAGTTGTCATGGGATGCACCCTCATGGCCTCAATATATTGTAGAGATGAAACGAATAAGAATAACAGCAGGACCAAATACTTGATGAAAAGATAATTTCTTGGAAGATGAAAGTGAAAGGATGGAATCATTAAAGGTTTCCTGTTCAAGATTTGAATCAAACACAAACGGAGAACAAATTTAAACATTAACAACGTTTTTAAATATGCATATTACAAGGTTTGATGAATAAAGACAAAGATTTCTTTAAAAAAATTGGGATTTGAAATATGTACAAAAAAGATTAAGAGAGCAAGAAGTTAATGGATTATTGTTTTTTTTTTTGTTTTATGGCTAATATCATTTCTTGTGATGAATTGTTATATATACATCACACAAATGAAAAGTGATAGAGGCAGTGGATATAAAAGTTCTTGATTCAAGAATATAAACGGTTGGCTTAGAGAAAAATTCTGTGGATGACTTCAAACCACTTATTAAAGTCAAATTTTTCTATTTTGCGCAAGAAAATTTCCATGAACTACCAATATAATTTTCTATTAATGGACAGGTAGATGTGTTACATATACCATAAAATTAAAATAATTTTCTTTGAAATATGAACTGAAAAATTAGAACAAAAAAAATGCATATGGTATTAAAATTAGTACGAAATAAAATAATTTTCACATTTAAAAAGGAATTATTATACAATTAATTTATAATAAAAAAGGCTTCAAAATGGATATTTTAGTAGATTTTTTTGAAAGAATATTTTAGTAGATTTAAAGCATCATACGTAAGATATCACGAGTAAAAAGGTGCTCATGTTTAATAAAATAATAGTATTCACCCGTGTGCCTTGGTTCGAATAATGAGATTATTGAATGATTATATAATAAAATGATAATGTACCTCTTAAGATATGCTTGGTTTGAATGATAGGATTATTGAATGATTATATAATAAAGTGATAATGATGTATATGGTGAAAAAATAATATGATATTCGATATAACGAGGACATGTGTATATAAATCCCAAAATATCCGTCTTAACCCAGATAAAAAAACTCACATCCCCAACATATTTTGTGGTGAGAGACACAAACACTCAACGTCCTAAAAGCCTCCTTGATGTTTCACCTCTCTCCCTTCATTTTCCAAAAATTCTTCCTTCATCTTCCAAGAAATCATCGAGTTTCAGCTTACCATCTTTCAAATAATTCTTTCCATAATCTTCCAAGAAAATCTATGGCTAGGGTTACAAGAAATTTGTGGCTAATAACAAATTCTTTCCTTCATCTTCCAAGAAACCGAATGGGGAAGACCTCATATGAGTTCACTTCGACTAGGAAATTAAGCTTTGGGCGTGCGTGAATTCTCAATTTTCTACCTTTTTCTGGTTGAAGAAGTAGAAGTTGAAACATGTGTTGAAACACAAGAGGAAAAACGATTAAGAAATTGGCTGAGGGAAGAGATTTGGCTAGGGCAAAGAACATTTTTGTTATTTCACACATTCTCATTAGTGATGTATTTGTAATACCAAGGGGAAATGGGTTACATAAAAATCAACCGAACATGTGACTAACGGGTTAACTTTTCCACATTCTTTCATAATCATGTATATTCAGGCGTACCAAACAGGTCCTTAAATTACTATATTATTTTATATAGATTTTTAAATAACTTTAAAATAGAATAAAAATTAAAATTTGGTCAATAGTTTCATTTTGTTATAAAAAATAAAGGACGTTAGAACAAAGTTACAAATATACATTTTTATTCCATTCTATGATGCATGGGTATATGTAAGTTGATAGTGGACTTTTTAAATTTTTAGGATATGATATATCTGGAAAATTATTCAAAACATCATATAATTTGGTCCAAATTCACTTAAGATGTGAATGTAAACTATACTTTTTCGACATATGATCGCAAAGTGAAGTTTGGACAAAACTATATTATATTTTACGTAATTTTTCCTAAATATTATTGATGTATATATATAAAATAATTAAATATTGTTGTATAAAAACTAGGGGGGTTGGGTCGAGTATTTCGGGAATAGGAAAATTCAGTACGGGTACCCGAAATTTTGGTACTAATTCGACATACCCAATTTCCGACCCGAATTGGGAGGTTAACCGAAATTTCGGGTTCGGGTACCCGATTTTGTTTTTTTTTTAGGAAAACTAGAGAAATGGCTATTGGTGTGTTAAGGGCTTAAAGGCTATTAAATGCATTAGTCGCCACATTGCGAAATTTTGAAAACGTATACCCGATCCGAATGCCCACTCTTAATAAAAACGTATCGCATCCTAGAAATTTTGAAAATCTCTTGCAATTCATGAAAGTTGAAGATGTAAGTTGTAATATTTCAAACAGTGGTTACAAAGTGAAATTGGATCAAACAATAGGAGGTTAAATTTAATTTTTCATATATTTATTAGAAATCAAGTTTCAAATTATAATCATTGTTAAACAATTAAAGTCAAAATAAGAAAGTTGACGTATCTTGACCGTGTTGAGTTTTAGATTTATCTTAGCCTTATTCAGACATGTATCTGAGATCAAAATTTAGTTTTTAATTCTAGATATGTCATATGGAGTATTCGATACATCTGAGTGTGACAAATTTTGACCATATCCAGATATGTAGTCGATACTAAATAAGTCAGATACGATATATGACTTATTCGATACGCATCGATACAGTATCTGTATCTGAAATGTATTCGATACATGACCTTGAACATTGTAGGAGTATTTGTGGATCATAGATTTTGTTTAAGTGAAAAATATAAAATTATAATTTTTTAAGTAATTGAATTTTGAAAATTAAAAATGTAAATGTAATGTTTTCTATATTCTAAAACTAGTAAAATAACATGATATCATATTCGGAAGAAAAGGAAGCTTCTATTTATTTATTTGGAAAATAAGATATACGCACTCTTTTGAATTACAAATGCAAAGATGTTATATGTTGTTATTTGTTTTGAACGTATTTTGTATTATGAACTAGTTTTTCTTTCGAAAACTTGCATTATTTATTATACTTTAATTTGACTATAGTTGTTAAAAAATTCAAAATGAAATGCTAATATTATATAAAAAAAAATTGTTATTTCGAGAGAAATACAAGATATATTCCTTCTACTTTAATAATAAAAATATACCACAATTAATATATTTTTAAAAAGTGAGCACTTATAACAGAGGATTTGATGCAAATTCTAATGGTCGAGGGTGCAAAAACCCAGGATTCATGACCATTGACCCTAATGTATACGAACTACTTGAAACATAAAAGTCTGAACAAAATTTCAATAGAAGTCGATCTCATATTAAGACAGAACCTTGCACGAAGAATAATATAAGATTTAGAGTTCAAACATGGGGATGACATCTCCTGCGCCTGCGACGAGAACGCCTCTCTCGGAGACTCGATCTTCCAGATGATGTGCTTGATGTTTTGGGAGAAGGGATGTTTTCTGCACTTCCGGGGAGCCCAAATACAAAATCAAATGGATTCTGCGAAGCATCTGCTGCAGTGTTCACCTAAAATTGGATGAAACACAAGATAAGAGTCACTATGAAAAATGGAACTTTCTTTTTTTGTTTCGAAATGAGTACCCAGTTACATTGTGTCGTTTCGATTCCAAAAATTATGTCATTCAATCAAATATACTCACATAAACGGCCTCGGACTCTACCGTAGTCTTCTTGACATCGTTTTTGCTTGAATCAGTTTTTATCTCATTATACGAAGCATTCTGAGAATGAGAGGCGGGATCTCCATACAAGTTCCGACTATGCCACCTAAATTTTGGCTTGTCTGCTGATGAATCTTCATAAACTTCTTCCAAGTGAAAATGCTTTGAGAGACGTCGTAGTACACACGGATCATCGTTATACTTCTTCAGCATTCTAAGAAAATAGGAAAGACAAGGAGAAAGAGATTAGCAAATATGTAACATTGCTGGTCATAACAAACGTTAACTCTAAAAGAAAGGAGAGAACATCAGAAAAGTTAGAGAGTTTTCCGTTCTCAGTTAGTCAACAAGTGTAAATCACCCTAATAATATCACAAAAAAAAGAATTTGCCTATCAACATCTAGAGGTATTAAAAATCAAAAAAAATAAATTCTTGAATCAGATTTGATATTTACTAAAATTACGATATATACTTAATATGATTTGATCGTGATCTTATATATCAAATCACGGCCACAAACTGAACAATTTATTTAAGCTTCTCTGGTGATAGTGCATAAATACATACACAAAATTAGACCATAAAAGAGTTGCACAAAGGCTTCAGTAAGAATTTACATGTTTGCCAAATCTCTCTGTATCCGACTACCTTCCAGCGAAAGAAAACGATCAGCACATGACTCAACAGACCTACCCAAACTCCAGATTGCGCAAACAACAGAAGGCCCTACAGGTGTATCAGTAAATAGATCTTTTAGTATAGTTTATACAAAGATCTTATACTAAAATGAAGATAGGAAGGAAATGCATTTACATTAGATCTGATATTATCCAACTCGAAGTTGGTATATAGTCAGTTCACACCTCCATATTTTTTCTTTCAAGTAATTTATAAATATTTATTACACGTTTGATTGCTAGCTGACAACACAGCATGAATTCATTCCATTATTTTTGGCAGTAAATCTTTCTTACAGTAGTTGTTATGAAGAAGATGATGAAACTTGGTAACCAGTCAACACAGTTCAATTTCAATACTTATTTACGAAAGGATTAAACAAGTAAGAAGTGAAGATAGATATACAAATGGAAAGTTTTAAGAAAATAAAAGACGTGACAAAGGTATAAATTTGCTTACCAAGTGAAAGGCCAAAACGGACTAAATTATTTAGCCTTGTGGTCGCTGGCAACAATAAAATAGAGAAATGAGATAAGGTCCTAAGAACCACAGAACTTGTCAGATAACTAAAATAAATATATTTTTTTTAATAAAGCCATCAGCCATTTGACACCCCAAGCACGATACAATAAGCATTTTCATTCCTAACACATGGTTGGATGACTAAATAGAGTCCATGCATAGCCTTTTTCCCTGCGTCCATGAATTGAATACCTAATACTCCAAATCAGTTAATGCAACACCCTTTTTCCCATTTCAAAGCACCAGTGCATAACAGGTCATGCAATTTATCCATTATCAAAAGGCATCTATAACAGTTTCTACAATCCAATTCCATAGAACACAAATCCAAAAATACTTAGGACCAAGTTGTTCATATATTTCACTACTGCCCAACTTTGGCACAAATCAATCAAGTCATTATGAATTATGTTGCGCTATAATATTAGAAACTAGATATTAATGAAAACTAATTGTTTCACACTATGTTAGTAGATTGATTGTTGACACTCTCTCCCAGCTCTATCTAATATAAGCAGTCAGACAACATACCCTTAATACTAGTGGTTGTTTCCATCACAACCGAAACTACTAATCGAGCCAGCATCCTTGTGCATGCATACATAACACAAAATTTCTATGATAGAATGATCCTCGGTCCTTGCCTCTCTCAAAAACACTGCTAGTCTAAATACCTCCTGTGAGTTTTACACCAGTCATTTTAGTTGACTGTTAGTCAAGTAATTAATAGTTAGTTAAGTTGGTAGAAAGTTTGTTAGACAGTTGTTTGATAACCGATTATTAGTTAGCTGTTCATTTTGTATTTAATAGTTAGCAGATGCTTTTGAAAATTTCTCAAAACCTTCTTCCAACCAAGATAACAATGTACTCAAGACACATACTCTTATAATTGCACGAAATAGAAATTTATCAAAACATCAAAAAAACGTCCGAAATTGTTAAAATTTCTCAAATACTTATTCGAAGCAAGAAAATGATGTACTCTTGACATATACTCGAATATTCGCACGAAATCAGAATTTATCAAAAAATCAAAAAACTCACGTAATTGTGAAAATTTCTCAAAATCTTTTTCCAACCAAGATAACAATGTACTCAAGATACATACTCTTATAATTGCACGAAAAAGAAATTTATCAAAAAATCAAAAAAACGTCCGAAATCTTTACAATTTCTCAAATACTTATTCGAACCAAGAAAATGATGTACTATAGAATATACTCGAATATACACACGAAATTGGAATTTATCAAAAAATCAAAAAACTTACGTAAGTCCTGAAAATTCCTCAAAACCTTCTTCCAACCAAGAAAATTATTTACTCAAGACACATACTCTTATAATTGCACGAAAAAGAAATTTATCATAAAATCAATAAAAACGTCCGAAATTGCTAAACTTTCTCAAATACTTATTCGAACAAAGAAAATGATGTACTCTAGACATATACTCGAATATTCTCACGAAATCGGAATTTATCAAAAAATCAAAAAAATTACGTAATTCTGAAAATTTCTCAAAACCTTCTTCCAACCAAGAAAATCATGTACTCAAGACACATACTCTTATAACTGCACGAAATAGAAATTTATCAAAAAATCAAAAAAACGTCCGAAATCTTTACAATTTCTCAAATACTTATTCGAACCAAGAAAATGATGTACTCTAGACATATACTCGAATATTCGCACGAAATCGGAATTTATCAAAAAATCAAAAAACTCACGTAATTGTGAAAATTTCTCAAAATCTTTTTCCAACCAAGAAAATTATTCGAGTATATGATTTGAGTATATCATTTTCTTGGTTCGAATAAGTATTTGAGAAATTTTAACAATTTCGGACGTTTTTTTGATGTTTTGATACATTTCTATTTCGTGCAATTATAAGAGTATGTGTCTTGAGTACATTGTTATCTTGGTTGGAAGAAGGTTTTGAGAAATTTTCAAAATTACGTAAGTTTTTTGATTTTCCAATCAAAGCAATAAAGAACTCCACATTATCTCATCTTCATCTCTGTTACGAATTACAATTAAAGTTTTGTAATATGGTATCAATTGAAAATTAAAGCTTCCGCGATTTCCCATCAGTACGAAGAATTTGATTTTGATCTTCCTCTTTACCAATAACGCAATTGCTTGCATGGCTACTGGTACTTCCAATGGCAGGACTCCCATTGACGACCCCTTGATCCCTATTTTTCACACCACTCAAATAATCCTGGAATGATGTTGGTTTCCCAGCCACTGATTGGGGAAAATTTATGCAGCATGGAGTCGAGCAATGGCCATTGCCCTATCCGCCAAGAACAAATTGGGATTCATTGATGGTTCCATTTCCAAACCTGAAAGTTTCGTTGCGGCGCTAATTCCTTACTGGTTCGCAACAACAGTGTAGTCATTTCTTGGATACTCAATTCGGTAAACAAAGAAATCTCTGTGAGCATCATTTTTTCCGAGTCGATTCACACCTTTTGGATTGATCTTAGCGAGCGTCTCCAACAAAGCAATGGCCCTAGCAATTTCCAGTTATGTCGAGATTTATCGAATCTTACTCAAAGTCAAGATTCTATCAGCACTTAACTAAGTTGAAGACATTATGGGAAGAACTATCCAATTATCGCCCTAATTGCCATAAATGTACATCTGGTGGTGCTAAGGATCTTCAAAACCACTTTCAGACGGAATATATTATGTCCTTCCTCATGGGACTTATTGACTCGTTTGCTCATGTTCGAGGTCAAATTCTTTTATTGGATCTGTGAGAATTGAAGAAGAAGATAAAGAATCTAATCTAAGTATCTTATTCAGTATACCTAACATTATCCTAATATAAATTCAAATAACATTATCTACTAGATAGGATAGGATAGTGTGAATTTCTACAGGATCCATTGCCTAACATCAACAAGATTTTCTCGTTGATCTCTCAGGAAGAAAGGCAACATAACATTCATAATTTGATTCCACTGTTCAATCAAGTGTTGATTTTGCCACAAAGGCAATCCGTTCACACAAGCCACCAAACGTTCCTTCTTCTTCTGTCAATCATAAAAGTTCGAAGAAAGATAGGCCATTTTGAACAACTGGTAACTTTCATGGTCACACAATTGACAAGTGTTATAAACTTCATGGCTATCCTCCTGGATATCGACATACTCCAAGGAACTTTCCCACAAATAATTCTCCTCCCATGGTCTATCAGTCTCAAGCACTTCTTCAGTTGACAATACACCTGGGTCATTGCTAGTGCTCTTGGAATTTGTTTTCCAAACACCAAGTTCAGACCAATGTAATCAATTGACGACCCTTTTTTCTCATCAATTATCCTCTACAATGGATGTTACTCCTCCGTCAGATCTGTTTACTCAATTCTACATCACAGGTACATGTTTTTCTGCTGTCCTAACTCACTATTTTCTGATCCTCGTTTATGGATTATTGATTCATGTGCTTCAAGGCACATTTGTTCTCATATTGAAGCACTCACTTCCTCAAGAACAGTACGTCATTCTAATGTCATTCTACCTTACCATTCCCGCATCTCTGTTATGTTCCATGGAAATATCATCCTTGGCTTCGAGATGTTCTTTATGTTCCTCAGTTCAAATTCAACCTGATTTCTGTTAGTGCACTTACCTCTCAACTTGGCACTCTGGTGATACTGACTCTTTCTTTATCCGGGACACCAACACCAAACGGATTATGGGAAAGGGTAAAAGGATTGGTGATCTAAATGTCTTTCATATTCAAGGTTTACATTTTAATTCGAACATTAGTTGTTATTCTTTTGTAAAGCTTCTATACAAACATGTCATAATCATTTCGGACAGCTTTCGGACAATAGATTTGTTGTTATAAAACATCATTTACAGACTGATATTTATTTGAATCCATCCCAAGTGCAATGTCACATATGTCATTTGGCCAAACAACGAAAACTTCCTTTTTGTCTCTCGTAATCACCTTGTTTCTAGTCCCTTTAATTTAGTGCATTGTGACATATGGGGGTCCTTCAACACAATATCATACAATGGGCACCGTTACTTTCACACTATTGTTGACGATTGCACAAGGTTCACGTAGGTTTATCTTCTTACTCACAAGTCACAATGCTATACAAATACCTCGTTTTTTGGGTATGGTTGGTACTCATTGCAATATCAGGTGTTTACTTCCAGGGATGTCATTTTTCATGAACATCAATTTCCTTTTCACTCTACATCCGATCCCCATCATGTTGATTCCTTTCATCATTTTGTCTTTACCTCCTCTTCACTCTGGTGATCTTCTTACCAGCTCATCATCTCATCATAGTTCCTCACCCCACTTCTTAATTTTCCCGATCTTGTTGTCCCTACTCGAAAATCAACCGGAATCTCTAAGCCTCCTTCTCATTTGCGTGATTTTCATTGTCATCTTTTACATCACGATACATTTCCTAAATCTTCCAACGTCTTATACCCTATATCAAATGTTCTTGGTTATACTTCCTTAATCCCCTCCTTTAAGCATCTTATTTTAAGAGTTTCTGCTCAAAATGAGCCTCGGTTCTACCATGAGGCTATTCGATATCCCGAGTGGCGCACATCCATGTAGGAGGAGTTACATGCCATGTAATTAAATAACAGTTGGACAGTCACACCGTTACCTGTTGACAAACACTCCATTAGCTGCCGCTAGATTTACAAGATGAAATATAATCCATCAGGGTCTATTGAGCGTTATAAAGCACATCTCGTAGCTAAGGGTTTCACCCAACAAGAGGAAGTTGATTTTGTGGATACCTATTCTCCAGTTGCAAAGCTATTTACAGTTAAACTCTGTTGGGTTTTGGAAACCGAATAATCTTGGTTTTGATGTTAACAAAACTTGTTATTGTGTTGCTAACATATTTTATCAAGTGTGCAGTTCATAGATCATAACTTAGAAGCTTGATGACTTACAAAGAAGTAGCTTGAAAATATCAAGCTGGACCAAGTCTGAAATCCTGGCAGAGCGTATTGTTTCGATCATATCTCATAGCTCGGATATCGAAATGGCGTGCTTCCAAAGAGGTTGAACAGCCAACTCAAAATACTAAAAGTCATATTTCACAACAGATTGGCTAGTTCGAATGTTATCAAGGAGAAAAGACGCCTGCAAGATCGAGCTGTACCGCGAAGAAACAGCAAGCTGTTTCAGCAAGCTGTTTCAGCAAGCAACTGTCTGTCTGTTGGGCATAACTCTTAGCTCGCTTATCGGAACGGAACGATTCAGTATGGGTTGGAAAGCTAAGACAAAGATCTACAAGTCATCTTTGGAAGTCAAAGGCTGAATCGGACGTTAAGATGGCCAAAAAGCTTCTGCAAGTCACGCCATGTGCTGCTGCATCCAGCAAACAGACAGCAGGAGCATCGCCTCGTATTTCGAGCATAACTCTCTCATACGAACTCGAAATCGAGCGATTCTTGATTCCGTGGAAAGCTAAGAGAAAGGGCTACAACTTTCATGTAGATTACTTTGCCCAGAAATCAAAGAATCAAGAGCTACAAGCAACAGATCATAAGAGCAAGTTTGTCAAGCTATTTTGTATCAAGCTGATTGTCCAGACTGATCCGGACCAGACTGGGCGGCCCAAGCTGATCCGGCCAGACTGATCTATACAAGACTGAACCAGACCAGCTGACAGAACAGCATACCAGACCAGCTGACAGAACTGACTTGTCCAGACCAGACCAGCAGATCAGACATGCTGACCAGACCAGCAGACCAGACTTGCTGACCAGACCAGCTGACCAGACCAGTCCGGTCCGAAATACAAAGAGCCCAGAAACCATAATATGACCGTTGCAAGCTCGGGAATGGTGCAGAACCTTTTCCAACGGGCATATTCTTGTATCTAACGTATATATCATTACTTGGGGCTATATATACATGATTTGGAAGCTCAATAACAGCTGACTGAAGATCAATCCAAGCCTTCCAAAGCAAACCCATTTGGGATTCAATTGAGGAACTTAAAAGACAAAAGCTGCTAAATGAAGAGCACTCCTCAAACCTTTGGCACCACTTACCTTGCTATATCAGATTCATTATGGAATCATTTGTGCCATATATATTCACTATATTCATTGTATTTGAGAGTTTAATAGATGAGTGAATATCATTGTAACGGTTGATGATTTATCACAACCGATGATAGGTCTTTGTATGTGAGACATTAAAGAACATACATAGTTGAGTTGCTAGGAGTTCTAGTTGGATGGGGAATTCCCAACTGGATCAGGTTTGTACAACGGGATTGTATAAATCAAAGTCTTCTAGTGGAATCCTTCAATGAGGTGGAAGAAGGGGAGACGTAGAAGGATTACACCACCTTCGAACTTCCATAAACAAGTGCTTGTTTATTTACTTTAATTGCATATCTTTAAAATGCCTTTCAAATGTTTAATCGGTTATAGAACGGGTTATGTCGAGTGTCTTTCGCTCGGTTTTGTAACCGAACTCGATATAATCTCTCGGTG
Organism: Haberlea rhodopensis; assembly: GCA_907163345.1. Taxonomy (NCBI): domain Eukaryota; kingdom Viridiplantae; phylum Streptophyta; class Magnoliopsida; order Lamiales; family Gesneriaceae; genus Haberlea; species Haberlea rhodopensis. Next base: position 29,140,036 of record CAJQUN010000001.1, read on the forward strand.
CAATTATTTAAAGAACACGAGCTATTGAAGCTCAAGTTGGTTGAACTCGGGTGTGGAATGGCAACCCACCCCCGGAATCGATCCTGACAAACTCATACTCGCTTTATCAGATTCTCAGCGGTGGTTTTGGTTCAACTAGATGTGAATAATGCTTTTCTCCATGAGGATTTATTTGAGAAAGTCTACATGGACCTTCCTTTGGGTTATCCAAAACAGGGGGATCCTTCACAGTCATCTGGAAAGTTTGTATGTCGCCTGCACAAGTCCATCTATGGCATTAAACAAGCATCTTGGCAGTGGTATTCTAAATTTTCTCGCTCATCCTTCAACTTGGGTTCAAGCAATCAAAGGCAGATTAATCCTTAGTCATCGGGGGCTCTGATGCTTCTTTTATAGCTCTCTTGGCTTACGTTGACGACGTCATTATTACAGGACCTTCTCATAAGACTGACACTGTTAAGCTCCTTCTAAATCAGTAGCTTAAACTTAAGGATTTGGGCAGTCTGAAATACTTTCTGGGACCTGAGATAGCTCAATCCAGCACTGGTTTGGTCTTATCACAATGTAATTACACTTTACAGCTATTGGAAGACACTGGAGTCTTTCTTTCAAACCACTTAATACACAAATGGATCCTAAACTTCGCCTAAGTGCCACTGATGGCGAAATTCTAGAGGATGCTTCCCAATATAGGAATCTTATTGGACATCTTTTGTATCTAACTATCTATCGACCCGAAATAACTTTCGTTGGTCATCGCTTAAGTCAATTTGTGGCCAAGCCTTGCAGTGTTCATCTTCAAGCAATTCATTATATTCTACACTATCTTAAAGGAGCTCCAGGGCAGGGCTTGTTTTTCTCAGCTAGCTCACAATTATGACTCAAAGCTTTTCTGATTAATATTGAGATTCGTGTCCCGACTCAAGGAAATCTACCACATGATATTGCATATTTCTTGGCAACTCTATTATTTCTTGGAGGTCAACAAGCAGACCACAATATCTTGTTCATCAGCGGAGGCTGAATATAGGGCAATGGTTAGCACAACAATCGAACTTGTTTGGTTACAGCAGATTTTGTCTGATTTTTCATTTTCCTCAAGTGGTCAGCTTTACTCTTCAATGCAAATCATGCTGCAGTTCACATTGCCACTAATCCAACATTTCACGAGCGTACTAAACATATTGAACTGACCGTCATTTTGTCCGAGAAAAAGTGAATGATGTCTCGATCAAGCCCATGCAATTCGCTCTCAAATTCAACTAGCTGATGTTTTACAAAAACTTTACCTTCCAGTTTGCTTCAAACATTATTGTCCAAGATGGCCGTGAAAGATTTGTACCGTCCACATTAATGGGGAGTTCTACACCAGTCATTTTAGTTGACAGTTAGTCAAGTAGTTAATAGTTAGTTAAGTTGGAAAGTCACACAGTTGTTTGATAACCAATTATTCGTTAGCTGTTCATTTTGTATTTAATAGTTGGCAGATGCCTTGTTCTTGAATTAGTTCGTTCTGTACATTTTCTTTATAACCAGAGCAATAAATATTTCAACATCCTCTCTGTTACAATTCAAGTTCGTCATTGCGATAATTGTAATAGTGAAAGATACTCAGCAAATAAAATCTTATACAAAATCCAATCTAACATAGAACTAAATATATACAACTCCCATATATCCACATTCAAAGGGGCGGAGGGGGAATCTTTTATAAGTAAAGCTCTAAACCGCACAAATTTTATCTGAACTATAAATTCAACTACCAGAATGATAATCCAAAGACGTACCTAGCATGGAAACAAGATTAGCACCAGCGTAACCAATCACCATGTCTCTCTTAACCTGACTCCTCCATGATATCAGTATATTTGATTCTTGAATTGTCATTGCCTCCTTCCCCTTTATAACAAACAAAACAAAAACAATAACTAACGAAAACCAAATAGTTGAAAACTTAACCCAGTCCCAAAATATAAAAATGCAGTTCCAATCACAAAGAATCTTTTTTTTTATCTTTAGCAAATTTGGTCCCCAAAACCACCGAGCTTTTGGTGCACATATTGTTCAGAACCGATCAATTCCAAGTACTGAAGTACCATCTAATTAAATGATCGATCAAACTGAAAACCAAGACCTCATTTTCCAATATCCAATAAATAATCCCAAAACAGCTAGAATGCCCAATAAAACCTACATTTTCAAGGACAAAAAAAACAGCAGCAACGGCCAAAGAAAAAACAAAGAGGAACAAAAAAAGTACCTTTCTTGAACGAAGTTGTACTTCAAGATCAGAAAAAACGTCCCTCATTTTCGCATGGCTTTCTAGATGCGGCATTTGCGAAGCGAGAAGGCTTTTAGATTTTGAAGCCGGATCACAAAGGCCACTCACTGCAATACCTTTTTTCCTCCGAAAATACAAGTTTCTCCAAAACAATTAATCATACACTTCCGATTACTACTATTTAATTTTCTGGGTCGCTCGTGTTGGGTATTGTGGCCCAAGTATTAAAGCCCATTATCCTTAACCCTTTATTTAACCTACCCTAATCCCCCACTTAAAACCTTAAGCTAACCCTAAGCCTAATTACGTCTGAAGATTAACGCCTCACAATTCCTTAACCAAAATCACCGCCTCCTTCTCTCTGTCTAAGGAGTCGACCGCCTCCTTCTCTCAGTCTCTCAAGTCGTATGCCTTCTTCTCCTCCTTCCTTGTCCATTTGCTTTTGTGCTTTGGTTGGAGGACTTTGTGTCCTGTTCCTGCTTTGTGGGGGGTTGTGGCTGGGTCGTGCGTTGAGTGCTGTGCGTGGCTTTGTGCTGTGCGTTGAGTGTTGTGCGTTGAGTGCTGAGTGATGTGCGTTGAGTGTTGTGTGTGCTTCGCCTGGTGAGTGGTGGTCGTTGGCAGTGTGTCCGGTGGTGGTTCTGGCCGTGGGTGTGAGGTTCTGGCCGTGAGAGTTTCTGTCCGTTGCTGTGTGCGTCGGGCAATGGTCGGGGCGGGGAGTGTTTGGGTGTAGCCTTCTCCTTCCGGTCTTTGCCGAGGTTTCTCCGTGACGTAGATTGAGGAATAGCAGATCTGAGCCGGAATCTATATCCTTTTGATATTAGTATTATATTCGTATATTGTGTATTTGCATTTGTCTTTGTTTTGCAGGTATACATGGCGATGCCAAGACGGATACCCTCCTAACAGTGGTATCAGAGCGGTTATCCGCGCCTGGTGGGTGAACAGCGTCGCTCGGGCAGCGGCTGTTTGGCGGTTCAGATTCTGCGCCAGTTCGGCTTTTCGGTGGAAAAACCCCAGAGCGTTGGCCTCTGGGTTGTAAGTGATTGGCTTGAACCCTAAAACTTTTACAGTTTTGTTGATCGTCTAGGTCATAGGTTCTGAGGCTTGCTTGCTGGTAGAAAACTAGGAATTTGTGTGATTCAGTGTTTTCTGTGTGTTTCAGTGTGGCTCATTGAAATTTTAAAATTGTCTAAAACTTTCAATTTTTCGTTATCTGTGCCTGTTTTGTGTGATCCTGCTTCTGCTGCTTACTTTGTGTAATTTGGTAGCCTGTGATTTAGTGTGCGTAATTTTGCTTGTGTGCAATGGCTTCTATATCTGGCTATAACATGGAACCATTTAATGGAAAATCTGATTTTTCTAATTGTCAACAGAAAATGAAAGGAATTTTAATTCAACAGAAAGTGTTTAAGGCTATAAGTGGTAATTATGCTGATGATATTACCCCTGCTAAGAAGCTGAAGATGATGAATTTGCTTACTCTTCCATAATCTTGAACTTATCTGACTCTGTGCTCAGAAAATGTGGTAAACTTAATTCTGCTAAACTTCTTTGGGAAAAATTAGAAGAGCTTTATACTGAAACCTCTTTGCATAGTAAATTGTTTTACTTGAAAAAAATTTCAGATTCAAGCTTGACTTGAACAAAGATGTTGATGAGAATCTTGATGTGTTTACTAAATTGATTCAAGATATTAAGTTAACTGGAGATAAGAATATTGAAGACTATACTCCTATTGTGCTTTTAAATGCTATTCCTGAGACATATAGTGATGTCAAATCTGTTATTAAGTATGGTAGAGATTCTATTACGCTTGACACTGTGATTAGTGGTCTTAAGAGTAAAGAACTAGATTTAAAAGTGAACAAAGGTAGTAAGCAAAATTCAGATGAAGTTATGCATGTTAGAGGTAGGTCTCAACATAGGTATAACAAGACTAGGTCTAAGTCTAGGCCTAAGAACAGAAAGTGCTTTAACTGTGGTGATCCTAATCACTTTATTAAAGACTGTCCTAAAAAGAAAAACCAGAAACAAAATGATAACAACCAATCTTATGAACAAGTGAATCATGCTTCTTCATTGGGTGAAAACTCGGATGATATCTTTATGGTGACTGATTTATGTGATGCTGTGAATTCTGTGCATTCATCTACTGTGTGTGAAAATGAATGACTAATTGATTCTGGTTGCTCTTATCACATGTCACCCTTTAGAAATTTGTTTTCTAATTATAAAGAAGTTGAAAATGGTTCTGTGTCTATGGCTGATGAGAAACTTTGTAAAGTTGTTGGCATTGGTGATGTTTACTTGAAGTTTGATTCTGGTTATTCTATGACTCTAAAATATGTAAGACATGTTCCTGCTTTGTGCAATAATTTGATGTCTTGTGCTGCTTTAGAATCTGGTGGTTTTGAGGGTAGATGGGGAAATGGAGTTATGAAATATTAAAGGGTTCTTTGGTAGTTTTCAAAGCTGAAAAGAAAAGAAACCTGTATGTTTGCAAAACTGAATCTGTGTATGATAATGTGAATTCTGTGACTGATGACTTGACTGATCTGTGGCATAGAAGATTAGGTCATATGAGCGCTAAAGGTCTAGAGATTTTGCATTAAAAAAGGTTGTTTTGGTAAAGACAAGTTGTCTTGCATGCCTTTCTGTGATTCTTGTGTTTATGGCAAACAACAAAGAGTTAAATTCCCGGTTTCCCCTTCCCCTAATGTGACTAAGAGTTCTGTGATTCTTGAGTACTTGCATGCTGATGTGTGGGGTCCCTCTAGTGTTCCTACACAAGGTGGTAATAGATACTTCATATCTGTGATTGATGACTTTTCTGGAAAAGTATGGGTTTTTCTAATGAAAAATAAATCAGATGCTTTTGAAAAGTTTCAAAATTGGAAGATTTTAATTGAGAACCAAACTGGTAAAAAGATTAAGAAACTTAGGACTGATAATGGCTTGGAGTTCTATAGTTCTGTGTTTGACAATTTGTGCAATGAATCTGGGATTCAAAGGCACAAGACTGTTCCCTATACCCCTCAGTAAAATGGTGTTGCTGAGAGGATGAATATGACTCTTCTTGGGAAAGTTAGAAGTATGCTTGCATCTTCTGGCCTCTCAAAGAAGTTTTGGGGTGAAGCTGTTGTGACAGCTGCTTACTTGATTAATAGATCTCCTTTTGTGCCTTTAAATGGTTTGTGTCCTGAATCTGTTTTTGTTGGTAAAGAACTTGATTTTTCTAATCTTAAAATGTTTGGTTGCTCTGCTTTTGTGCATAGGAAAGGTGATAAACTTGAGCCTAGATCTACTAAGTGTGTCTTTCTAGGTTATCCCGAGGGAGTTAAAAGATATAGACTGTGGCTAAGAAGTGAACCTGGTTTTAAAAGCATTATAAGTAGGGATGTAATTTTCAATGATTTTGAAATGCCTTGCTTGCTTCCTTCTGTGCCTGTTGATGAGTCTGAGTTCAGTGCTACTCCTAGCAAGGTGGAGCATTTGCCTGGTGTGCTTCCTGTTAATGATAACAATGTGCCTTTTGCTGAAAATCATGTGAACTTACCTGTTAATGAACCTGAGATTCATGGAATGCCTGAAAATCATGATATTGTTGTTGAACATGAACCTGTTGTGCATCAGGGTGGTTAATGGACCGGATCAACCGGAACCGGTCCGGAACCGGTCCGGTCGGTTCTGGTTCCAAACCGGAACCGGTTGATCCGGTTATAAACCGGGATCCGATCCGGGTTTTACCCGGATCGGATCGGTTCCACAAGTCCGGAATCGCCAATCCGGCGGTTCCGGTTCCATCGGTTCCGGTTCCGGACCAGAACCGGAACCGGTGAAAAATTAAAAAAAAAACCGGGGGGGGGGGGGGGGGGGGTTCCGTTGGCCAACGGCATTGTAGCCGTTGGCCAACGGACTGCCGTTGCCCAACGGCTAAAATAGCTGTTGGGCAACGGCTTAATTAAAAAAAAAAAAATTTTTTAAAAAAAAAAAATTTTGGCTTCTATATATACCTCATTTTTCCTCTTCAATTTTTCATCTCCAACTCCCTTACTCTTACAATCCTAATCTTGATTACAATTATCTCGTTTTTCCATATTTAAAAATTTTTGCTTATATATATACCTCATTTTTCCTCTTCAATTTTTCATCTCCAACTCTCTTACTCTTACAATCCTAATCTTGATTACAATTATCTCGTTTTTCCATATTTCCACTAATACGATGGCATCTTCTTCTACTGGTCGTGGTGGTCGTGGTGGTCGTGGTGGTGCCTCAAATCCACATTTATTCCAAGAAAATTATGATATTTTTGCCGAGTTTGATAATGCTTATGATGTTGAAGAAGCGGAACACGTTGCAGAACCGGCGGCCCCCCAAAATCCGGCCCCTGGCTGGTCATCCGCGACTACTGCCGCTTCGAGTCGCACGAGTAACCGTCCCAAACGAAGCAAGGTATGGGATCATTTTGACGTCGAGACAAAACCAGGTACGAACGAATCTGTTGTTATTTGTAAAATATGTAAAACCACATATAATTATAAAACAGGTGGTTCCGCTGGCGGTACCGGAACTTTTAAGAAACATCTAGTTAAAAAACATAATTTTGATGATGTTACTTTACAACCATTAGGTAGAGAACCAACCCAACTTCAAATTAATCCTCAGTCTGGCACTAATTTTATCTTAACACCGGAAATGAACAAAAGATTATTCGTTCGTTTTATTGTAAGATGCGAACTTCCTTTTTTGTTTTCTGAAAAAGATGGCTTTGTTGAATTTTCTTCTGGTATCCAACCATGTTTTAGACATATTTCTAGGCATACTTTGAAAAGAAATATTGTCGATGTGTTTCTTGATTACCGTAAGACTTTAGTTGATCATCTTTCTTCTATTAACTGCAGATTAAGTTTAACTACTGATATTTGGACGAATACGGCATTACTTTCTTTTCTTGTTATTACTGGTCATTGGATTGATGATAACTGGTGTTTGCAGAAAAGAATTTTGTCACTGGATGAATTAAAATCTGCACATACTGGTTCCCAAATTGCTAAATATATTGTTAATGTTTGTAGATTTTATGGAATTGCAGATAAAATTTGTTCGATTACACTTGACAACGCTTCAATAATAACGCGGCAATGCGTGAACTTAAAATATATTTACGACCAATGCTTAATGGTGTTTTTTTCCATGTTAGATGTGCATGCCATATAATTAATTTAGCAGTAAAAGATGGTTATGAAGATGCTGAATGTAGTAGCATAGACAAACTTAATAATTGTTGTCAATGGATACGACAATCACGCATTAAGCGTGATTGGAAACATACGTGTGCAAGTCAGAACCTTCGGTTTACTCTTTTTCCACCGCCCATTGTAAGTCGATGGAATTCTTTGCACAAAATGTTAGAATCGATGTTACCTTATCAAGATGCTTTAACTTCTTTTTATAACTCTTATCAAATGCCTGAAAGTGATGAAAGTTATTTATTGTCTGATAAGGATTGGTTTTTTGTTAAAAATTTAACTGCTTTGTTATCAACCTTTAAAGATGCAACAGATCGTTTCTCCGGTGTTTGTAATCCTACTTCTCATTATTTTCTACCACTTGTATTTAACATGTTTTGCAAATTTATTGAATTTAGAGATGATATTGAGTTGATGTCGTTCGTTTATCGTATGGAGGAGAAGTTTAAAAAATATTGGGAACAAATTCCACACGTGCACTGTATATCTACATTGTTAGACCCAAGTCAGGGTGTAGGATCTTTCGATACTTTCTTTGAATATTACAGTACGTTTTTGGATAAGGATGTTGACGATCAAAAGACGTCAATCATGCATTCTCTCCCAAATATGTTTGGATTGTACCATAGTGAACAGGGACAGAGCTCATCGGCGCGTGTAGTAGGAGGAGAAGAAGAAGATGCTAGTCAGTCACGAAGCGGAGGGATTAATCTGTTGCGGAGCCTTGGAAGAAAGAAGCAGAGAGGAAGCGGAGTGTCATCTACCTCTTCAAATGAGTTGCAGTTCTTCCTGGGTCAAATGTTCATTACAGATGAAAATTTTGACGTACTAGAGTGGTGGAAAGCAAACGCAAGACAATATCCAGTCTTAGCCAAAATGGCTAGAGATGTATTTGCAGTCCAAACATCCAGTGTTGCATCAGAGTCGGCATTTTCAACTTGTGCTCGGCTCATTGGAGACTTTAGAGTTTCTCTACAAGCAGAATCATTGTGCATGCTTACGCTGCTAAGAGATTGGTTCGATGCTGAGAGAAGAAATAAGAGAGAAGGAGGAATCGACGAGTTCTGCAATGAAAGTTCCGAAGAAGAAGAAGAATTGGCCAAGACTATACTTATAAATTATGATGAGTAATGTATTTTTGTTATGAATTTCAAATGATGTATCTTTTATGTTGTTTTCCATATTCAATAAATGATATATTCCTTTACGATTCAAGTTGAAAAAAAAAAAAAAAAACGGGTTGGCTAACCGGTTCCGGTTGGAACCGGTTTAACCCGGTCCAATCCGGCAAATCGGACCCGGGGTTCCGAACCGGATCGGTTCCATGGCATTTGCCATGGAACCGGAACCGGACCAATCCGGTTCCGAACCGGATTGGTCCGGTTCCACTCGAAAGGAGTCCGGGACCGGTCGGATCCGGTCCGAATCCGGTCCGATCCGGCCCATGAACACCCTGAGTTGTGCATGATGAATTGGTTGCAAATGAACAGAAAGATTTGCATGATTATCAATTGACTAGAGATAGGGCTAGGAGAAACATAAGACAACCTGCTAAGCTAAGTGATTTTGACCTTGCTTCTTATGTGTTCAATGTGTTTGAATCAATTGATAACTGTGAACCTAAAACCTACAATGAAGCTTTGAAATCCAAAAATGCTAATGACTGGCTGTGTGCTATGAAAAAGGAAATGCATTCTTTGATTGTGAATCATATTTGGATTCTTGTTCCTAAACCTGTTAATTGCTCAATTGTTGATTGCAAATGGTTATTTAAGGTTAAGAATGAAAATGATTCTGTTAGGTTCAAAGCTAGGATTGTAGCTAAAGGTTTTACTGAAAAAGAAGGTGTAGATTTCACTGATGCTAAGCCTGTTAATGTGCCATTAGCTGCTCATTTTGTGTTGAGTAAAGATCAATGTCCTAAATCTGTTTTTGGCTTTGATTCTATGAAGAATGTGCCTTATTCAAATGATATAAGATGTGTTATGTATTTGATGGTTAGTACTTGGCATGCTATATCTTATGCTGTTAGTTGCTTAAGTAGGTATGTGTCTAACCCTGGCATGTTGCATTGGAAGGCTTTTAAATGGCTGTTGTCTGTAGTTGTTAAACTCAAACGTTATGCGTTTAATCATGCTGATAAGTGTACTACCCTTAGTAAGTTTCAATCATATTTAAAAATTTTAAAATTTGATACTGGTGATTGATGCATGTTTAGTCCCTTGGTTAGTGTTTTATAACCTGCTGTGTGCTCGTTATAAAACTGTTACCCTTGTTACTTTCCCACTTTAACTTGTTGTGTGCTTGTTATTGTTTTTCCCTTGTCTTTACTTTGTGTTTTGACAGGAACTTGGTCCACACAATTACTTTGTGTATTGTGGGGACCATAAGACGATGATGATGTCTGCTTGTATGTTTTCCCTACGTCTGAAGAGAAACCGGTATTGGGCCAAGGTGGAGATTTGTTGGGTATTGTGGTCCAAGCATTAACCAAGCCCATTATCCTTAACCCTTTATTTAACCTACCCTAATCCCCCACTTAAAACCCTAAGCTAACCCTAAGCCTAATTACGTCTGAAGATTAACGCCTCACAATTCCTTAACCAAAATCACCGCCTCCTTCTCTCTGTCTAAGGAGTCGACCGCCTCCTTCTCTCAGTCTCTCAAGTCGTATGCCTTCTTCTCCTCCTTCCTTGTCCATTTGCTTTTGTGCTTTGGTTGGAGGACTTTGTGTCCTGTCCCTGCTTTGTGGGGGGTTGTGGCTGGGTCGTGCGTTGAGTGCTGTGCGTGGCTTTGTGCTGTGAGTTGAGTGTTGTGCGTTGAGTGCTGAGTGCTGTGCGTTGAGTGCTGTGTGTGCTTTGCCTGGTGAGTGGTGGTCGTTGGCAGTGTGTCCGGTGGTGGTTCTGGCCGTGGGTGTGAGGTTCTGGCCGTGAGAGTTTCTGTCCGTTGTTGTGTGCGTCGGGCAGTGGTCGGGGCGGGGAGTGTTTGGGTGTAGCCTTCTCCTTCCGGTCTTTGCCGAGGTTTCTCCGTGACGTAGATTGGGGAATAGCAGATCTGAGCCGGAATCTATATCCTTTTGATATTAGTATTATATTCGTATATTGTGTATTTGCATTTGTCTTTGTTTTGCAAGTATACATGGCGATGCCAATGCGGATACCCTCCTAACAGCTCGCAACAACAAATTCCCCAAATGTATCAAAACAGAATTTGAGCTTCGCAAACGAACAGGCCGACGCAAGTTTTTGGAGTTGGTTCAAAAAATATTTATTCTTATTTAAAATTATTGAATTTGAAACTTTAACATGTTAAGATTTATTCCGAACCAAACTCGATCTAATTCCTTTTATTTGATATTTCACGAATCATTCATGGACCGTTCGTGAGATATAATATTTTATTAATATAACATAATTATAAATATATTTTTGAGTCTTTCGAGTATTTGAGTTTCTAATCAAACTCAAGCTCAATTATATATAATCGAGCTTAATATTTCTTCATATATTAGACTATATTAGATTCGTTACACCCATATTTGTAATGGTCTGAAAATATAATTTATCATATTTGGTTTTTTTATACCTTGTTTAGGAAAATATAATTGAGAATATGAAAATACTTGGTTTTATTTTTTAAGACAAATATATTTTTATTGTAAAATATGATGTTATAATTTATGATTTTTTATAATGTGATGGAAACTTAAACATGTATATATATTAAAATTTTAATTTATTATTAAATATTTTAATTTCATTAATTTTCTAATTTTTGAAATTTAATAATAATAATTAAAGTATTAGTCATTGTTCAATTACGGTTGTCATTTGTTTAATTGTTTCCAAAGGTTCAATAGAAAGAGAATCCTAAAGTTAATCTTCAAGTTATTACTTGACTTTTACGCAAGTTTTACATTAAAATAACATAATTTTTGCATTAAACATAAAACTAATCCCCAACTCATATATTTCGTACTCTACTCTAAAAGGAATATTATCTAAAATATTCCTTTTAATTTCATTTACAACAATTATTTTATTGACTCAATTATCTATTTAAAATTTTATTATTTACATATTAAATTTTATGTTTAAATAAGTTATTTACATAAATAATTAATAATTCATTAATTAGTTTAATTTAATATAACAATTAATCTCCTTCCTCTTTTGTTGAACTTGCTTTTGTTAGAATAAACAGGTACGAGCCTGTCAAACCCCCAACCATTTCAATGGCGGTTTATAAAAAAAAGACATAAATAAGAAATCAAAACATAGATATCAATTTAACTATAATTATTTTTAAATAAATAAAAAAATCAGTTTTCGTATTCATAAATTTGTGAAACAATCTAAATAATCATTGCTTATATATAAATACATAACCCATATCCCCAAATATCAATATATACTGTTTGTATAGATAATAAACATGTTATCTACCCCTCTATGATTTATAAAACATACATTTTACCCCATATGATATCAATAATAAACCGTTTTCTTTCATGTGATTTTCAAAATATCCATTTTACCCCCGTGGTTTGCAAAATATAGCATACACGGAGGAGATGCTTTGCATATACTCACAAACTACAAGTAAATTGCCCGTTTCACAAAACACATAGGGTAAACTGCATATTTTTAAACTATATAGGGTTAGCTGCCTATTTTAAAAATCGCAGGAGGTAAGCTGCATATTTTCAAATCATATAACGTAATTTACCAAAGTTGTAATTTCAGAAGGCAGTGAACCAAAGAGTACATGCATCATGAAGTACGATCTTGCGAGTGGCTTGTCATGTCCTTTGGCCCAAAAAGTGCCCCAACTACATTTTGCACTTTCACGTACAGCTACACTCTTGAGGAGCTTACCTATCACCTTCGAACAGAGTGTCAAGTGTTGCGGGATAATGAGCGAAAGAGCAAATGCTCATTTGCCAAGGAGTCGATGCAATTTCTTGGACACATAATTGAGCATGGGAGACTTAGGATGAATGAGTGCACGGCCACGCCATCACAGATTGAGAATCATCAATAAGGTGGCTAAATTACATACTTTCATTGGTTTGCTAATTATTATCACAGGTTTCTTAAGGGATACACCTCTAAAGCCATGAAAGTGATGGACCTTCTAAATTGCCAAGGCCTTTGATCACTTGAAGGTCGATGTGAGCAAGAAACCTATATTAACCGTAACCGACTTTAACAAGGAGCTCGATGTGCACAGTGACGCCTCCGACTTTGCCATTGGAGGGTGTGCTAATGCAAGAGGGGTATCCCAGAACATACGAGAACCAAAAACTTAATAATGACATGAGCTCAAGTGATCTAATTTCATGACACTTTTCTATGAATGGAACTATTGCCAAGCAGCAAGAACCGATCCAACAACTAGATGGCCAAAAACCTCAAGAATCACCTAACATTGCAACTCTTCTCTCTGAATATAACCATCACAATAATATATACCTCACATACCAGATTATTAAATGTGTTTAATAAGGTTGATAACTTTGGGTAACTCACGTTTCATCTTACTTAATACAAATTCCCCCTCCCCGTGATAAATAAAAATAGAAAAAGGTTGATAGTGCTGCATAATGGATTTTTCTGACATTGGATTAACTATTTTATAGAGCAAAAATGTGTATAATTGCCATAGGATTTTATTTATCAAGTCTCGCTTTCCGAGTTTGTGTGCCTGAAGCCTAACAAAAGTAGTTGATCTTAAGTCTAAAACTTATGGTGTATGTCAAGTCAGTGGTGCCAAGCAGAGGCTCGGTTGAGTCAAAAGGGCTAGCTTTCGGGTTTGAGCAAATTCGAACACCATCATGCGAGAACTTTTAATTCAACTGGAGTAAGAATTAATGAAATTGGCATCAATTGCTTTCAAATTATGATTTTTTTTACAAGGCAAGGGAGTAGGTTACACCTTTGAAGACAAGGTTTGTTTTCTGGTTTTGACATGAAGATAACAAGACTAATCTAACATAATCCGCTGTTTCACGAAATAAAAGAAATCAATTAACTTCTAAAGCTTCTCACGGATAATGAGAATCAGTCCTCATTAGAAACACAAAATATCTTTCACATGTCAGATTTCTTAAGTTGGAATAGGAATGCTCCTTCCTGAAAAATCGGAATGTTGGCTTCCAAATGCAAATAAAACCCAGAATTCTTGCCTCATCTTTTCAAATTCTCTGATCAGTCTAAGATTCAAGAACTTCATGAATGCCGAGACAAGTCCTGGATTGTTCAATATGAAGCTCCGTCTGTACTCAAGAATCCAAGTATTCGGATCAAACTGCACCACAGATGCACTCCATTTTTCTTGCACCCAAGAACTATTACCATCTCGAATCATATATTTTGCTTCCCCGTTAGACCACTATTACACAAGATGCATCATAAAGTATAAGTCATGTAAATAATGCAATCGAGAGGTTCATAGCTCTTGAAATAAAATAAAAAATGAATTAATGAAAATAATTTACTTGTGTGACTCTTCCCGATATAATGCTGAGTAATCGCGGAGAATATTGTGATGAGAGCAATCCAGACGTCTGTAATGGCCATCCCCAAATGCTTATCTCTTCTGCCATTGATTCATACAGCACGCACCGCGAACTCAGCAACAAACCATCCTAAATACAGTAAATCATTCAGCTCACTTCTGAGATTTGGGGAAAATCATTTATTTATATCCAAATCTCCTAATGAATCAAAAATTATCTGCCAAGTATCAAGATCAAGTTCATGCACATTCATTCTTCATAAATACAATCATTAATTTACATTAAAAAAACCAAATAATGAATCAAAAATTATCTACCAAGAATCAATATACAGTTCCTGCTCATTCATTGTCAGTAGATACAATCATTTATACAAGTATATATAGAGCGAGTATAGAAGATCAGAGAGGCAAAAGATTCATCCAACATACCTCACTGATATTCCACACAGAATTATAAGAGCTGCAGCTTGAGACTTTTTTCCCAACTAACCCTTTTAACTCATTCTCCAAGAAAAGAAACCTCGTATTGAATTCCTTAAAATCCCATGATCTCTCACCCAAATTCTTCACAATATCCGGAGAAAATATAGTCTTAAAAACCCCAGAAACAATCCAGGAAACCCCATACTCCATAACCAAAACCAAGATCAAGCCTAAACAACACCTAACCACACAACCCATAAATCCCAACTCCTTGTTTCCCTTCTTTACCTTTTCCTTAAAATTGACTCTTGCAGTGCTATCCAGCGGTGGAGAAAAAACAATTTTCTTAATCTGAGCCTTTGGTTTCGGCGTAGAAAGATAAGTTGATGAAGGGTTGAAAGAAACAGGACTTCTTGAAACTATAGGTTTCGAGACACAGAATTTCGTTAGTGAGCTTCTGTGCATACTCTGTGGCATCAAATCAAGAGTCGCGTTGATGCTTGCTATGCATATTTCGCATTTGCAATTCCCATCTCTTCTGCATCCCGGGAAGTACACGCTGTCCCGCATTTCGGATGCCCTGCTGTTCAATGTGGTGCTGGATTTAACAGAGGAATTTGGTGTAAGAATCATTGTTTTCGTTGTTTCTTCGAAGGGTTTGGGACTTTTTCTTGAATTCATTTTTCTGGATTTGGAACTATTGGGGTGTCTTATCATTTCTTGCGCTCAAGAGTCATAAAGACAGTGAAATTTTTTAGGGTTTTTAAAAATTTGAATGCAACGGTCCTGCCAGAAAGGTTTCAGCTTTGAATATGCTTGGGGATAGGAGAGAACGGAGAGGTGGAAATTTAAATTACTGTTTTGCCCTCATGAACTTATTTTTCAATAAACAATTAATTTTCTTTCTCAGCATGTTATGTTTTTTCAGCACAGTAAACTTTTGGATTTATATTACATCCGTCTTCCATACGAAAAAGCAAACACGAATAAACCTCTATAAAAAAAGAGTTAATGTCATATAACCCTTGTGATTTGTCAAATATGTAAATTATCATCATATAGTTTAAAAATATGCATATTACCCCATGTGATTTATAAAATAGACAGTTTATCTCATATGGTTTGGAAATAGACATTTTACACCCCTGTGGTTTGTAAAAATATGTATTTTACACCCTTACAATTTGTGAATAGGTGTGAATACACCCTACATATATGAGGTAAATTGTCTATTTTGTAAACCACAGAGGGTAAAATGCCTATTTTTACGAATCACAAGAGGTAAAATGCTTATTTTCAAACCATATTGGGTAAACTGCCTATTCTGTAAATCACAGGGGGGTAAATATCTATTTTCAAATCATATGAGGGTGATCCACCTATTTGAGAAATCATAGGGACTAGTATGCCAAAAACCCATCCCTTTTAAAAAATTAACTCACGTGTCCTGGTCTCGGTTATTAAATATAATGAAATCTGACTTTTACATTGTTGTGCTGGGTGCTTATTGGCCTGAACCGGTCCGGTCCAGACCGGAATCAGCCGGTTTCGGGGCCGTTAAGGTTGGAACCGGTCCGGTCCGGTAAGGAACCGGATCGGTTCCGGTTCCGGTTCATACCGGTTCCGGACCGAACCAATCCGTTTTCTTTTTTTTTTCAATTTTTTTTTCGTATTTTTTTTTTTAAAAAAAATTTCAAAAACTTTTATTTATTTTTTATTTAATGTTGTAAATGTTTCCCCAATATTCATAACAAATTCAATATATTCCTTCTTCATTTCATAATATAGATGCATACAAATAATTATAAAGAGATAGCAATTAAAAAATCAAAATAAAAAATTATTGCTGTTTAGCAATCTTCATAATTGATAAGTATTGTTTTTGCGTTCTCTTCTTCTTGCTCGTCATTCATAGAGGAACCACCAACATTGAGGGCAGCAAAAAAAATCACAACTTTCATTTAACTCAGGTATTGGTACGGGCAAATTCATTGCCGAAGATGAACTCAGTGATAGACGACCCGGGACGAGACCCCGACTACGACCCCGGCTACGACCAGCGCCGCTGCTAGATGAAGATGCCATTATTATATATAAATTGTAGATAGCACAATCGAGAGGAAAATATGAGATTGAAGTATAGAATTGTGAGAAGAATGGATTGTGAGAAGAATGAATTGTGAGGAAAAGAATGAAAAATATGCACATATTTATAGATTTCAAAAAAATAATAATAATAAAATTAAAAAAGAAAAAAAATTGAACGCAACGTTCAGCATGGCAACGGCTATAAAGCATGGCAACGGCTATAAAGTCGTTGCCATGCTGGACAAAAATTGTTTTTTTTTTAAATGTTACCGGTTCCGGAACCGGTTCCAAACCGGTAGCACCGGAACCGGTGCCGGTAGCACCAGAACCGGTGGTGCTACCGATTTGGATTTAAAAAATCGCCTCGGACAGTTCGATATCGGTTCCGGGCGGACCGGAACCTGTTAGTCCGGTTCTTGTGCAACACAGATTCAGTGGAATGAGATGAAGAATAAACTGCTCGTCCGCCGCAAGGTTCAAAGACTGATCGGAGAAACTTAATTTCCGACCAATAATGCTGACAAAACGGTGTGACAATATGGCGACGAATCGCCGGAATCAAAGAAATACAGGTTGAAAAAGGCAAAGCGGCAGTGAAGGATTGGGATGGACGGCGGTTGAAAACTTGCAATTGGTTGAGGGGTTATGTTCGTCATGGAGTGGGAGTCCGAAACCAGGTGGTGGTTGACGGTGACAGAGCCGACAAACAGCGGAAGATCGGAAAAATTTCTGGATATAAGGTTGTGAAGGCACGAAAAAGGGACCAAAAAATCTCAGAATGGGAGGTGATAATCTCAGTTGATGTGGGCATTTTGGTCTTGGATGGATGGGTAATAAGTTCCAATCGATGGCAGGAGGCTGAATTGGAACCTAGGGTCCGACAAGTTAGGTGACATAATTTAGGCAGCGGATTTGGAGAAGTAAACGTTGGCGGATTTGCCTGATTTTTGGGTGGAGTGGACGACAAGAGGTGGCGATCTAGGCGGAGAGGTCGTCGGCACAGTCCAGGCTGCGGTAAGAGAGGAAATGAAGGCGGTGGTTTAGGGATAATGTTGTTAGGGTTATGAATTACCCTATATAATAAGAGAGCAACGTTTACTGTTGTTATGAATAGAGTAACAGTACCCTTTACTATATCTTTTATTATTTTACCTTATATAATAAGAGAGCAACGTTTACTGTTGTTATGAATAGTGTAATAGTACCCTTTACTCTCTCTTTTATTATTATTTTTATTTATTTTACCCTATATAATAAGAGAGCAACGTTTATTGTTGTTATGAATAGTGTAACAGTACCCTTTACTCTCTCTTTTATTATTATTTTTATTTATTTTAATATATTTCATATGGTCAACTTTCATTCTCCTCTCCCGATTCCTCTTTCTCCTCCCCTTTCATGTTTTTGCAAACCCAATATTTTTGCTCACATCAACACCGAGAACCTCGTTGAAATCACCGATTTTGCATCTCAGATCGTTTGTGCAAGGCGAGTCGACCTCACGCATCCTAATTAGATCCCCACCAAATGCTAACAAAAAACATTTGTATTCTTCCAAAAAGGGGTAAAACCAATTTTTTCCGAACCGTCGTTCCCAAGCCTCGCCAACAACCACTCTAATCGGACGCACCAGATCGAGAATCGTCGATCGAGAGGAAAACACGGATGATTTTGGTGGCGGCAAGAATCTTGAACAATTGGTATAAACCTTGTATGCCTTTATACTTGTGATTCTGATATGGTTTGTGCTAATTGAAGTAGCTCGTGCCTATAAAACATTAGCTTTATTTTTGGGGAAACATTATTTTTCGTTTCTGTTCTGAAATTGTGGCCATAAGTTCGAGTAGGCTCCTGATCAAAATTTTAGTTTTTAATTATATTTTAATTTTTGATTATATTTTCCTATTTTGTGTTCCTATTAAAGTTTATTTCTGTTGTTTTCTTGTGCCACTTTTAAGTGAAAGCAGCAATCATGGTTTTATTGGGGGAAGTTCTTCAAGAATGAAGCAACTTACGTTTGAGGACGAGACAACAAAACGAGAAGTGTTCTAGCTTTTTCAGTCTCGAAAAAAATTGTGTTATTGCAGCTAATATACTAAAATACTCTGATCTCTATTGCATGCCCGTTGTAACTTTCTTACACGAAATATATGAATAAGAGTGTTTGAAAGTCCTTCCTAGAAAACTAAAACAAACAAGGCGATTGATTTTATGTTACCACTTATGAATCTTCTTAAGTTATGTTGATCTTATGTATCTCATGGTTTTAATGTTACTGAACACATATTTAATAACCACGGACATGATGATGTGTCTTATATCGCTGAGACGAGAAGAAGTGGCGCTGAAGTTTCTACTTTCAAAAGGAAAAGCTTGCAGGAGATGGAGATTGAGCTGGGATTGCATTCTGGTAACTTCTTTGGGAAATGTACTTTAGAAGAAGTCGATAATAGGTAGGGTAACTTTACATTTTTTGTTCATTACAGGTATGATGGGATTGAAATCATAGGGTATAGATTGTATAAAGAGGTCCGCTGCTTTGAAACTGTGCGAGTCAAAATGAAGGGTGTCGTCCAAGCAACCATTTCTCGTTGGGAGACCAAATTGCTACTAACCTCGAAGAATTTCAAAAAATCATGGTAAAACACTCTTACCATCACCAAGGATCCTCTTTACTGCTATTATATATTTATTTTTCTGCTTTTGGATGGTAGGATGATTTTTCATCTGCCAAAGTTCAATGGAAAGTTGCTTTTTCTTAAAAAGCATTTGAAGGTTGGTAATCCGACTTCTGTCCAATTAACCTCGTTTTATTTGCTCGCTAAAATGTATTCATCATATGCAATTGAACTATCTTTGTAGTACTATCTTTGACAGAAGAAACAAAGAGCTCTTCAGCATCAAAGAGAACTGCTGAATGGTTGTCGAAATTCTGGAGTAGTTCATACTTGCCACAATAACAGGCCTATTGATTATATATTTGGTATGAATAACAGAATTGCACATATCATCAGCTGGTGAAAGATGCCTTATTGCTAAAGGTGTTCTCCTTATTATATGCAGATGATTATGATAAAGCCATTAAAGAGGCCATACAGTATGCTAAGTAAATAAAGTCACTCACCTTTAGGTGGCTCTGTTTGGTGGCTCATTAGCAACTGTCCTAAGGTCCAAGAAAGCCTTGTTTTGTAGGTATGTTCCTCTACACACTACATGGTCCTCATATGAACAAACAAACGAAAAGAGATTTCAAATTTTTTATTCAAGTCTCATCTTAAGACCACATTTGTCTATAATATTCATATTGCAAGTGTGTCCATTTTTCTGTTTTCGAACTATTTTTGTGCATACAACTAAGTTGTAGTTTTCATTTTCCAGCTCAGAAGGCATGCTTTAAGTCGGGGTTTTTAAATTTTTAATTATTCTAGCATAGTATGAATTTAAAAAACAGCAACCATTCATGTGTTCAAACTGTTTTTGCCTACAGATTTGTAATGTACTGCTTAATTACGTTAATATTTAGCGTCATAACTATTATGTTTTACATAGGTCTATTTTTTTACTATGACTTTACACCGATCTTGGCAATGATAAAAGGCTCTCAAAGGTAACACAAATCTAATTTTTTTCATGATTCTGGTCCTCTTGACATAATTACTTTCCATTTAATTTTGGCTGAGATTCTATGTAACGATTATATTTGTCATCTTTGGTGACATAAAAGCTTCATGGTTTGACCATGCATTTTTCATTTGGGTTCCAAATTCCCAGTTGAGATTTTGTTGAGCTGTTTAAGTAAATTAGCTTACTGGAATGCTACATGTGAAAACCTGTAGTTACATTTTTCTGAGCCTGGGACTTTGCCTAAAAAATTGGCTTAACCTTTCATTCTTGGACAGAGAAAAAGACGTGAATTAATAATAATATTTGCGGATGTGATATGCATTTCAAGGCCTCTTTAATGTCTTCCCATCAAGGTCTTCTAGGTAACATACTCCTGAACATAAATTCTCTACTATCTTGAAGGGATCCTCCAAGGAACTTTGTGCGCAAGTTAGTGAATTTTGGATAAAAATTGTTGAATATATCAAAATAGATATATTCAATAAGAAAATACCTGGTACTTCCCCCAACATTCGAGCGTCATGTGCTAGGTGAGAAAATGTGCATTTGTTTTTAATATTATATGCTAAATTTTTTTCATCTCAAACATTTGGAACCTTTATATGTGATCTTTGTTTTTAATATTATATGTTAAATTTATTTCATCTCAAACATTTGGAACCTTTATATGTGATCATTTTACGATTCTCATGGCGTCTTGACTTTTTGGCAACAGGTTGCTATATTAATTTAATTTCGTAAAACTTTCAACTTTTCAATCTACATGTGAAAACATGTAGTTAAATTTTTCTGAACCATATCATCTGGTCTGATCACTGTCACCGGGCACCGCGCCTTACGCGGTGCCAAGTCAACTAGTGTTTTTATAATGGAGAAGGTAATTACGCCAGTTCATGTGTAAAAATAGAAAATAATATAAACATATGTATTTATAGCGCGTGTAGACACAACTTCGGATGTATGGGTTTTTTTGGCTAGTTTTTAAAAAGGAAGGACATTTCAGCCTATAAATTATTTATAAGTGGTTTATACTTGTTATTGTCACACTAAGATACTAACGATTCTGATGGCAATTAGTTTTCCAAGATATAACAACTGTTATTTGTGATATTAGCACTACAAATTACAAATCATATAAATTACAAAAGTAAAGCATCCGACCTTGAAAAATGAGTATGATATGCAACAAAATGCACAGATTTTCTCAATTTCTAGTGTTTAATTCTAGATTTTTGTATTATAATTCCAATGAAGATGCATATATAGTATTCCAATGGATACCACCAAAAAACACAATTTAGAAATATTTCTTCATAAAATAACACATGTATGCGGAAGAGCGCATCCAAATGTTGAAAACGTGCAAGGGTATGGCCAGGGCTCCTAGGGAGGCGCCGGACACCTCCCTTACAACCTGAAAATTTAGGTAGTGTAGGGGAACCTTAACGCCCACTGGGAGACACTTGGGCGCCTCCTATACTACCTAGGATTTTCACATGTAGTGCTATGATGCCTGGATTTTGTCATTCACTTTTTTCATCCATTCAATTTTTTCTCGTCATTCTTGTTTAATTTTCAACAAATTTTATATAGCGAATATAATACTTATGATATAATTTTCATAACATAAAACCAAAACGATTTCTTTTTGTGGACATAATTTTCACATTTTTAATTTTTTTTTTAAAAAATCATTCTTTCCATATTGCGGCTCTTAATTTATTTATGTCATATTATTGGTATAAGATGAGTGGAGCCCGACATGCTAGCTCAATTCAAACTTGATTGATCTAAATTCTAAAGTTTCTCGAGTTCGAGCTAGTAGTTCATGACCTCATAAGTTGACCATGGACTCTATTAAGAAGAACAAAAGTGCGGAAATTTTCTGGAGATTTATTTCAATCAATCTGTAAGTGGATAAACTGAACCTATTTATACATTTTTAAACAGAAATAAGTAAACTAACTAAACACGCTTTTGCCTATTGATCATAAAACTTTTCTTTACACTTCATCTCAAGCTTGGAACATAAATAGTCGTGCTGGTTTCTCCCCAATGCCTCAGTAAAAATATCAGCCGGTTGCTCATGCGTTTGTGAAGTTTCCAAGAATTTTTTTGTATCTTTTCTCGTACCAAATGGCAATCGATCTCTATGTGTTTCGTTCGCTCATGATAAATTGGATTTGATGCAATATGTAGCGCATCCTTACTATCACAAAATAGCATCACTGGCTCAGTTAGCTTCTGATAATCCTGCTTCCGATAACAGCTCTAATGCATATTTCATCTGATTCAGATATATGCCCTGTTTAGATCTGGCCACCTCAATGCCCTGTTTAGATCTGGCCACCTCAATGCCAAGAAAGTACTTTAAGGTTCCTAGATCCTTTATATGTATAGCTGACTTCAAAAACTTCTTTAAAACCTTGATGGAATCCAAATCATTACCTGTAATGATTATATCATCCACATAACAACCAATACAGTAATATGCGTCCCTTCTTTTCTTAAAACATGGAAAGATCATGTTTTGATTGTGTAAAACCACCACACAACATAACTTGGGCAAATTTATGATTCCATTGGCGAGATGCTTGTTTCCATATAGGGATTAGAGTAATCGAC
Source organism: Haberlea rhodopensis (assembly GCA_907163345.1). Taxonomy (NCBI): domain Eukaryota; kingdom Viridiplantae; phylum Streptophyta; class Magnoliopsida; order Lamiales; family Gesneriaceae; genus Haberlea; species Haberlea rhodopensis. The sequence continues at coordinate 29,162,851 of CAJQUN010000001.1, forward strand.
ATACCTTATTCTCCCCCTGAGTGCCAATCCATGAGGCAAAATCATATAGATTTCCTCATCCAAATCACCTTGCAAGAATGCATTTTGTAAACTCTCCTCCATCTCTCAATTTTTTTTACATATATATATTTATTATATTTGCCCCCTATACTACAATTTTTGCCCTCAATAAAAATAATAAAATTTGCCAATTTTCAATCTCAAGGCTAAATTTTTTGGCAGTAGGTATATATTACTGGAAAAATAAACTTAATGAATTGAAATTAAACAATGAGAAATATCTCAATAACAAAAAAAATCTTATCTGAACCATCAATTCTTTTTCCAGATTGGAATCAAAGGAACGAAGAAAGGGAGGCCCTGGGGTGCTACACAGGTAATGCCCCGGTGCCCGCATGCGGATTTCTGAAAGGGCATGCACCCTTTCATGTTTAGATGTTATTTGTCATGAAACATTCCTTCAAAATGATGTATTTTGATGATGTCTCTTTGTTTAATATAAATAGAACAATCCCTTTTGAGTTATAAAATATTTTACAGATTTTTACCCACTGAGCTAGGCTCAGGAGCTCTTGAATGCTTTAAACATTTGTGGTTAAAAGATTTGTGATTTCAAGTGTTTCTATCACAAGTCATAGTCGTTGTATATTAGGAGACAAATTGCCACAGAAACCATAAGCAGTTGCGAGGTCAATATCGTTTTAAGGACAGATAATTCAAGACATTTGTTTCATATATATATATATATATATATATATATATATATATATATATATATATATATATATATATATATATATATATATATATATATATGATGTGATCCCGTATTTTCACTATTCGGTAGAGTAAATGCAATAGAAAAAATAAATAGGACATCATGATTTTTTACGTGGAAAACCCCTCAAAACGAAGGGAAAAACCACGGGACCTAGTCCAATATAAAACTCCACTAATCTGACCATAATGCGTGCATGACTTCCGTAATTATCGCGGAGCATTAAATGAAATCCGTGATTTGTGCAACTGCCCATGGAGTGGTTTTATCTTTCTGAGGAGAATATGCCTGAGCAAGATTTGCTCCATGAAGGAATTTCCTGAGGTGAAGAGCCGACCTCCTCTTCGGGCATTTTCCTGTTCGGCAATGATTTTACCCGATGGGTCTAATTTCCCCACCACATCACATCACCCCCCCTAAAGTAAAGTAAGATGAGCGAAGTCGATATCTTGGTTTATTTACATCGGGTAAAATCACAGTTGCCGTTTTGATGCCTTTTTCGAAACTTGTGAATTTTGAGGGTTGAATATACCCAATAAAAAACACCCCGAGCAAACAAAGCTCAACTAAATTCGAGATATAATAATTATCACGAGCAAATAAAGCTCGGGTTGAAACAAGAAATATCCTGAGCAACCAAAGGCCGAGCACATAAAACTCGTAAGATATAACCGAGCTCCAGAGATAATAGATAAGCATCCCGAGTAGATAAAATACGTCCGAACTCCAGTATAAGAAATATTCAGAGCAAATAAAGCTCATCCTGGGTATAAAAGACAATACACTTGAGCTCATCGAATACCCCATTGAATAACCATCCAAAACTTCTGAAACACAAAAAAAGAATCCTTTTCGATCACCGAACATCAAAAATATCTCGAGCAAATAGATATGATCGTGCTCGAGGGAAACTACCCCGAGCAGATAAATATAACTGAGCTCCAGGAAAATATCCCTAGCAGATGAATATGTCTGAACCCGATGGAAAACATCCACTGCAGATAAAATAAAATCGGGCTTCAGGGAAAACATCCCGAGCACAATAACTTAGGCAATTTTAAGTTTAAACGTGGATCAAACATCCCGATCTCACGAGTAAACCAAACAGGCTCGCTACCCCGAGCTCAATAACATTGATAATTTTTAAGTTTAAACGTGGACCAATCATCCCGATCCCACGAGTAACCAAACAGGCTCACTACCCCGAGCTCAATAACATCGATAATTTTACGTTTAAACGTTGACCAATCATCCCGATCCCAAAAGTAAACCGAACATGCTCGCTACCCCGAGCTCAATAACATCGATAATTTTAGGTTTAAACGTGGACCAAACATCCCGATCCCACGAGTAAACTGAACAGGCTCGCTACCCCGAGCTCAATAACCTTGATAATTTTACGTTTAAACGTGGACCAATCATCCCGATCCCACGAGTAAACCGAATAGGCTCGCTACCCCGAGCTCAATAACATCAATAATTTTTGTTTAAACGTGGACCAAACATCCCGATCCCACGAGTAAATCACTCAGTCACGTCTTATGTTCAAATACAGACCAAACATCTCGATCTTGTATTTAACCCGCCAACAACGGACAATAATAAAACAAGCTCAACGAGTAACAATAGAACAAGATGTACTCGAACATCCCGAGCACCAATAATAGAATGTACTCGAACATCACGAGCGCCAATAATAAAATGTACTCGAATATCCCGAGCACCAATAATAACATATACTCGAACATCCCGAGCAGCAATAATAGGGCCTTACTGCTAGATTGCATGCATGAACTCGATGTACTAGGGCCTTAATGCCAGATTGCATGCCCGAACTCAATGTACTAGGGCCTTACTGCCATATTGCACGCCCGAGCTCGATGTACTTGGGCCTTACTGCCAGATTGCACGCCCGAGCTCGATGTAATAAGGCCTTACTACTAGATTGCACGCCCGAGCTCGATGTAATAGGGCCTTACTACCAGATTGCACGCCCGAGCTATACTGCACTGCGGTCGACCTGAAATAACGCAACACGAAATGCCTAAATAGAAATTTAAAGTAACAGTTGGGAAGAAATAACCGTATATTGGCATGCAGATTGAGCATCGAAGTCAAGGTCAGCTGTTAGGCTGTGTATGTCATGAGCACCAGCAAAGTGTACATGACCAATTTATAACGCGTCCCGTGCTGGCACAATGTAATTGGATAAGAACTTTATCACCAATTATCCTAGGACAACTCCTTTACTTCGTGAGTTGCTGGGATTCCATATTTCAGTAAGGCATCTGTAATCTCGAGTAATACTTAATTAAACATAAATAGTATTGAAAAAATCATCTCCCAAAATTCATATTACCAATACGCAGCAGAGATATTATGTTTAAAATTGGTGATAAAACCAACTCTGCAATTGTAACTCTGATGTTGCTAACCCCATACTTACATAAATATAAATGAAGGATTTTATACGACGATATTTATAAGGATAACAGTATCATTCTTTGTAATACAATCTAGTCAGCTGATATTTGCTTATTCATGTGAAACCCATTTACATATATGCCATTTTGCTGAGCGCAATTAGACTATCAAGGACGATACACAAATAGCCTGAACAAAGTACTCCAAGGGGACTGGTGGATAGTGTCTGATGGTGTAAAGTATTAAAGCACACCGAAACACAATCATACATTTGTGTTGGGCACAGATAATTAGCCATTATAGTTATATTCATAGACAAGAGGAAATCATAGAACACAACAGCGAGATAATCGACCAAGTTCAGGCCTTCATATATGATTTGAAAAGAGATACCAATTAAAAGCAGAATACTTATCTTTTATTAACAAGTTGCTGATGACTGCATTTGCCCATCCAAGATCACAAGATTTCCATCCCAAGAATAGTACTGGAAGAGTGAACCCATGAAATGCCAACTTTTTATGTTCGATTCTGTTTTGTTTGTAATTTTTTTTTTTCTTCGTCTATGCCTTAAAGCTGAAAGTTCCCACAAACGGCGTCAATGATGTGATCCCATATTTTCGGTAGAGTAAATGCAATAGAAAAAATAAATAAGACATGATTTTTTACGTGAAAACCCCTCAAAACGAAGAGAAAAAAACCACGAGACCTAGTCCAGTATAAAACTCCACTATAAATATTGATGATTTACATTGTATTTTTGTACAAGAGATAGACATAGAAAATGAAAGGAAGAATTTGGTTCTTTCTCCCCTCCCACCTTTCCTCCTTTAGGATATGGGTATTTATTGGAGTTATATTCTAAATCGAGGTCCACCATTTACGGCGCATGATCCGAGCATAATCTGACATAATGCGTGCATGACTTCCGTAATTATCGCGGAGCATTAAATGAAATCCGTGATTTGTGCAACTGCCCATGGTTCTCTCTTTCTAAGGAGAATATGCATGAGCAAGATTTGCTCGATGAGGAATTTCCCGAGGTGAAGAGCCGACCTCCTCTTCGGGCATTTTCATGTTCGGCAATGATTTTTCCCGATGGATCTAATTTCCCCACCACATCTATATATATATATATATATATATATATATATATATATATATATATATATATATAACAAATTAGAACTCTTGTATGCCAGATGTCCGATCGGTCGAGATGCCAATAATAATGTAGCACCTCATAAAACCAAGCACATGTATGATACCAGAAACTTGTACTCATTATATATGGTAACAATGGTGTACTACATAAAAGTTTAAGCCGAAGGTTAGATGTCCGTTGAGTTTGCCAGGATATTGACTTCATCCCTCGGGTTATTTTCTGGTTTTAAGGTCGCTTTCTAGGGAATAAGATATTAGTTAAATCATTAGTGAATTAGTTGAATATGATGTGGATTTTGACCAAGTTGGTAGACTAATTATTGGATTAAAGAAGTTATTAATGCTAATCATCCTTCTGGTGAGGAAATTAAACAATCAAAGTGGAATAGTCTGACATCCAATGATTATTAATTATTAATGAAACTAAATGAAGATGATTCGTATAAGCTGCTTTATTCTTATTTCTTTTTTCCCCTGTTTTCTTAATATTTATTAATAAATTATGTGTTACTGTAAAATTGTTGTTATTTTATCAGGTTTGCCAAATGAAATGAAAGTCTGAATGATATATTCAAGTGAAATTGACTACTTTGGATGACCCTAGGCAATCTTGGCATGCATTCGTTCGTTTAATATAATTCATGTTTTCTGATATATAAAAAAATCACGCAGCCTTGGCTTGCATGTGGATGCAATTATCTGAATTCGAGAAAATAATGTGAGCAATGAAGTTCAAATGATTTCATTTCTCTAGAATTAAATTTATTATATCCAAGACGGACTTATCGTTGGTAAGGGACAAACACCATCCTTTGCGGAAAAATAAATTACCTAAAAAAGTTATAATATACCCACCAAAAATTACAATCTATCCATAAAAATTATATTTTGTTCCCTTTGCCCTCGTTATCGAACGGCCCGACCAGATAACTGCGTTAAGGCGAACGATGATTATATCAAAAGGTAATAATAAAATAACAAAACCAAGTGAAACCCTCCATTAAAATAACACTTGGCACACCCTAATTCATCCGACCAAAAACTTTAGCCCGCCGGTAGAATTTAGTACATTAGAGAGGCCAAACATAACCTTTAGTACTCGTGAATCTTGGGCCTTTTTTTTTTCTCTCTCGAGGATGACTATCGTAACTAGTAAATGGAAAATGTGGAGTCATCTCCAACCTGCGATGTGTTCGACGATCTCGAACTTTTCTTAGGCGACGATGCCGACGACGACGACTCGCCAGCCCTTCTTCTGAGCATCTGTCTCATCCCATCAGCAACTCGAAACGCCGGATTCGATTTATATTTACGACAAAACGACATGTGTGCCTTCACAGCTTCATCCATCCCGAACTGTTTCTTGCTTCTGTTCATTTCATCTCTCACAGCTTCTGAACACAGACCACACAGCCATTTTCCATCGAATTTTTCCTTCACTTCTGTAATGTATTCTTGTGTGCAGTCTTCCTTCAGTCCGCAGCACTCACACTTTATCAACTCGATGTCCATATCTTGATGTGGGAATCGAATTTCTTGACAAATTTGAATGATGATTCAGTTTAATTTGTAGGATCAAATTCAAGAAAAGGAGTTATGAGCATAGCATGAAAAGTTAAAAGTGTGAGGAAAAGTAAGAATAGGTAGGAGTTAGAGTGACTTTATAGTATGCAAAATTTCCATTATTTTCTCCCATGCTCTAAAGAGGCATGTTCCTTTGGGACCCAACTCCTCAATAAATAAAAATTCAAATTTTTACGGTATATATATATATATATATATATATTACCTCATGTCCTAAATTTACTATCGTGAGGAATAGTAATGAATAGATTTACTATTCATTAAAAAAAAATTTTATTGATGACCGGGTTTGGTTTGAATCGATTAGGAAAAAATATATCTTGATAAGTTGTTGATGCACACAACTTCAAATGTTATTTTTTTCAGTTTACTTCAATTTTTAAAAAAAATTAGAGTCAGTCAATGTGTTATTCTTTTCCATTCAATTATCAGTCATTTGAAATGTTATTTTCGATCAAATTAGGAAAAAATTGACCAAAATGCTGGTACCTGGTGCGGTGCTAAAAAAAACTAGTGTGTGTGTGTGTATATATATATATATATTAACTACACCCGCTTTTGTTGAAAACAGTCAACACCATCATATTTGTTTTATCTCCACTATTTTACACGTTTGTTTCATCTCAATGATTTTAAATTTCAAATCTGACATAAGATTTCTTTTGAGATAAGATGAATCGAATAAGGTTACATATGTAACATATGTACGTCGCATTAATATATATTAAATCGTTATGGCTTAATCTTCTAAAATATTCCGATATATTAGACCATTACAGGAAGGACCACACAATCGCCACATCAGACCAAGTACCTATGCGTGGGGCGATCGTGTGGTCCTTCCTTGCATTTTGTTTAAAATACCAATTGAAGGGCTACTTGATTGGATTCTCCGTTTACCTTTTTACTGTTTTAATGCAACATTTTTCATTGGTTTTTGAAGTAGAGGTTTTGTGCCATAATCATGGTTAGCCGATAGTGGCGTAGTTAAGAATTTTGTATAGGGAGGCTAGAGGTGAAGGCGTTGTGGGGTTCGGGGGCGGAGCCTCCGAAGGATTTTTAGAGATTCATTTTCCGTGGCCCATTCACATCATGCTCATGTATACAAATATATATAATATTTTCATAATTATTTTATATAAAAAAACATTTCTTTCGCATCTATTTTAGAAAAGAAATTTACCATTATAGTTGACATTCCTCGTTCCACGAGCATTTTTGCGAAACATGACCATAATATTGAAGGGCTAATCCAACTTGATTTTCCGGATCTTTGCCACTTCCATTATTTAATTGGATTTCATGATACAACTAGATCATCCTTCATATTTGAATGCTCCAATATTCACTTGGGCTCATGTGTACTTAGGTATAGAAATTCACAAGTGATTACTGATACCAGCTCGACAAGTTGGCTTGATTTTGCTAGGGTGGAAGACCACCTTGGCGTATTCTTCCAATGCTTGCTCTGAGTTACATAGTTCAAGACCTCGACCATAGCACTACTATCAGCGCATCACAACTCAGCAATTGCCCACTCCCACTATGATGCAACCCAAATGGTAAAAAATCCTTACCAAAAGGAGAGCCCATCATATTGTTGTAAATAATTTCTCTCAAAGTGTATCTCAAGAATTAAAATAACAATGGCTACAAAACAAGTTTTATGTCGAGCAAGATTTGTAATCTCCGTACTTAAGACAATATTGTCCATTATGGTGCTAACGGTTTGCTATGGCAATTTGTCTCCCAAGATACAATGGCTATGACTTGTGATAGGAGCACTCCAAATCACGAGTCCTCAAACCATTAAGGTTCAAAGCACTCAATTTGATGAACAACAAATACTCTCAAAATTCACTTATTATATGATGTAGATTTCAAAAATCAATTATTATTCAAATGAGGGAAATGTTATATATATAGTAAATCAACAAACAAGTCCTAATGGACACCTTTTGGAGCACTATATCGCGGAAAAATGCACCCGGACGTCAAAGGACATACCATTTCACAAATCTGAAACAGGGCTCGATCGATCGAGCTACTGTAGCAAAACGAAAGGAAAAGTTTTGTCCCTCTCGATCGATCGTGCTACAATGCTCGATCGATTGAGAGCAATCCTTTTTTTTCTTTTAGTTAATTCATTTCTAACAATCGCCCACACGAATTAATTAATGCATGTATGCAATTGAGTGCTTTGACGAACTATTATGGCATCTGGAGAGATAGCTTGCGGCTTTGAATCTTCCGTAGTAGTATTCAATCGGATTTACTTGACTTAATAGTGAACTTATAGTCTTGAACTATTTAGTCGTTGGTGTAAATCAAGACAATTGAACACACACCATAACAATTCTAACCTATGTATTGGTTTCTTACGGTTGTGTCTGTTTTGGCCATGGGCCACGCTTGGTTTCATAAGTGCTTTTCATCCTTTGAAGCGGCCACACTTCGCACTTACGTATGTGATCTCTTAGAAGAGTATCCCGCTATACACCAACATATTCTTGTCTTAGGAATTATTAAAGGCCTTTTGCCTATCCTCGTACCCCTTTTGCAGGCTACACCCCTTATCATAGGAATGGATCGAAGATTAATTCTCCAAGGTGTTTATACAATCTTGTAGTTTGGTTGTCCCTTTTGAACCTAGATCTTGGGATATCTAGTCACATATGTTGGGTATCCACCACAAGATTTTGATTATAGGGTTTTAATCTCATTCCCCTCGATAAACTATATACTTGATTTCTAGGCAAGCCTTTCGTGAGCGGATTCGCAATATTTTCCTTAGACTTTACGAAGTCAATGGACATAATATCATTTGAGATCAAATGTTTAATAGTATTGTGTCTACGATGTATATGTCTAGACTTACCATTATACATGCTACTCTGTGCCCTTCCTATAGCAGATTGGCTATCGCAATGTATTTTAATTGCAGGGACAGGTTTCTCCCAACAAGGAATTTCTTCCAAGAAACTTCTAAGCCATTCGACTTCTTCTCCCGCTTTATCCAAAGCTATGAATTCAGATTCCATAGTGGATCTAGCAATACAAGTTTGCTTGATAGATTTTCACGACAATGCAGCCCCTCTAATGGTAAACACATAACTACTTGTTGACTTGGAGTCTTGTGTGTCTGATATCCAATTTGCATCACTGTATCCTTCCAATACATCAGGATATCTTGTATAGTAGAATCTATAGTTCAGGGTGTATCTTAAATATTTAAGTACCATAGTCAATGCCTTCCAATGGTCATTGTTTGGATTGCTCGTGAACCTACTTAGTTTGCCAACCGCATATACAATATCAGGACGTGTACAATTCATGAGATACATGAGACTGTCAATTATCCTTGAGTATTCTATTGCATGACATGATCTCCTTTGTTTTTAACCAAATGTAGATTCGGGTCATAGGGTGTTTTTACAGACGACGTATCATTCGCGAGAAATTTCTCGAGTATTTTCTCAACATAATGAGACTGCGACAATACTCGTCCTTCCGATATCTTGGAGATTTTAGTTCCAAGTATCACATTAGCTTCACCCATGTCTTTCATTTCAAAATGTTTTATTAACATTTTCTTTGTCGCGCTGATGATTTTTAAGTTGCTTCCCACTATGAGCATATCATCAACGTATATGCTTTAGACTTGTTTTTCATATGAACGCATTTGTCACACTCGTTAATTTTGAAACCATTTGACAACATTGTTTTGTCAAATTTTTCATGCCATTGTTTTGACGCTTGCTTAAGCCCATATAATGACTTAACGAGTCTACACATCTTTTTCTCTTGTCCGGGAACAACAAACCCCTCGGGTTGTTTCATATAAATTTCCTCCTCAAGTTCCCCATTGAGAAATACTATTTTACATCCATTTGATGTATCTTTAAATTGTTTAGAGCAATGATGACAATGATCGCTCTAATGCACATAATTCTCGTGACTGGTGAATATGTATCAAAGTAATCAATGCCTTCTTTTTGTCTATATCCCTTTGCCACGAGTCTCGCCTTGTACTTATCAATTGAACCATCGGACTTATATTTTCTTTTAAGAATCCATTTGCATTCTAATGGTTTACTTTCAGTTGGAAGGTCTACCAATTCCCACGTGTGGTTTTGCATTATGGATTCTATCTCGCCATTAATAGCCTCTTTCCACATAGGAGCATCAGGACTAGATAAAGTGTCACTAACCAATCTTGATTCATTGTCCAACATATAAGTCATGAAGTCAGGAACATAAGTCTTAGCCACTTTGGTCATCTTGCTACGTGGTGGCTCTATTTCCTCAAGAGAGTCATGGTTAGCATCTTCATACACCTTTTTCTTAGGGATCATTTTCTTGTTAGATTTGTAAGGAAACATTTCTTCAAAAAATACCACATTTCTTGATTCCATGATTGTACCTTCATGCACATCACTTATTTTAGATTTGTGTACTAAAAATCGATATGAACTACTATTGTTAACATAACCAATAAATACACAATCTATTGTTTTAGGCACAATTTTCACTTGCTTTGGTTTTGGTACTTCTACCTTAGCCAAGCACCCCCACACTTTCAAGTATTTGTAGGAAGGTTTGTGGCCTTTCCATAACTCATAAGGAGTTCCATCCTTACTTTTGTGTGGTATTTTGTATAGAATGTAGTTGGACGACATTTTTGCTTCCCCCACAAGTTTTGTTGTAATCCAGAACTTATCAACATAGCATTCATCATCTCTTTTAGAGTACGATTTTTACGTTCGGCAATACCATTTGATTGCTGTGAATAGGGGCAGTGGTTTGGTGAATAATGCCATACTCATTGCAAAATTCTTCAAACGGTACTCCATATTCTCCACCCATGTCGCTTCGAACATTCTTTATCTTTTTGATAAGTTGATTTTCAGCTTTATTCTTGTATTGTTTAAATACTCCCAAGGCCTCGTCTTTGCTTCTTAGCAAATATACGTAACAATATCTTGCACAATCATCAATGAAAGTAATGAAGTACTTTTTCCCACCTCTAGTTTCCACAAACTTTAGATCATATAAATCCGTATGAATTAATTCAAGAGGTGTCGTGGTTCTTTCAATTGAATGGAATGACGGTTTCATTAACTTGGCCTCGAACAAGTCTCACAATTATGTTTCAAGTTAACATTCATTTGAGGCAATAAGTTTAACTTCACTAATTTGTTAAGTGAATCATAATTTACATAAACTAAACGATCATGCCATAAATTACAATACTCAATCAAATAAGTATAATCATTCACTTTATTGCTTTCAAATTGACATTTAACCGTCATTACATTCATTTTGAATATGCTTTTCTCCATATAACATTTTCCTACAAAAACTCCATTTTTTGAGTGTACAAGTTTTTTTCAGATTCTAAAACTAGTCTAAAGCCCGCCTTGACTAGAGCCGTTCCGGATATCAGGTTCTTTCGGATATCGAGAACATGTAGGACATCTATCAAAGTCAATTCATTTCCCGGAGTCATCTTTAGAACCCCCTTCCCCAGTCCAATTACCGGAGATGTAGTAGAGTTTCCCATGTAGAGTTGGCGTCCACTTATTGGAGTGTATGTGGAGAACATGGCCTTGTCCGAACACACATGTCGGGTTGCACCAGAATCGACGAACCATTCCATAGGATTGTCCACCAAGTTCACTTCAAAGATCACAGCGGTTAACATTAGATCATTCAAGTCTTCTGAGATCTGATCATGTTCGGTCACGGTGACTTGATCTTTTGCTTTCTCACTAGTGTCTTTGTTACGACAATCATTTGCCATGTGATTGGGCTTTCCACACTTATAGCATTTTCCTTTGAACTTTTCGCCTTGCCATTGTTGGACGTTGTACCGTCAAACTTACGCTTTGATCTGGTTCTTTGTTCAACTAGTTAGCTTTTGGTTCCATTCGAAACCTACCCTCTCTTCCTCTCGGAAACTTTGTTGTTCTCCTCGATTCGTGGTCGAACCACAAGGTCTTCAAGACTCATCTCCTTTCGTTTGTGTTTCAGATAGTCTTGAAGTCGTTCCACATAGGAAGCAATTTTTCAATCATAACAGCGGCTTGGAATGAATCACTTAGACACATCCCCTCCGCTTCAATGTCATGCAAGATCACTTGTAGATCTTGCACTTGCGCCATCACAGGCTTGGTATCAACCATCTTGAAATCCAGGAACTGTCCAACTATGAATTTCTTCATACTGCATCCTCGGATTTGTACTTCTTTTGCAGCGATGCCCAGAGTTCCTTTGCTGTTTTCACAAGACAATAAATGTTATACAATTTATTGTCTAACCATTTAGGATGTAGTTTTTGCATAGAAAGTCGTTTTGATTCCATGCATCCAGTGCCACTCTCTTTTGGGTGTCAGTCTCTCCTTCTTCAACCGTAGGAGGCTCCTCGGTTAAGAACCTTGCCAAAGTGTGGTCAAGTAAAAGAGCATCTTTTGTTGCCACCGCTTGAAATCGTTCACATTGAACTTTTCAGGTCTTTCACCATGATGAACATGAGTCGTTGTTGCACTCGATGAAGCAATTTGTATTGCTCGATATTGTCTTAAGATTGTTATAAATAATTTCTCTCAAAGTGTATATGAGGAATTAAAATAACAATGGCTACAAAACAAGTTTTATGTCGAGGCGAGATTTTTAATCTCCGTCCTTAAGACAATATTGCCCCGCTATGGTGCTAACGGTTTGCTATGTCAATTTGTCTCCCAAGATACAACGACTATGACTTGTGATATGAGCACTCCAAATCACAAGTCCTCGAACTACAAAGGTTCAAAGCACTCAATTTGATGAACAACAAATGCTCTCAAATTTCACTTATTATATGATGTAGCTTTCAAAAATCAATTATTATTCAAATAAGGGAAATGTTATATATATATAGTAAACCAACAAACAAGTCCGAATAGACACCTTTTGGAGGCACTATATCACCGAAAAAACGCACCCGGACGTGAACAGACATACCATTTCACTGAAACATGGCTCGTTCAAACGAGGTACTGTAGCAAAACGAAAGGAAAAGTTATGTCCCTCTCGATCGATCGAGCTACAATGCTCGATCGATCGAGAGCATTCATTTTTTTTTCTTCTTTTAGTTAATTCATTTCCAACACATATAAGGAAGTTCCAGTGATAAAGCCCGAGAATAATGTCTCAAGATCAAGCACATCAAACACCCGATCTTCCTCAATCCAGGAGCATTCAAAGCCAACCATTTAAGGAAACAAAGAGCATATTTGCAGCATGATCCGATGGAAACTTGCTGTAGTTACTAGCTATTGTTATGGGAATTTGATCATCACCTTTTGTATTTAAAACATTATCTACATAGCCTTGTAGTCATGTCTTTGAAACAAATAATCAAGAACATTATCTCTTTTTTTTCCATTCTTTTTTACATTTTCCTCTACTATAAATAAGTTCATCTTGTGTTGCCCTTGAACACCACCGCGGAGCTGGATCGACAAGGTTTGACCTTTTAAGTTTATTTTCTCGAAATATAAATTTCTCGAAATATAAATTTTTTCTTCCAAATTCACACAAGTGAAAACATTAAAATGTTCCATATCTTTGATATAATTTGTGAAACAAAAATTGTTATGACATCCAAATTAATTTGTCTCCTCCCTCCCAAGATGGGCGTAGAACGTGAGTGGAAGGACCACTTACGAAAGCAAATACAAATAGTCGCTATTATGAGGGGAGGGGGGAAGAACCACAACTTAAAATTTTAAGCCAAAAAAGTCTAAATTTGAACATTTTAAGATAGGAGTGCGCTCGGTTTGGTTGATGCTGCACTTAGAACAAATAAATCATTGAATGAGAATATTACATTCTAATAATAGCTACACACAAAACACTGCTTGTGGTGTAACAACTTCTCAATCGGGTGCAATACCACATTAAAATTAAAGGCCACATGAGAAGGTGGTGTCATTGTCTGGTCCAAAAACATGTAATTTTGTTGTCGAGTGGGCAGCCGCCATTTACAATGGCCACGTAGGAGTTTCCTGTGGATGTCCTTAATTAGGTTTGTCGTTTCATGAAATGATGGACAAACATGAATTCTATGAATCATAGAAATTGTGTTGTCTTTTCTCATGTCTTCTAACTTTATATAGAACGAAAATTGGTATATTTCACATATTTCCAAATTTATATGTTTCTATCATCCTCCTCCGCCTAATTTTGGGTGGAATGAGAAGTTGAAAATTGTTATAATTTCTTGGTTTTTATATACTTATAGAATAATTTATAATTAGGATTAGTAAAAGTTATAATAATTTATGTACTAAATAAAGAATTGATGTCTCATCTAAAAGCCCGAGCTTGTAGAGAGATTGTACAATTTACTATTTATTTCTCTAACATTCACTCTCACTTGTGGGCCAATTTGTTCTTTTTTTTTTGAAGCCCATCAAGTGAATATTTAATGTGGGTATTGTTTGTGAGTTCTGAACTCATGACCTTGGCGTTAGCCAGAAGCTCTGATACCATAAAGATTGTCGTCTCAACTAAAAGCCCGAGCTTGTGAAAAGATTGAACAATTTATTATTTATTCTCTAACATTTCCTCTCACTTGTGGGCCGATTTGTTCTTTTTTTTTTTGGGAGGACCATCAAGTGAATATTTAATGTGAGTGGAATTATTGTTTGTGGGTTTTGAACTCAGGATCTTGGCGTTAGCCAGATGCCCTGATACCATAAATAATTGTTGTCTCATCTAAAAACTCGAGCTTGTAGAGAGATTGGATAATTTATTATTTATTCTATTCTCTAACACTAAAACCCTGACAAAGTTGCCTCCCAATGCCTTAAATAGGACAGAACTTATGATCCTTCGTTCAAATTCAGTGAGAATATAATTACTTGACGATGGATGAATCACATGACATAGACCTGAATATCAAATTGGATTACTTGATTAGCCTCAAAACTACTAAGATCCTAAATTCTCGAGCTAGTATTGAAAAGTGTTGGGACTTACCGAACTGTGATATGCAATTGTGTCACAAAATTCAAGGAATTTTGGAGTATATTTATGCAAAGTATTGGGGGAAATATACTAAAACGTCCATGTAGTTAGAATCCATTCACAGTTTGAATTCTTTAACATTTTCAACGACTTGGTTTAGTCCTTAAAGTTTTAAAAAATTTGTCAATCCAGTCCCCGATATTAACTCGGTCATAAGAAGAGCAACCGAGAGACTGAATCAGAAATGTTTTTAAAATTTAGGACTGAATTGGGAACACACCGGATTGGGTTTAGTCCTTAAAGTTGTAAAAATATTCATGAATCAATTACTCTCTGTTTTCTTCTCACGGCAGACTCAACTTCGAGACTAAACCGGGAAATTTTTAAACTTTAGGAACTAAATTTGGTCACTGAAAACTTTATTGATTGAACCTAGAGTAACCCAAACTGTAAAAATGTTTTAATGTATTATCCGAAAGTATGGTGTATCTTGCCATAACTCCCCAAATCTTGGTAGTCTCGTGGATAAGGAAAAAATCTATTATTTTGAATTAAGAAAAAAGGGTCTTTTCATGTCCAGACCCCGAGTCTGGTTTTTTAAATTCGAATCATTTTCTGCCTTTCACTTACATCTTTAACTCCATCCATATAAGTCTCTGATCTCAGCACAAGAGATGTTTCATTGGAAAGATTCCCGGAATCCTCTCACATGTTTATCCTTGTCTTTCAGAGCCTTATTACTAGATAAACATCAAAATGTTGATGATCGTGATTGAAAGGTATAGCATGTGCCATCACTTATATATGAAAAATGCTTGTATGAACTTGGTCTACTTATGAATCAACTCAATATTATTAGTCTAAATTGATTCGTACGTTAGTTTATATATATTTTATTTAAAAGATCCTGCGTTTGAATATTGAGTTGATGTATAAGTCAGGCCCAAATCGGATGAAAGAAGTTTTTTTCCTGTATATATCACCTCATCAATATCGATATGAGGTGTATCATGTACATAATATACGTATATATACACACACATTAATATGTGTATGTATGTATCTATATGTGAAGCATTGAAAACCATTAGTGCAAAAGCGCGATTCGAGCTCGAGTCTGTCCAGAATCAGCCCCTCACCCATTAAAAAAAAACCATTAGTAATTCAATGCTTCCAATGCTTCTCCACATGCGTTCTTGTTTTTTCTACAATATCATTACATCCGAGTATTTTATGTTGGAAACCTAAAGTTTATATTTAATGTCCTTCACATGGCTTCCCACATGGAATATATGTTGTTTTAAATTTTCCAATTTTAGGGTGCTTATTCCTCTTTCTCAACCAGTTCTACATTCATTCCCAAGTAAATTATGCATCTTTATGTTAAAAAAAAGTATTTATGCATCTTTTCTAATGATTCAGTTGATTTGTACTGCGTGGTCCATAATCTTAAATTATAATTGAAAAATGAAAGGGTCGAAAATAGTGATTTTGCATTAAATTTCAATGAACAAATATTTCTGCATTGATTATCTGTTTACGTTTGGCATCTGTTAAACTGGCCATTATTTCACACACTTAAACCTAATATTCACCAAATTAGTTTGAGTTCTTTCAACACTTATTTTTATTTAAGTTACTCGACTGATCGATTCAAATCAAGAAAATTTGTTTTTGGTTTAACACAACCGAAGAATTTTATGTTAGCCCCAGGTGCAACAACATGAGATAGAAATAACGAGAAATGGATAACAAAATGGACACCACAATTTACGTGGAAAAACTCCTAAAAATTAATAGGGTAAAAACCATAGAAAAGATGAAAAGATTCCAATATAATATTTTGTGGGTTACAACCTCTTTCCATCTTTCAAAGAGAACAACAATCTCAATTTTAGGGAAAACTACCTCACAAATATTATAGGAATACACACTCAAATGTATATATATGAGAGATCATTCTGAAATGAGACGAATGAAATGAAAACAGAAGAGCTCTATTTAGGGTTGAAAATGTGCATTAAATGCACATCCTCCAACTACCACCCTCCCATCCGACAACCCTCATTAATGACGACATCCGGTCAACATTAATCCCACTTGAAGATTTGATTGAGAATCAAGAACATCTCCACACCCTTCAATCTTGCCTTACCCCGCTGCTTATGTTTTTACTAGGCCACTTGAGGATTTGCACCACTCAAATTTATCAGTACTAACCGGCTTTATCAGAAAATCAGTTATGTTCTCCTTCGTATGGATTTTCTGTATATCCACACTTTCGTCTTCTACTACTTTCCACACAAAGTGAAACTGTACTTCAATGTATTTCATCCTGGAATGAAATGATAGATTCCTTGCAATGTGCAAGACACTCTGGCTGTCACAAAACAAAGAAACTTTCTCTTGTTTGTACATGAGCACCTTCAATAACCTTTGAATCTATATCGTCTCATTGCAAGCTTGAGTAGCTGCAATATTCTGCCTATGTTGTAAATAAAGAAACAATTGTTTGCGGTTTTGAAACACAGCTTACTGTTCCTCCTGCAAGTGTAAACACATAACCCGTGGTAGATTTTCTTTTATCCGGATCACCTGCATAATCTGAATCCACATAGCCCCTGAGTGTAAAATCTGATCCTCCATAACATAATGCAGCATTCGAGGTACCCTTAATGTATCTAAGGATCCTCTTAACTGTACTCCAATGTCTCGTCCAAAATTTACCATGTACCGACTGACTGCTCACACTGCTTTTGCAATGTCTGGTCTTGTACAGATCATAGCGAACATCAAACTTCCCACCGCTGATGCATATGGCACTCGAGACATCTCAATCATTTCAGCTTCACTGCTAGGACACATATCGGAGGATAACTTGAAGTTAAAAGGAAGATGGGTCGAAATTGGCTTACAATCTTGAATATTGAAGCATTGCAAGATTTTCTTCAAATAATTTTTCTGGGAAAGTCAAAATATTCCTGCTACTTCTGTCTTGTTGAACTTACATCCCTAGAATCTTGTTTGCAGGTCCTAAGTCCTTCATATCAAAATCCCTAGCCAACAGTGCCTTCAATTCTTGGACTCGGTCTTTGTTGGGCCTGCGACCAATATGTCGTCCATATACAACAACAAAATGACATAATCATCATCCCCAGATCACTTGAAATATGCACAAGGATCTGCATTAAGCCTGTTGTATCCAAGGCTCATGATATAGGAATCAAATATTTTGTACCAACACATCGGCGCCTGTTTGAGACCGTACAGAGATTTGTTCAACCTGCAAACCAAGTTCTCTTTGCCTATTTCAACAAAACCTTATGGCTGGAGCATATAGATTTCTTCTTCAAGATCTCCACGAAAAAAATCGCTTTCACAGCTGTGACACCCTTACACATAACGCATACACGTGATGCATATAGCATAATATTTAATGGCAGCGGAACTTGCAATTCCATATCATCCTATCAAGACATTTATCATCATATAATTTACAAGGCATATAGAGATATGTATGCTACAAAAATAACCAAGGTTGTACCCCGCACAACCCAACCAAAAACCTATACAGTTATGCAAATGATGTTGAGGGAGAAGAACTAGAGTTAGCCGGCCGACCTTGGATCCATACTTCCAAAATATGTAGAAACACCTTGTAAAGTCAACTCTTATTTACAGCAACTGAAAAACAATATTTGCATTTGGTGAATTGCATTCTCAATGAGTATATTCAAAGAACGTAGTATTAAACATCACATAAGCATATAATTCATATCCACATAAGCACATGAATATAATCATATGATTCATCATAATCTGTACATCAACTCACATGCTTCGTATACAACGAAATGATGCACATGTATGTCCGTGTTGTTATTCTGTTATGAACCAACTAACACCAAGAACAATTCGTGATCACTATATGACCATGGCACTCTGTACTGTATAATCCCCATGAGTTCAATGAACTCGGGATTTGTATTCTTTGATTCTGTAATTGTGATCATACTCAGAATGCAATAACACATGGTTCAAGGTCATTAGCGGCCATAACAGAGTTCTTTAATCTCTTATGAATGCACATGTCATAATCACATGAATAACATCGATGATAACATCATATAGATCGTATAACATCACATCCCAACATGTACATTTAAGAACTCAATTTATTTCTTGCACGTCATATTGCATTCATATCAATACATTCACCAATTCAAGGTACTCATATAACACAAATCGCATACTCATATAAAGTTTAATGTCAAGTTATCAGGATATACTCACAAGTTATTGCACATATCTCGATGATTCGCTTACTTCGCATTATCTGTGCCCTGGTCGAGATTATGACCTAGAAACGCATGTCAAATGCACAACCAAGTTTAATATCAAATTTCTACTACCCATTTCAGTATATGCATGTTATCTATGATATGTCCATACTAGAGAATCATATATCCATTATATCTCCAATCTCAAATTTAATTAAATATTTATGTACTTTTGGTTTGCACATTAAAATTCGTAGAAAATCAAAACTACAACATAATCTCATTTTTCTTGTTAAATATTGTTTATCATTGTGCATTATTTCAAATAAAGCCATAACATAAACATAAGAAAAATTGAAGAAAAACTACTCAAAAGGAAGGTAGCGAGGCGAGGATTCCAGATATGTATTTATTTTCTAGTTTTGAAGTCGTTTTGAAGTCCGAAAATCGACGAAACCTCGGATCCATTTTTCTCTTCTCCCTTTCACTTACTCACGGTATTTTCACCTACTGAAAGGTATAAATGTGTGCAAATCATGAATTGTGAAGGCGGTTCCCGATTTTGATTTTGATTTTATTTTTATTTTTACAAATTTCAAAAATAACACAATTACCCTTCAACTCTATTCACTAAATTTAATCACAATATCCTAAAATTCACTACATTTAATCAATATTTCACTAAATTTAATCAGTATCATCAAATTTAATTCATATCTATGAAAATCTATTCAATATCTATTCGCTTTTATTCAATATATTTAATCTATTCAATATATATATATATATATATATATATATATAATATTTCTAATCAATTTTATTCAAATCTATTCAATATATATTATTATTATTAATTTATATATATATATATTTCTAATCAATTTTATTCAAATCTATTCAATATATATTATTATTAATTTTTTATAATATATATATATATATATATATATATATATATATATATATATATATGAAATGTCAAAATATATGCAATTACGCTTATGAATGATTTCATATATGCCATGATGCGTATGCATGATGATGTAAAATTTGGGTCATGACAACATCTAGCTATTATAGAGCCATCTATTACTGATGGCTTTCCTTCCTCGTGGTAGTGTAACAAGATCCCAAGTTTTGTTCATGTCCAAGGCTTCCAATTCTTCATGAATTGTTGTCATCCAAAGGGATACATCCAAGCTTTGAGTAGCCTCCTGAAAACTCGATGGTTCACCATCATCTGTTAATAAGCAGTATGCAATATTGCTTTCAATAAAATAATCTGAAAGCCAACACGATGGTCTCCTCTCGCGAGTAGACTGCCAAACGTAGGAAACTTCTAACTCAACTGGTTCTTGTTCCTCGTGCTCTGGTAATACCTCCGAAGAAACTTGATCTTCGTCTGTCTTATTTTACACCTGAATTGTAGCAGTATCTGAATTCAGTGTACCTTTGTCTCCCTCCACTTTTTCATCCTTGAAGATAACATCTCTGCTGATAATAAGTGTGGGCTGTGGGATCCAACAAACGATACCCTTAACACCATCAGCATAACCCAAGAAGATACACTTTCTGGATTTAGAATCCAACTTCGATCTTTCTTGTTCGCTGTACAGAACGTACATCGGACTTCCAAATGTGTGTAACCGAGAATAATCAACTGGCTTGCCAGGCCACACCTCCATAGGAGTCTTTAGATCAATTTCTACTGATGGAGAGCGATTGATAGGCGGTCTTGACTGCTTTTGCCCAAAATGACTTGTCTAGACTCGCAGTTATCAGCATAACTCTTGTTTTGTCCAACAGAGTTCTATTCATCCGCTCTGCCACTCCATTTTGCTGAGGTGTATAAGCCGTAGTGAATTGCATTTCGATGCCATCTTGTTGACAATATACATCAAATTCATCAATGGTATATTATCCTCCATTGTAAGTCCTCAAACACTTGATCTTCTTTTCAGAGTCAAGTTCCACCCGCGCTTTGAACACCTTGAAGACTGGAAAAACATCTGATTTCTTCTTGATTGGATACACTCAGCATCTTCAAGAGAAATCATTAATGCACGAGACAAAGTATCTCGATCCTCCTAGAAATACAATCGGTGCTTGCCAAACCTCACAATGAATTAGCCTCATATACCGCTGCTCTTGGCAGTAGACGTGCCAAACTTTAGTATGTGTTGTTCACTGGTAACACATTGCTCACAAAAGGGTATAGTCACTTTTGTAAGCCCCAGCAACAGCTTTCGTTCTGAGAGAACCTTCAAACCTCGTTCTGACATATGTCCAAGCTTCCTATGCCATAACACTGTTAATTCTTCTCTCGAACTAGTCGATGCAACAGCTAGTTCTGCCTCTTTGTGTGTTCCCCCAGAAGTACAACACTGTCAATATATGAAAAAATTACTTCACAAAAATTATAGAAATAAACACTAAAATGTATATATATGAGAGAGAACACTCTGAAATGGGATGAATGAAATGAAAACAAAATAGCTCTTTTTATAGGGTTGAAAATTTGCATCAAACCTATCTGCAAACCACCAGCTGTCCTCATTAACGAGGACAACCGGTCAACATTTTAAAATCTGCCTTGAACCATAATAATCAATTCAACCTCCTAAACTATTGTGTCGATCCTAACGATACAATAATTCGTTGATATTCGGGTTGAGGTCCCATCCAATAATTTTGATATGTATAATTATTATATTTTAAGTTACAAACATATATATTTTTCTAGAATTAGATATAAAATCTTATTCTTACAAATGTGGATCATCTTCATTCCTTAAAAAAAATAGCAAAAAAATGATAATACTACTTGTAATCCTTAAAAAGTGTATGGATAACTAATGAGTGAAATATAATAGGAACATTAGAAAATAGTGCGGTCATAGTCAGTCTATTTAAATTCCGATGATAATTCGAAGTACATGAATCAGTATATATATTCAAATTAAGAAATTTAGAATTAAAAATACTATATCATTTGTGGTAGACCCGACCACGGCTCAGAACCGCCATTTAGACGGTTCAGAACCGTCGGTTCGACGGTTCAAAAAATATCGACCATTAACCTTAACCTCCGATGATAATTTGAAGTACATGAATCAGTATATATATTCAAATTAAGAAATTTAGAATTAAAAAACTATCTTTTGTGTTAGACTCGACCACGGTTCAGAACCGCCGGTCAGACGGTTCAAAAAACATCGACCCTTAACCTTAATCTTCCTTGACGGTTCCGGTTACGGTTCATGAACCGCCGGTTACGATTCCGATTACGGTTACGGTAGGGGTGCTTATCGGACCGGGTCGATCCGGACCCGGTCCGAAATCGGACCGGTTAGTCCGGTCCGAGACCGGAACAGGACTAACCGGTTCCGGTCCGCCCCAAAACCGGTTTCAAACCGATCCGGGGCGGTTCCTTTAATCCAAACCGGTAGCACCACCGGTTCCGATGCTACCGGTTTGGAACCGGTTTCGATTCCGAAACTGGTTAGATTTTAAAAAATAAATAAATAAAAATAATTTTTTTATTCAGCATGGCAACGGCTATAAAGCCGTTGCCAACATTCAGTT
This sequence comes from Haberlea rhodopensis, assembly GCA_907163345.1. Taxonomy (NCBI): domain Eukaryota; kingdom Viridiplantae; phylum Streptophyta; class Magnoliopsida; order Lamiales; family Gesneriaceae; genus Haberlea; species Haberlea rhodopensis. Next base: position 29,185,681 of record CAJQUN010000001.1, read on the forward strand.
TATTTTTTAAAAAAATTTAATTTTTTTTTTTGAAATATATAAATATGTGCATTTTTTTCATTCTTTTCCTCACAATTCATTCTTCTCACAATCTATTCTTCTCACAATTCTATACTTCAATCTCATATTTTCCTCTCAATTGTGCTATCTACAATTTATATATAATAATGGCATCTTCACAGCGGCGCTGGTCGTAGCCGGGGTCGTAGTCGGGATCTCGTCCCGGGTCGTCTATTATTGAGTTCATATTCGCAATGAATTTGCATGTACCAATACCTGAGTTAAATGAAAGTTATGATTTTTTTGCTGACCTCAATGTTGGTGGTTCCTCTATGAATGTCGAACCACAACAACCCGAACAACCTGTCGAACCTCCTGCTGCCCAAGCCCAAGAGAGACAACAAGTGGAGTCATCCGGGCCACTACAGCAGCGAGTAGACAACCGACTCGTGCCAAAAGAAGTAAGATATGTGATCACTTTGAACTCGGTCAAAAAGAAGGTACTAATAAATCTGTTGCAATATGTAAAATATGTAAAATGCAATATTCATATAAAGCTGGTGGTTCCAGTGGAGGCACTGGAACATTTATAAACACTTAGTAAAAAAATATGATTTTGATGAGACAACATTACAACCATTAGGTCGAGAAGCAACACAAGCATAAATTAATGTTCTCACTGGCACGAATTTTGTTTTAACTGATGAAATTAACCGTAGGTCACTTGTTAGATATGGGATTAGATGTGAACTAGCTTTATACAAGCTGAACATGCTGGTTTTATTGAATTTGCTTCGTCTATACAGCCCATGTTTAAACATATTTCCAGGCACACAATAAAAAGAAATTGTATGGACGTATTTGTTGAATATAGAAATACATTGTTTCAACATCTTTCTAGTTTGCCTTGTAGGGTTAGCTTAACAACAGATATTTGGACAAATGTAAATTCAGATTCATATCTTGTTGTCACTTGTCATTGGATTGATGATAATTGGTGTATGCAAAAACGGATTTTGTCTTTAGATGAGTTAGATTGTGCACATACTAGTTATGTAATTGCTAAATATGTATTCAACACTTGTAGACATTATGGAATTCAGGATAAGGTATTTTCGATCACATTAGACAATGCAGCGAATAACAATGCTGCGATGCGTGATTTAAAGACCTATCTGAAACCAATGCTTGATGGTGTTTTTTTTCATGTTAGATGTGCATGTCATGTGATTAATTTGGCTGTTAAAGTTGGTTATGAGGACAATCACTCAGCATGTATTGACAAAATGAAATACTGCGCTAAATGGTTACGCACGAGCCGTGTATAGCGCGATTGGAAACAATTATGTTTATCTAATGGTTTAAAGCATCTTCTTTTTCCATCACCAATAGAAACTAGGTGGAATTCGTTGTACAATATGTTGAATGCTATGTTACCTTACAAAGATATTTTAACTCCATTTTATAATTCATATCAAATGCCTGATAGCGATGATAGTATTTATTTGACTAATGAGGATTGAGAATTTGTTGAAAATTGTGTATCATTGTTAGGCACTTTCAAAGAAGCGACGGAACGCTTCTCCGGTGTTACTTATCCAACTTTCGTTTATTTTCTTCCTTTAGTATTTAATATGTTTGATAAGTTTATAGAATTTAGAGATGACTATGACTTGCATGCTTTTGTTAGTGCAATGGAAACTAAATTTATAAAATATTGGGAACAAATCCCACACGTGCACACATTGCTAGATCCTAGTCAATGTTTATCTTCATTTGAGATATTTTGAATATTATGCTAAATTTTTGGGGAAGGTTGTTGACGATCAAAAGACGTCTACAATGCAATCTCTCCAAAATATGTTTCAATTGTATTATAATCAACAGGCAAGTGAATCATCGCAACAAAGGCCTGCTGAAGAACAACCTCAAACTCAAACTAAAGGTGGGGGCATCAATTTGCTTAGGCTACTGGGCAGGAAAAAACTTAAGGGAAAATGACATTCTACTAGCACGTCGACTGAGTTGCAAATTTATCTGAATTATCAATTTTTAACGAAAGACAACTTCGACGTGTTACAATGGTGGAAGACAAATGCGGCACAATTCCCCATCTTAGCCAAAATGGCTAGAGACGTGTATGCGGTACAAGCTTCAAGCGTCGCTTCTGAATCTGCATTCTCAACATGTGGCCGAATTATTGGAGAATACAGAAGTAGCCTCTCTGCTGATTCGTTATGCATGGTCACGTTACTTAAGAATTGGTTTGAAGCAGAATGTAAGAATAGAAGAGATGGGGCGGTTGATGAATTCGTAAACAATTATGACGAGGAAGAAGAAGAGAACGCAAAAACAATACTTATCAATTATGAAGAGTGCTAAACAACAATATTTTTTTATTTTGATTTTTTAATTGCCATCTATTTACAATTATTTGTATGCATCTATATTATGAAATGAAGAAGAACTATATTGAATTTGTGATGAATATTGGGGAAACATTTACAACATTAAATAAAAAATAAATAAAACTTTTTGAAATTTAAAAAAAAAAATACGCAAAAATAAAAAAAAATTAAATCGGACCGGATCGGCCCGGAACCGGTTGGAACCGGAATCGGGACCGATTCGGTTCCTTAACGGTCCGGACCGGACCGGGTCAAGCCAATAAGCACCCTTAGGTTACGGTTACGGTTACGGTTTGACCCTTACTTTTTAAACAAAATTAAAAATATTATTAAAATTTGAAATAAAGTGTAAAATGTATTTGAATGTGTTTTCATCCATTGATTAAAAATAAAATAACGTGAAATAAATTAAAGTTCAGATAATTAAAATGTGTAAGATATATTTGTTTGGTTATATATAAATTATAACACTATATTTAGACCAACAAGGGTTTTATAGCTTAGTAGTTGAAGCTAATTATTCAATTTGGAGGTCATGAGTTCAAATCTACACGATAACATATATTTTAAATTTAAAAATGTAAAAAAAATTAAAATAACCCTTGAACCACCGGTTAACCGACGGTTCACGGGTTAGCAAAATTATGACCCTTAACCGGCCCTTCTATAGACGGGCCGGTTACGGGTCCGACCATTCGAACCGTTGACCGGGTTAACCGGCCCGTTGACCACAGTCCGGTTTCGGGCCGGTTCAGGGTCGATGATGACCCTTGACCGGGTCTAGTTTGTGGGGGCTTTTTTCTTGTATATGTATTATTAGTATTTAAAAGTTGATATTTGAAACTGTTACGACATATTTGCTTTCGTTTTTAGTATAGGTGTTGAGGTGATCCAGTGTTTTTACTATTCGATAAATAAAGTACAGTAGAAAAATAAATAGGACACCATGAAGTTTTTACGTGAAAAACCCCCCCCAAAACAAAGGAAAAACCACAGGATCTAGTACATTATAAAATTCAACTATAAACGATGACCTTTTTACAGTGCCTTGCACAAGAAAATAAACAAATGAAATGCCATAAAATTCTTCTATTCAGCCCAAGGAAATGACCAAAAGATCTACAAAATCATTAAGAAAAACCATGTTTTATATAAGAAATGAGCCCCCGAAAATCAAGAAAAAATTGATGATCATGGAGGAAATGTCTCCATGATTTACTCCCGCTAATTGCTCACTCAGCCACTAACTGCTCACATTATGTCCTCTTTCTCGACCATTAAGTTATCCCATATACCATTTTTCTCGGCCATTAACTGCTCATATATCACTATAATACCCCTCTAGTCGAGTCGACGAGGTATCAGGAGACTCGATAAAAGCAAAGACGTATAAAGAAATCATCTATGTATGAATCCAAGGCAATGTCCAGTGATAAGTAGGCAGAAATCTCCGAGAAAACCAAACTGTAAGAAATCTGAGTCTACTTCAATCATTGATATATGAAATTCATAATGAAATATAAAACTCATCCTAAGATAACCGGGCCGACTGAAAATTGTGTCGGCTTCAAATACTGACGGGTGAGATCCAATAAAAAATACACCGAGTAAATAAAGCTCAATCAATCCCCAGAGCTAATAATTATCACGAGCAAATAAAGCTCTTACAAATTCGAGAATTAATATATAGACGATCGATAAAGTTCATCCGGACAACAATAAGCATCACTCCGAACAAATAAAGCTCATGAGAGTTCAAGAATTAATAAATATGCGGAGCAAGTAAAGCTCTTCCCGAGCACCAACACCAATACATCCGAGCTCATCGAACGCCACATCGAATAACCATCTGGAACTTCTGAAACACCGATAATAAAGAATCCCTCCTGAGCACCTAACACCAAAAATATCCTGAGCAAATAAAGCTCGTCTGAAATAAGAATATCCTAAGCAAATAGAGCTCGTTTGAATTCCAGAAATAATAAGCATCCGAGAAAATAAATATAACCAAGCTACAATGAAAAACATCCCAAGCAGATAAATATAAACGAGCTCAATGGAAAACATTCCGAGCAGATAAATATACGCGAGCTCAATGGAAAACATCCCGAACAGATAAATATAACCAAGCTCCAGGGAAAACATCTCGAACAACAATACAACAAGCTCGACACCCGAGCACCAAAACTCAGTCACGTTTTAGGTTCATATATGGACCAAACATCCGATCCCACATTTAATCTGCCAACAACGGACACAAATCAAAAATCATGAACAATAGAACAAGCTCGACACCCGAGCATCATCACTTAGTCACGTTTTAGGTTCAAATACAGACCAAACACCCCGATCATGCATTTAACATGCCGACATGACATATATCAATATCCCGAACAACAATAGAACAAGCTCGACACCCGAGCACCAAAACTCAGTCACATTTTAGGTTCAAATATGGACCAAAAATTCCGATCCCGCATTTAACCCGCCAGCAACAGAGACAAATTAAATATCTCGAACAACAATATACATGCTCGACACCTGAGCACCATCACTCAGTCACGATATGGATCGAACATCCCGATAACACAATTTACTTACCAACAACGGACACAGATCAAATAACAATATAACAAGCTCGACACCCGAGCACCAAAACTCATTCATATTTTAGGTTCAAATACGGATCAAGCATCCAAATCACGCATTTAACCTGCCAACAACAGACACAAATCAAATATCCCGAACAATAATAAAACAAGCTCGACACCCGAGCACCATCACTCAGTAACGTTTTAGGTTCAAATATAGATCGTCCCAATCACGCATTTAACCTGCCAACATCGGACATATCTCAAACATCCCTAGCAGCAATAGAATAAGCTCGACGTCCGAGCACCATCACTCAGACACATTTTAGTTTCAAATACGGACTGAACATCTGATCACACATTTAACCTGCCAACAACAGATATAGATTGAACATCCAAAGCAGCAATATAACAAGCTCGATATTTCTAGATTACACACCCGAGCTATACCATGCTAAGATGCTGCGAGAAAACACAAAACCAAAGAAGAAGAATACCGAAATGATAATATATGGTAATAGAAATGTATGACACAACATAAGAAATTTATCACCCAATCTCATGCTCTCCGATACTGATAACATTCCAAGCAAACAAAATGTTGGGATATGCCCTAAGACAAGTCATTAGATGATTGTTTAAGACATACAATGTTTATTGATTTATGAATGGCAATTCATTATTATATATTATTCTTTTAACTGTGCATTGTGAATTAATATATATGTTAATGTCCTTAGAATAATATTGTATTATTCTTAAAGATGTCCCTAGTCAAGTATTATCATGAATAGGGATAATGATAATACGTAGAGACTAGTATATGTTGATCGATGAATTGTTCATTGATATGAGATATCAAATCAACATATGGGTACATGTTAGAGAACGATGTACTGGACAGACCCACCATGAGAATGCAACATGGATAGTTATATGATCGTCATATGCAATTCTCATAGTGATAATAATGTATACAATCCTTACGACTTGTGATCATCAGAGATCCCAACATAAGGAGTTATGTATCTTGATATCGTCAAACGTTACCCGTAACAGGGTAATCTATAAAGGCGACTATTGGATACACTACGAATTATGTAGAGGGATGTTGACTGATCGAGATAGGATTTGTCCCTCCTATATAACAGGAGATGTGTTTGGCCCTTGATCAAGTGAGAATTAAAATGCATGGCCATGCTCGAATGAGTCGATATGAGATATCGAGCTTATTCGTTTATTCTAGTTCTACTTGGGGATCAAGAAATGAAGATTGAATATACGAGTATGACTATTCCATGACTCGTGTTCAATCTAAACACAAAGGACAAAGGGATTAAGTTACATGATTAATATTATCACAAGTTCTAAAGGTTATGTCGAGTCATTGACATTCTCGTAATTTGGGTAGCATCGATGTGTTGCTAGATACCGCTCGATGCTTGCGACATAAAATGAGATTTTATGTCACTGCCAACATTACGAGATCCTATCGGGTCGCACAAAAGATTAAATCGAGAAGGGAAATTAAATTCATGGGATGAATTAAATAATTAAGAGGAGTCTTAATTAATAATCATAAGGATTAATTAAATCATGGGCTTAAGCCCATGAAGCTTTAAGAAAGCCTTTAATTAATCATATTTAATATGATTGCAAGGTTTTTAATTGTAAGACAAGATCAAAAGAACAAAACCTAGCCACCCAAAGGAAGCTCTCGGCCGCACCAAGTTGAACTCTCGGCTCTATCATAGCCGTGTGGTTCTTGGTGGTTTTTCGTGCCATCTTCGATTGTGAATCGAGTTAGCTTCGTGTATCGGATTAATAACTTGTCTAGCAACGTGTTATTAATCCATCCCTTCACCCGATTTGATCGTGTGGATACCGTTGAGGCAAAACCAATCGAGTTTTGCTTAGTGACTCGGAGAAGGCGTAGGACGTGGTGCAGCTCCGTGGATTCTGCTTCAAACACGCTACAAGGGTAAGACACTTGTAATTCTCTAATCCGATATGAATCCCTATGTATAGATCGCTGGTTTGTAATCCCAAAATTTTATTTCGCTGCGCTGTATGCTCATGGGGTTACTTACACAAAACAGGGCACAATGTGAGGTTATTCCAAGTAAAAGACCTCGAGTTTGCAAAATATAATGAGAAATCCAAAAAAAACATGATTAACACAAAATTAATATCAATTAACGCCATATTCCAGTTTTTCCGCATATAGTTAGAGAATCACATAGACTATGACGAACTCAATATTTCATCCAAATAAAAATAGTTGCACACTCCATAAAACTCATCTCTAAAGGCACTAAATAGTATTCCTTTTTTCCTTCTTAACTATGAACGCTCCACATTCCTCAAAATTACTATGAGGTAGTGGTATGATTGGTTTAAGCTAAAGGTGAATTCTATTCATCGAAAACATAATCATCAAGTTACTATATGATTAAATATGGGTTTCAACATTAAAGATTCAAAATTCTAACGACTCTTGTGCACAATATGAATATATAAAATCCTGATTTTAGTAATTACAAAGGGAAACAACGAAATGGAATGGAAACAGACTCCTGGGTGATGGGTTACAAATTCACAATCAAACCATGAACGATAGAGTTATAGACTGATGTAAAGTAGGACACTTAGGATTGTCTTTTTTTTATTGGTCTTTTATTGTTTAAAGTCATCGTTCTATTGATGGCACAAGATACAGATTCTGGGTGATTAGTTCCAAGGAATCTTTCCTCATTCTTTCTCATGTCTCATGGTGCTAACAACAATGAAATCAAGAAAATGATAGAAATTCGTCTAAAGAAAAAGATGAGTGACACTTATCTTTGACTGCAAATTGTCGCTTATGAATTATGATTCATGATTGTGGCACCATCGTTCAATTGCCGCCATGGAGATGGAGAGAATTTTCGTCAATCTCTATAGCATGCCCTTATTTGGACCCTTTACAATGAAGGGTCTAAATTTGAGCTCTTCAATTATGGTTTAAAGATAAGAACTTGGTGGGTTTTGTCAGAGAACGGAGATGGGTGAGGTTGAATTCACAAAAATTGGTGGTAATGTAATAATAAATTGTCCTCCTTTCTCGCTGACCCGCACTGCCCAGTCTCGACGCCGCCCCACGACTAACAAAACAACACGAACCATCATCACCCAGGGATGTCGTAGGCTAAGCCCGAGAAAACCCTTGCTCAACCACTGCCACCGCGGTAGTCACCGCACAAAGACCAGTCCGAAAAAGGTTGACTTCGGCAGAAAAGTGGTGAGACGAAGGGACGAAGGCGGGCGGAGAAACCTTTGAAGAAGAATACACGGTTAACCCAAGAACCGATCTTTTGCTGGGTCTAACAATAACCCCATTGAGAAAGCTTCTTCTTCGAGTGAGCTTAACAAAAAAATTCCTTGTACAGACAGACTACTGCTGCCCATGTAGATGTTCCACAAACGGCGCGTAATCATGTACTTTTACTACTCGGTAAAAAAAATACAGTAGAAAAATAAATAGGACATCGGTATTTTACGTGGAAAACCCTCAAAACAAAGGAAAAAATCGCAGGACCTAGTCCAGTACAAAATACTATAAACGATGATCTTTTTGCAGTGTTTTATACCAGAAAATAAAGAGAAGAAATGCCAAAATTTCTTATGTTCAGCCCAAGGAAATGCTCGAAAGAAGATCCCCAAAATCATTAAAAAAAGCCTGTTTTTCTACAAGAATTGAGCCCTGACAATCAAGGAGAAATTAATGATCATGGGGGAAATGCCTCCATGATCTCCTCCCACTAGTTGCTCATCTCGACCACTAACTGCTCCCATTATGTCATCTTTCTCGACCATTAACTGCTCTCATATCAAGTGTGTTTCAGAAAATTTTTTCTTAAAAATTGTATTTGAATGTGATATATATATATATATATATATATACCCGGTGATTTACCAAGCTGTTAATAAAGTCCATATGTCGGTTTAGTCTCGTCCCGACGATCTCAATAGCGCTTATGATAAGTTAGCCCCGATGGTGCTTGGCCATGACCATTACGGGCCAAATGTCTGGCACAACCATGGGTGAGCTCATTAGATCGCCTAGATACCTCCGTGCTCGGGTGAGCTCATAGTCCCGGGGTAGGTCTTGTTGGCCCTTCCGAGCCAAATCACTGCCCTTCCAAACAACATCACTAGCCAAGCATGGCAACCTTTCAAACAAGACTAGCTAACGAGCATGCCAACCTACCAAGCATGGCTAGCTAACTACCAAGCATACCTAGCTACCGAGCATGGTTACCTAACTATCAAGCCTGTCTAGCTCCCAAGCATGGCTAGCTAACTATGGAACATGCCGAGTTACTAGGCAAGCTCATAGAGTCCAAGGGCACAATCCCAGGTGAGCTTATGAACTAAACCACATGTACTTGTCAAGGTGTTTCTTTGATATGACGTGAGGTGTAGAAGTTTTACAAAGATCTCGAGTAAACTCAGCAATATTAATTTTAATGGGTGTGATGGCAAGCTAAGACCATTTGATTGCATTGGCGAGCTAAACCTCACAGAATGACCTCCGAAAGAAAAAGTGTAACATACAATCCATATCTCCAAATACGAATCGAATCTTAAAAGCTGCACGTGTTTCGTACAGAGAGAGTGACACCTTCCTCTGGCCATTAGCTCTAGGACCCTGGTCCCACTTCTAGCTCTATTTCTTCTAGGCGGCTGACAGATGGTTACCGGTTGTCCCCCTCTCATCATATAAATACCAGGTTTGTCGAAGGGTATTAGGGACTCAATATATTCATATTTTTTGAGCTTATCTCGTTACTCTACTCTTTTCCCAACTCTCGGTTTGAGCGTCAAAGGGGACATGCCGGAACACCCTTCCGACCCCCTTCTCATTCTTTGCTCATTGTTCCAAGTCTCACCTATACCAGAAGCTACCATCGGAGATCATTTTCCATAACCAGAAAGAGGCTTACCAGCACCAGCAACTGTTTGAAATAAGGCATATCATTTTAGCAAGTATTATATATATATATATATATATATTAGATTCCATAATCAAATTTTAATAGTTTATAGGAACCTTTGAAATAAAATATAATTTATTGTGTTAGAATGTACTTTACTATTGAGGCATATTTGGGAATGAAAATAATTTCACTCAAAAATAAGATTTATATTGAGCATTATGAAAGTTGATGGAAAATGTATTTTGAAAAATAAATTGAAAATACATCAATATATATTTTTAATTTAAAAAATAAAAAATGTTAAGACCAGATTAGTGTTATATTCACTCGTACTTATGCAATTATTATAGAAGAATATATTGCAACAATTGGAGTGAAAAAAAAACGAAAATTAAGTTAGAAATGAAGCCATTGTTCTTTTTGTTTATAGTAGAAAATCATAGTATATTCTAAACGAACAAGTTTTTTCCGTATAGCTCGAAAAATAACATTGATCATATATTATTTTTTATTTATGATATTTTTTAAAGATTTTTGCGAAATAGCCTTCAAACAAAAAATCAAGGTCAAACAAATTTTAAAATTGAAAAAGTTATATTTCAAAATTATGATCTAATAAAGGTCATTTATTCAAATAATATCGTTTTTTTTTTTTTTTGGTTTTCTAACGTATGGTCAATTTTAAAACTTTTCTTTAAAAAAACAATAACGTTTTCTAATCAATGGGATGATCGTCTTTGACTCAACTGTAGATTGCCCTTCATTGTTGATCATAGTCTACGCGAATTGGTTAAATAAATAATTAGGAGCAAAGGCTTATGATTGAATCATAACTTGAAAAATAAAATGCAGTTGTCGATGGGGACTCAAAAACTGATTTGAATCTGTAAAGAAAAACTGATTTGTAGGGCAACAAATACTTTCCCTTATTTCTTTTTTCAAGAATGATTTGGTTACTAATCCCGTTAATACTTTTTTTTGTTTTTTTGATCGGAGGGGTGAAATTTTTTGTGCACACCTGTTAATAAATTTTTGTTGTTTTTTTTATTGAGGGAGATGCGAAATTTTTTGTCCACAACGCGACTCAAACTTGAGTTTTCCTTTTATATTATATTAGGCGAATGGATTTATATGTGTTAAGAATATTTGGGGTTCCAACTCAAAACAAATTGGTAATGAGTGGAGTAGTTCATACATCTTATAAGGAGCTCACAAAAGCTTGTAGTTTGCCAATGTGTGACAAGTCTCATCACGCCCCACACGCCCCCTCACGTGTGACATTATATAAGTCAAACACTGGACTGATAATGCGGGTAACGGTGAGCAAGCCGACTCTAATACATGATTGAAACCTGGCTCTGATACCATGTTAAGAATATTTGGGGTTCCAACTCAAAACTAATTGGCAATGAGTGGAGTAGCCCATACATCTTATATGAAGCTCACAAAACCTGTAGTTTCTCAATGTGGGACAAGTCTCAACACGCCCCACACGCCGCCTCACGTGTAACATTATATAAGTCAAACACGTGGACTGACAATGCGGGTGACGGTGAGCAAGCCGACTATAATACAAGATTGAAACCTGACTCTGATATCATGCTAAGAATATTTGGGGTTCCAACTCAAAACCAATTGACAATGAGTGGAGTAGCCCATACATCTTATAAGGAGCTCACAAAACTTGTAGTTTCTCAATGTGGGACAAGTCTCAACACGTCCCACAATATGGGTCTTATACGCGATTAGTCTCAAATTAGGACTATGGGTGGTACTGAACCGAAATACCTGTGCTGATGTATCAGTTTTATAATGTAAATAAATTGTAAGAGAAGGGATCCCGTTACTTGCTTGATGTTGTTTTCCGAGGTGGATTTTGAAACATGCAAGGGAGAGGTGGGAAAGTATCAATGTTGAATATATTTCGTCTATCATGTGAATCTCTTATTTGCCATTATAATGAAAGGGATTTGAATTGTGTTCATTTCAGGTCCGGAACATATTATAACAAATAAAACACAATTATTCAGCCAGAAGTATCTAATACTTGATTCTATGTACAATGAAATCAAACACTTGAAATCTGTTTTTTGTCTGGAAAACAGAGTATCCAAAACACTCCCTTAGTTTTGCTCGGAGATGGGTTGAAGTTGGAAAATGTTGTGAAATGACCGAAGTAACCCTATTAAGTGCCAAGTTTTGATCAATAATCACCGAGAAATGCGATTTATGTAGAAGAAACACGAGCCTTGGTTCGAGGGCCCCAATGTAATTGTCTCTTTCATTTTTGTATTATTTTTATTTTAATTTTCTTGGTTTTGAAAGGGAGTTGTCTCACGTTGTTAACTACCTGAAATCGATGCTTAACTCAGTTGACATCATGCATCTGTACTATTTTTTTTATATAATCGGGGAGTGGTCTATGGGTTTTAAATTCGAGACTTGTCTCAGTTTTGGGATACATGGTGCCCCTCGACTTAGAGGTCCGTGGCTATTACTGTACTACTTCGATGTACATATTATTATGCCAAAACAATGATAAATGATTTCAATACAACTAAAACATAATAAAGTAATATTTTTATGCAGATTAACGACAACAATAATTATTTGCAAAGATACATAAATCAAAGTTAAAATAGAGAGGCTACATCTGGATTGGTACATTATCCAGGTTTGATTGTGATCACACATAATGAGACACAATTGCCGCACTCAATGAGTAGTTCTTACCTCATAAGACGAAGGCAAGCCGTGAAGCTACAAGAATTTAGGTAAATCACAATTCAAACACAGAGAAGTGCTTTCATAAGAACATATCCCACAAGTCATTTGAAATTTTCCAGTGTAGTAATGAAAATAAAGTCAGTTTCATAGACCCTTCAAAAAGGATCAGGATGCAGGAACATGGGAATCCTTAATAGACTCGAGCCAAGGATATACCCTAGCTCCATCTTTGTCGACGATTTTGATTACAAAGTTTGGTGGAGCAACGACCAACCTAGTTGAAGTTTCCAATATTCACTTATCCACCAACTCAATGGCTTCTTCGACTGTCATGTCCTGACGGTAGTGCCTATCCATCATCGAGAGAGCAAAGTAGGATCCATAACCAAATGCAGCTTTGTCAAGCTTGTGAAGTGATGCGATGTAATCAATGAAGTATAGAGATGGTCCTACGTCCTTATCGTAACCACCCAGTATGATATTCACCATGTATGGATTCTGAAAAACAAAAACCAATAGTTAAGCTGTGAACAGACAGTGTACAATGCCCGTCCTCCATTGGATTGTATGAGAGGTTCGATTGACCTCACAAGATTGTGTAATGAACTCTCCTAACAGCTGAGGTCAATGATTTTCATAAAGAAAAGAATAATACCAACTAGTTACTAATGTAGCTCCTCGTGTAGTGTTTCACTTATGCAGACCCGTGGGAGTCAGGCATGTAACAAAATATACAAATCAAAATTATTTTTGGCAATTTTAGGTTCACTAATCATCAGTTGACTAAACTATAAATGCAACAGCGTGGATCCGGGAACCGAGTTTAGACCAAACAAAAAAAACACTACACAAGTTGCATCTATTGGCAATTGATAGAGTACGCTCTTGCTTTCAATAGACATATACTTAAAACATATGTAGATACCATCAATCTCATATTCATCAACATAAACCAACATACACATATCAAACTAGTAAACACATCCATACTATGATAAAATAAACTAGATATACATAAATTCCTCATAGCCCAGGGATGCAACCCTATACATAGACTACTGGGATAAACATGAATAAAACCTCAAGTGTGGTTCCCACCGGTCGTGTCCTATGGCCGCGATCGATCACATACAACAAAGAACGTTTTACCAACTTTCAGTAACACGTGACCGATAGGCCACAAGGCACTGAGCGATGGCTTGTTTTAGTTTTCAAAAAAAAATAATAATAATAATCAACAGGTCCCGGTTGGAAGGTACCAACCCAGAACCGGAGGAACTGGAACCGGCTCCAATTCGGTTTCTTAGTGGATTGGTCCGGTTCCGAGGACTCCAAACACGGGAGCGGTTGCAACCGGTCCGGACCAATCCGGCCCATGACCACCCATAGCGGGTCCAGGAGTGATCGGGCCCATTGGGCCTAATGAGAATATTTTTGTGACTCGAACCTATGCTCACCGACCAACATGTATACTCAGTTCTTAATCCGAACATTACACTCGGGACTATCGAGCACGAAACTAAAAATACACATATCCGACTCTGTATAGGATGTACAGTACCAACATTTCAAAATAAAGCTTCGCATCGACTTATGTATTAAAATAAATAGATCACAATAAAAAAAAAAACAACAAATTTCAGATTAGTTCTCACGTTATTTACCAAACAAAAAACAAATTCTCAGAGCATCTCCAACGTGCTCTATTTTGGGGTGAAACACTATTTTGAAGCCAGAAACTAAATCCAACCCAACTCTATACTCTACACCATTTTGAAGATGAACTAAGAGCTGCACCAAATTTGGTGCAACATTCTCTGGTTTTATTTTTTTATTGTTTTTATTATGTTATTATTTATTTTATTGTGCTAAACTTGTTTTTTAATTATGTTATTATTATTTTTATTGTGTTAACACCGTAGCTGCGTGAAAGTTTTATTTTTAATTTTTTTTGTTAATTTTTTTAATTTTGATAATTTAAGAACAGTTAGAATAAAATATTTATAATTAATATTTATAAAAATTAGATTTGCTGTTAATTTATGAATTAAACTAAATTACTGATAAGAATTTATTGATTTTAATTATTAATTTTAATTAATTAATTATCTATATAAATTTTCTCAATATAAATTTAATGTATTAATATATTAATACAATTATTATTATAAATAAAATTAAAAGGAATATTGTAAGGAATATTTTTTTAGAGTAAAGTTTGGAGTAGATATTTGGAGATGAATTCTGTGTTTAATGTAAAAATTGCACTATTTTAGTGCAAAACTTGCGTTAACATTAAATTTTGTGTTGGAAATGATCTCAAACAACGACAAAAGTGGATTTCACCGGTCACCAGATTCTCCTGATGCTCCCATGAGCTTGTGAGAATCTAAGACCATGATTTTGTCTTCGTTATTCTTGTGCACGAGGATGCTGTGAACCGCAGATGTGTCGGCCGCCACTATCACGAAATCTTTACCTACCAATCCAAATACTGACTCCATATCTTCCCTTACTCTAATTTTTTGGAATTAGACTCCAATTTGCTCTGCTTTTTTTTTTGCTCGGATCTCCTCTGTATTTAAGGGTTTATGTGATTTGTGCTCCTTTTTTGTTTTCTTTCCAGAAATGACTCGTGGTTTTTTGACAGCGGAGGGGAAATTGTGTCTTGGTGAAACAAGAAGGCTAAAGCGTATAGGAAAAAAATTGTAGTTTTAAATTCAGGCCTTAGATTTAGTGACGTCCGATTAATTATAAATTGTTTTAGGAGATGAGAATGACTCAAACCTAAGACCTTTTATATTTTGAGAATTAGATGACAACCCGTAGACCAAAGCTTTGTTATCAAAAAAATTATAAATTGTTAATCTTAAGCTGTTTCAAAATATTTTTTATAAAAAAAAAATTATATTTTAGCCACCAGAAAATATTATTTAAATTTTGTTTACTTAATTTTGAAATCCTTGGTTATATATCACTAATTTTAAGGAGTTGATGTGTTTTACAAACACAAATCACATGATTTCCCCCAATAATATGTGTATGATCAATACTGATTTCCTCGTTAACTGTATTCTTACATTTTAGTTCCTTGTTTAATTTTAGAACTTTAGTTAACTCGTGAATTCCAAACTACTAGAGAATTTTATGGGATAATTATATCTACACATCCTTGATTTTGACGTAATTACAAAAACCTTCCCTATAGTTTGAAAAATTATAGAAACCCCTGTTAGGATCGGATAAGTGTTTAGATGGGAGGTTGAATAAACACTTGACTCAAATTCGATTTTTCTTTGTTACTACAGATTGTTAAGTACTGCAGTAGCTTCTCAATTAGTTGCAAGTCAGCAGACACTGATAATAATGCGGAATACGTCTGCTGAACTTGTGAGTAATAAAAACTAAATGATAAATGTAGGAAGTAAATGACACAAGAATTGTTTCTGGAAGTTCGAAGTACAACGCTTCTATGCCTCCCCTTCTTCCTTTGTAGGAAGGATTCACTAGAAGACTTTGGGTAATACAATCTTGTTGTACAACCCTGATTCAGCTGGATTAACCCTACTACCAGACTGAAACTCCTAGTCTCTCAATCTGTTCAGACACAATCCGTCTGACAGTTACAAAGAGCTCACTCTTCTATCTTAGAACAGAATACAATTGATAGAGTGTTTTAATCTAAGCACAAATGATCCTTAAGTGATCAAATAAAACAATAAGCCGTGCCTTTAATTTTGAGCAGATCGATAAGATAAAATCTTTCGATGATAACATTCTGCTCAACTGAATGCTCGATAAAGTTGATTGATCTTTTATGCGTTTTGAATCTCTTGTGTCCGATTCTTGTCTATTGAGCTTTTTAAGTTGCACCTATATATAAGCTTCTCCGCCAACGATAATATTTCCTTTTGTGTGCAACTCTATACTTTGGTCAATATCTGAACAAGCTGCAGTCTTCTATTTTAGACACTTTGTTGAGCCTTAAACGCATGGTTGCGTTTAATGCGTTAATTAATCCCCGGTCTATCTTTGAGTTTTGATGATCAACAAAACTTGTGTTTGTTATACTAATATATCTACTTAGTGTACATATTAAGTGATGAAAAGTGGATTGGAATGAAGAAAATCGATTGTGCATGTTGTGGGCTGGATCGCCCCAGGCGATGGTGACCATCGCCCCAGGCGATGGCACCCAGGTGCGACATCGCCAGGCACTTCGACTGAAGCGACGCCGAGACATGCGCGGGTATACGCGCAGGGGGAGATCGTTTGAGGCGATGGACTGATCGCCCGAGGCGATGCGATGAACGCCTGAGGCGATGTGGAGTTCGTTTGAGGCGATGACAAATTTGGACATGCTGAGGCTACGGCCTTGATTTTTGTGTTTGATCGCTTGAGGCGATCCGTGTAAAATGCTGACCGTTGGGGCGCGGCGATGGAGATCGCCTGAGGCGATGCTGGAGTGATTTCAGCCTTTTGTGTAGCAACGGCTAGTAGGAGCCTAGGGGGCCTCCTACACTATAAATATGGATGCTTTGGAGCATTTTGAAGATAAGAAACAAGCCTACAAACTTCTACAAAGTCTTGATCATTATAATTTCAAATTGCATTGCAATCTCCATACATTGTTGTTGTATTGGAGTTTGTAATTTTCTTTTTGTTAGAGTCTTGTTGTCTTCGTGTGAGTACACCGTGAAGGTGTTTTTGGTTTGATTTATTGTAAAGGTCCTCCAACACCAAAGCAAGTTGGTAAATTGTAAAGTCGCCAACAAGTAAAGTTGGTGCATGTGTTGTGGCTATCCTTGGAGCCCTTAAGGCCAAGAAGACTCGTGAAGAGTGTTGGTAGCTCGGGAAGAGCTTTGTGTACTCGGGAAGAGAGCGTTGTGTACTCGGGAAGAGTAGTGTGCTCGGGAAGAGCTTTGTAACTCGGGAAGAGTTGGGTTGTGGCTAACTTGGAGCCCTCAAGGCCAAGATCTTTTGTTCTAGTGGAACCTCGGTTGGAGGTTATCTAACCGGGAAGAGGAGACGTAGGCGATTCATCGCCAAACTTCTGTAACAAATCTCCTGTCTTTTATTGCTTTAATTTCCATTACGCATTTATTTATTTTGTTCTTTTCATTTATCGATTGACTTAAGGCTTCCGCAAGCGCAAAACTCTTTTGTTTTTGCAAACTCATTTTAAAACGCTAAAGTAGCCAAGGAATCTCATTCACCCCCCCCCCCCCCCCCCCCCCCCCCCTCTTCGATTCCAACACACTTTCCCCTTTCGGCGCTTGTCAGATAGGATCTCCTTTGTATATTTACCATTTAAGGTAATCTTCAGTCCTGGTCTTTTTCAGCATTAAATGCACCATTAAATATGCTTCAATAAATAGCCGTTGATTATTTGGACTGAAGAACGAAGCTTATTTGCTTAGTCTGTTCTGATCTGATCGGCATCGATCTGGTCTGTTTCCATCTGGTTGACGTTGATCTGGTCTGTTTCGATCGTGCTATATCGATCCGGTCTGTTTTGTCATTGACTTTATTGGTCTGGTCTTTTCGATCTTGTCTGTATCGATCCGGTCTGTTTTGTCATCTTTATAATCCATAACCAACAAATTCCCCATTTTTGATGATGACAAAACCTAGCTTCTTTATCCTTTTATAAAGTCCTTTTTCTTGAAGGAATTTCGTTTAGATCGATTAAGTCTTTTTTTTTTGTTCAAAATAAATGAACTATTCAAAATAAATGAATAAGACTGAGAATTCCGACTGATTCAGATCGATTAAGTCTTTTTCTTCAAAATAAATGAACTATTCAAAATAAATGAATAAGACTTAGACTTTCGACCGAAAGACTTTTTATAAATGCGTCTGATGAATACATTTACATATGTTATTCATTACAGGCAGTTATATATATGTCTTCTATGCGGGCTGCTGTGCTGCTGTGCTGGTCTGTTGTCTGGTCTTCATTTATTTCTTCTTTTCCCCCTTTTGTCAGCAGCAATCTCCTAAAGGAAATCTACGACCCGTGTAAGCTGAGCGCAGATAGCATCCATCCAGGCGATGATCTTGAGTAAGGAGGGATTTTGCAATAGCAGTTTTGACTTCGGAAGCCAGCTCGATCTGTTCTTTTCTCAGGCTGGTCTTATAGGATGCTTGCTGAGAGAACAGATCGTTCAGACCACGCTGAATAAAGTTAATGCTCTTCCTCATCTTGTCCTTGAATGAATCAAAATCAAGAGATGTGGTCCGCTGGCTTTGATGAACTTCTCTTACTCGCTGGGAGATAAAGAGAAAGTTATCAGATAGCTCTTGAAGGTACTTGACCACTGATGGAACATCATCAACGGAGTCTAGAATTTCTTCAGCATGAGACACAATCAGCTCTTTCCCTTTTTCAGTCATCACAACAAAAGAATCAGCAGATTGTCGAGTGTCGGATCGGACTAGTTCCACCAGATCCATAGAAAATTGATTAAAAAGGCCAAATCTGCAGCAGACTGATCTGGAGGAGAGTTTGGTTGAAAAGGCTCATCAATCTGTAGAGCTGCAACAATGCTGGGCATAACTAGATCCACATCGACAAAGTCTTGAGGGCCATTAGTATGTGGTGAGACTAATGTGCTGGTCTGAGCCTGAGACAGATGACGAAAAAGGAATGGAGGTAGTAGGTGATTCGAGCAGTATGTCCACTGCCTCAGCCTCTGCAGCAGACGGAGCATTAGGCAGTGGCTGCTCCGTTGGCTTAAAGATGGTCGGCTCAGAACTCTGCCCTGCCACAGTCTGACTTGTTGTTGGGTGATCTGGACTGGGAGGAGGGGTAGAGATGTTCAGCCGCTGGCGATGCAGACGGACAGCCATATGAAGAGTTAGAATATCCGTCTCCAGCTGAGCTATGACCGCACTGTCATCCTTGATAGTTGGGCTGGTGACATCAAAACTCGCTTTCTTGGCTTGGAGTAGGAGGTTTACAAGCCTCAGCCTGTGTTTTGCGCAAAACAGATCTTTGCGATGCACAGCAACGCAAACATCATCTGTTTCTATGCCCTTCAGACCTCATGTTCCATCTTGTGCAGCCGCTTGAGTTTACCAAAGAACTGATTGAAGTGGTTGACCGCTCTGTACTGGACCCATTCATCGAATACAACGATGAGGGTTTGTACTTTGTCTTCAACGTCTTCAATGGCAATGTCAATGGCTGTTTGAGCAGCTGATTGAGGGTGCAGATTCTGTCAAGGTGGCTTTGCCCTTTCCAGCAACAGACGAGAGCTTAATCCCTGATTGAGTAATCCCTCAATTCTTTGATTACAATTCCCTTGACAGCTGGGACTTGGGATGGGACTCGGGGCACCACCTTGGGTAGAGTGGATGGAGTTGTGGATGTTGGGTTTTGGATGGTTGAGGTGGAGCTTGGGATTTTGGGAGTGGAGCTTGGGATACAGTGGTTGCTTTGGTTGGAGGAAGTGAAGATATGTGTTTGGGGTTAAAGGTTGCCACAGGTTTGGTGATTTGGGTTCGTGGCTTCTTTGGTAGGGGTTTGGTGAGGAATGAAGTAGTGGAGGCAGACTGGGTTTCATCCGAGTTAGTCTGCACCACTAACAGTTTACGCTTGGCCCTAGATGTCTTCATCTCTGTAGCCTGTTCTGCACCAACCTCCATTTTGACAGTCAATACATCCTTGGGAGTTGGCGGAGCACTTTTGGATCGTAGCAAAGCCAGTCCTTTAGGATTGATGACCTTGAATGGACTGAGTGCGGAAGCTTTCCCCAGCTTGATATTCAAAGACTCCAGCAGCTTGCTCAGGGGAACAACAAAACAGACAGCATGCTTAGCGGACGTGATGGTCTCCAGTAGAACACCAAATAGAATGGAGGACCAGTCCACTTTCTGTCCAAAATGAATAGCTGCCATCGCCCCAAACTTCTCAGACGTCACTGCGTCAAAACTCCCAGCTTTGCCCAGTAGCGGCTTTCTGATTATATCACAGAGCACTTGGAAGTGGAAAGACATCTCCTTCTTCTTGAATGAAGGCCTGAGTGTAAGTACAAAGACTGATACTCGGCGTTGAAATTCTTCCAAAGTGGCTCTGGACAAGTTAGCGAAGTCGGACATTCCAGATTTAGGAAGTCCAAACGCCTCCGTAAACAGCTCCTTAGAGATTTCAACAGTCTGGCCATTTATAGAAGAAGAGATAGAATTCTTGCGAGATACGACGTTTAAAAACAGTTCTTTGATCGCCGATTCATATATCACGGTGCCGCATTCCAAAAATTTCCACAGCCCTGAGGATTCCAGATTCTTGAAAGTAGACACCATTTCATTGTCTTCCATCCTGTATATAGCATTGAACTCAACATATAATGAGTTGTGAGTTATGGTTGCCATTAGAAAGATGATGATTCAAGTATGGAATAAGGAGGAGTTTTTAGGAAGATATAAGCAGACGACGGTAAAAAGATAAAGTAAAATGGTGAGTGAGATGTACAGCCTGATAAATAGAGAGATAGTAGACACGTGTATGTATGTCGATGACTGATATTTTAAAATTCAAATTTTAAAGAACGGGATGAAATTAAAGTAAGGCGTTTAAAGTTCGATCAGCTCGGGCTGTAAAATATTACTATGTTAAAGATTGATAGTGTTTTAAGTCAGATCATAGGATAATATCAGATTGGTGGAGATCTGTCTGATAATCAGGACCGGTCTGAATCTTACTGACCATCGTATTATCGATTTGTAATAACACTAAATCTTTAAACGCGAAGTTAAACATGCGTCAAATATATCATGATAAATCTATTAAATCAAGAATTTGACGAAAATAATTAAACTTAGCCTCCGGGAGTGGTTTAGTGAAGATGTCTGTAGCTTGCAGGTCTGTTGAAATGTACTCGATCCGAATCTCCTTTTTGCCAATATGATCTCGAATAAAATGATGTCTGATATCAATATGTTTAGTTCGAGAGTGCAAGACTGGATTATATGTGATAGCAATTGCACTTGTGTTGTCGCAGAAGATTGGTGACTCAGCAGCTTGAATGCGATAGTCTCTGAGCTGATGTTGAACTCAGAGCAATTTAGTGCAACAACTTCCAGCGGCGAGATATTTTGCCTCAGCTGTGGATGTGGCAATCGACGTTTGCTTCTTGCTAAACCATAAGATCAATCTTTCACCTAGGAATTGACAAGTTCCACTGGTGCTTTTGCGATCGATCTTACACCCTGCATAGTCAGCGTCTGAATATCCAGTCAAATTGAAGTTAGAATCTTTGGCATACTAGAGACCAACTTTCTGAGACCCTTTTAAATATTTTAAAATACGTTTAGCAGCAATGAAGTGGGATTGTTTAGGGTCAGATTGAAATCTAGCACACATACAAACAAAAAACATAAGGTCGGGCCGGCTCGCTGTAAGATATAGCAGCGATCCGATTAGACCTCGATACATTGTTACCTCAACTGACGTTCCCCCTTCGTCTTTATCTAGCTTGATTAATGGACTCATCGGAGTTGAAGCAGTTGAGCAAGTCTCCATACCAAATCGTTTAAGTAGTTCATTTGTGTACTTGGTTTGATTAATGAAGATTCCATTATCGAGCTGTTTGACTTGAAGACCCAGGAAGAATGACAATTCTCCCATCATGCTCTTCTCAAATTGACTCTGCATTAACTTAGAAAACTTCTCGCAAAGCTTGGGGTTAGTTGACCCAAAAATGATATCATCAACATATATTTGAATTAACTGAGTATGTTCCCCCTTAATAAATTTAAATAAAGTTTTATACTGAATCGATCTGGAAATCATGATCCAGAAGAAATTGAGACAGAGTGCCATACCAGGCTTTGGGTGTTTGTTTAAGTCCATGCACTGCTTTATTCAGTAAGTATACGTGATCTAGAAACGAGTGATTAAGAAATCCAGGAGGTTGCTCGATGTAGACTTCCTCCCGAAGTTTGCCATTAAGAAATGCAATCTACACGTCCATTTGATATACCTTGAAATCTTTAAAAGCAGCATATGCAAGAAAGATTCGAATGGCTTCTAGTCTGGCAACCGGTGCAAAGGATTCAACAAAGTCGATTCCTTCTTCTTGTCTGAAACCTTGTGCAACCAGTCTGGCCTTGTTTCTAACTACTACGCTATTTGCATCTAGCTTGTTTATGAAAACCCATCTAGTTCCAATAACAAGATGATCACTTGGTCTGGGAGTTAAACTCCACACCTGATTCTGTTCAAATTGGTTGAGTTCTTCTTGCATAGCCTCTATCCAGTTATAGTCAGCTAGAGCATTGTCAGTCTGTTTTGGTTCCAGATTAGATATGAATGCAGCGTAGGTGAATTCATCCATCATCTGTCATCTAGTTCTTATGGGTGCAGATGGACTTCCAATCACCAGATCAGGTGGATGCCTCTTAGTCCAGCGGTAGTTTGGTTCGAGAACATCTGATCCTGATGGAGGCAGAATGTCGATATCTTCAGTATTGATCTTTACGTTGGTATCTGTTGCTATGGATCAGCGACATCAGCTCGATCTGGTAGAACTTCAGAGCCTTTGTCGCTTCGAATCCTATCTATCCCATAGGATTTCTCGTTCTGAATGCGCTTCAACAGCTTGATCAATTTCGGGCCGGTCTGGTCTTTACTGCTCAAAAATATGGTCCATGTAAAACACGAGTAATCATCAATAACAACAAGAGTATACCGCATTCCCCCTAAACATGTTATTGGTATTGGACCAAACAAGTCCATGTGCAATAATTCTAAGCAGCGTAAGGAGGATTTGGCATTCTTGTTATTAAAGGATGATCTGACTTGCTTGCCCATTTGACAGGCTTGACAGATCTTATCCTTAGCAAAGTTGATCTATGGTAGACCGATAACTAAATCATTTTTACATAAGCTAGAAATAATCATGAAATTAAGATGATTCAAGCATTTATGTCATAGCCAATGTTTATTAACGTTATTAGCGATGAAACAAGTAGGATTATCAGGGTGATCATAATTCCAGCTAATCTTATAAGTATTTCCATTCCTGATTCCTACTAGCATGGTTTTATCGTTAGATGATTTAATAGTGCAAGTGTGTTTGTGAAATTCTACGGTATAACCTGTAAGGACCCCTATGCCCTTAACTCGTTATTAGTGTATTAATACATGACATTAGTGCATACAACCATATATCATGGGAAGGAACCACATGCAAGCATAGCATCATATACCAACTATAAAATTTCTTGCATTAAAACTCCATAATATTCAACTTCCCAACCCAAATTATTTACATAGTATGCACCCTCATAATACACTAACGTACTCTCATTTCATTTAGCAATTTCTATATCTAATTGCATGCAACAATAAATGAAGGAGAAAAGTCATTGCCCATTTATACATTCCATATACATTAAAAACGTACTCACATGAGAGCACCCAATGAATGAGCGTGTATCCAATGTATAAAATACTCTACTAGATACCGTTACTGGTACTTTCATCCTGGAAGCACCTCCCAAGCACAGCTCGATCTCAACTCTGGATCTGTGTACTTATTCAACCAGCTCTGGAACCTCGATCCTAGAAGTACATCGAATCAACAACCCGAGCTCAACTCCAAAGCTGCTGCTACACCTGTACCACCTGCCCCAACAGAGACAGCCCCCACACGGGGTGAGCATACCAATACCACAAATCCAATAATCATAATATTGCAGTTCATAATTTACAGAATGTAAATGCCATGAATTTAAATGATACTCCCTGGATGGTATCATCCTCATCCGGGATCCCCTGTATTGTCCATGTTCTCAAAATAACCAAACCATTAAATTCTCAAAAGCTAGTTGATCATTTCATTGATCAACTAAAACCCTTCCTCTCACGCCAATTCCATAATCAAATAGGATTAAATCATCAATGGGGTACCATAGATATCACATGTATCTAGCCAATGATTCCATAGTTCTATATCACAGTGCTCTACACTAGTAGCGTTTTAACCCCACGCTCGATCCACAATAGCGGCGTCATAACCGATGGTCGCTCAATGGCGATAACATCCAATCGTTGCTCGCCCGAAAGCGGCACCATATAATTCTCAACTCATTTCCATTTATAGCAATTACCATATACTATACATTTCACTATCCATTTATTGTCAATACCATATACCATGTATTTCAACAAACATTTATTGCAAATACCACATACATGCATTCCACAGTTGCAACATTATAATAGGCTATGCTTGTACGTTATACATACCTTATAATTCCGTAGCTCGAGTCCAACCTTGCCTGAGTCCCACGACCCGATGAGTTAAGTGCTAACATGCAAATAACTCCCGATTAAACATAGGCATGCAATCACGTGTCCAAGCACGTTCACAATTCCCAAACCTATCGTCTATCCATGACGATTACCAAAATAAAATCCCCCCGGCTAAGCATGCATAATACCTAAAATATACTATTTTACAAGTTTAAAAGATAGCCAAAAACTCAACCGAGAATCCCGTTTTATTAAACTTTGGCTCCATTTTAAAAGTATAGCATTCCCATTGGAATATAGACATTGCCCCGAAAACGGGCCACTTAAACTTCGATTCCAAAATCCCGACATTTTCCAAAATTTTCCAAAAAAAAAAAAACAAAAATCTGCAAGCGGCGATCGATCGCCCATAATATCGCGATCGATCGCCTCCAACCAGTGGCCAAACCAGTGCTCATTCGCGATCGATCGCCAATCCTCACGATCGATCGCCAACCCGCTCGCGATCGATCACCGAGGCCACGCGATCGATCGCCCGCACTGTTCATCGTCACAAAAAATCGAGCTGCACGTCGCGATCGATCGCCCCTCCTCGGCGATCAATCGCCACCTGCGATTTTTCAAAAAATTCGAGCTTCCATGGTGTTTTTCACACCCAAACTCAAAACCAACACCCCATACACATTCGACACCTCAAATACACCATTTAAAACCAATAAAAACTCTAAAAACTCAACTTTGGATTTTTAACCAAAAATCCCTAAATTCAAAACCAACCAAAACCACAACCAAAATCTACAATACCACTACCAAATCGAAGACAATGGTGAGGGGAAGATGAATACCTGATTATCTTCGAGAAATCCGGCTCCCGAGCCAAGCTACAAATGATTCTTCCACCAAGGGAAAGAGGGGAAATGGGGGGAAAAGGGCTTGAGCGTAGAGAGAGAGAGAGAGGAGAGGGAAGGGTTCCGTGCCAAAATGACGGAATACCGAGTCCACTTGGTATATATAGTACCAAAACTCAAAAATACCAATCCTTCCACAAATACATCATGACTCATTAAAAATCATATGTTTTCAATAATTACCTCACAATCTCTATTTCCATTAACAGTCTCAGTACAAAGTATTTCGGACCCCAAGTCCCACGAACGACCAAACTCCAAGGTTATCACCACGACGAGAATACAATTTCATCCCTTGGGTCCAACGACTCCAAATACCGGATTTAAAATCCCCGGGAGTCCCAATACCGCAATTAAGAGTCCCAATACCGCAATTAACTCATAATCGCCACAATTAAAATCCATTAAGGATTATTACCACACCGGGATTAACACCCTTAATCCCCAGGCATCACAATTATCCCCCACTAATAAAATTTCATCCTCGAAATTTGCACAGGCGTACTCCTCGTAACGCCGAGACAACGCAATCCAGACGGATCCACATTGTCGAATCGTGCACATGTCATGAACAACACACCGACGCAAGGATACCGACCTCGCACCAAAACCTGGAATGGGGTAAGCCTCCCAAACCATTACAACCGTAACAGAACGTCAGCACTCCCCAATGCTAACCGTCTCGAAGGAGTCAGCCAAACCTAACTGCATAACAACGAATCATTCATGATTTTAAATAGATATAACCTCGAAGATATCTCTACAATATGGCCAACGATGTTAAACATATATCGTTACCCAAGTGATCACCAGTACACTACAGTGTACCTAACCTACACCCGCCTTCCTCTTTCCAAATCCATCTCCATCAAAGGAGTAGTTGCACCATATTGCAACACTGATCGGGCAACTCGTTGCTACCGATCAATACAAAAGACATCTCTAAAGATGTTTACATTCGGGTGTTCCAAGAATCAAATCTTGATCCAAACACACAATCGAGACTCCTCAAGGTCTCAAGTTCCAAAAGGACATGCAAACAATCAATCGCATTCCCGCCACACATGTCAACCACGACACTGAACCAATCCGAATTCAGGCCATCCCTCGTTTACCCTAGGATTCAACAATCCTAACACAGGGAGGCTAATTAACCAGCAAGAATTACCATGGTCCCAAAACGCGACAATCCCTTTATCAGGGAAAATCAACCGGACCTCACGATCATTCCTCAGAATGCATCGTGCCATCGAGATTACCAATCTCAAGGTGCCAAAATCTCTCACCGGAGGTTTGCCAAACCAAACATACTAAACCAACGTTCAACAAGGAACAAAATAGAGTTGGCATTCGTATACACACACGGGTATACATGCCTAAGTACTAACACAACATGCATACTCAAAGCAATAGACTCGGGTATCTCCAAACATACCCAATGTCCCAAAACCCACTGTCAATATCCAGCTATTCTCACCTCACGGAGAAGAATGATTGACAGACCAACGACCAATGGTGTGATCCCAACATCAACACCACACAAACTGACTCATTGAGTGTAATGCCTCGATTTACTCTATACACGGGTGATATGATTATATCGTTATTATGACTAATTTTGATATGATATGAATTGGGTTCGGGTTGAACCGAGGATGAATTAATACATGTATAAAATGATATATGGCAATGAATGACATATATGGCAATACATGTATAGTGGAATATAACCTTAGTATACATTTAGCATGCATTTGAAGGTGCATTAGAATGTGCATGTGAGTTACATTCCATATACATTTGCCATGAGTTTGAAGGGAATTACATGTGAATTTGTATTGAATTTGAAGGTTTAAATATATATCCAACTTCAGATTTTGAACACATACTTACACCACTTTTCACCTAAAATTCTCTACAAAAGCTTCTCTCCAACCCTTGGAGATTCTTTTTGGTTTGAGCTTGGATTTCACTAGAGAATTAAGCTAGGAAGTTGAGTGAAGTGATTTCCTAACTTCTTGGTAAGGAATTTATGGTTTTAAACTTGAATTGTGTAGTTGGTGTTGAAATATGTGAATTTGAATATCAAATGTTCATGCTTAGAATCATAACAGGTTTATATGCCAAGAATTGGATTCTAAGATGGTAGAAACATGTGTATATGATACTGGGGCTTGCAAGAAACATGGTTACATGTAAATTTGTGAGTAGGAGAAGAAGTACCATGAAGATATGCTTGAAAATCGCCATGTTCTAAGTTTTCTGGAAATCGGCGATCGATCGGTGCTTGTGTTGCGATCGATCGCCGAGGACAGATGAAATTTGAGGCGGTGAAAATATGTGGCGATCGATCGGTGAGTTTTTAGCGATCGATCGCTATGAACAGGGCATTTTGGCGATCGATCGCCAAGTAGTTGCGATCGATCGCGAGGAGACAGAAAGTTTTGGCGATCGATCGGCAATTGTAGCGATCGATCGGTGCCTTGGAATTTTTGAAAATGTTATATTTTGTCACAATTGTTTATGAAGCCTCTTATAACATGGTTTATTGGTGATATTATTGTAGCATCATCACAGGGGACGGGGCAACGAGGCAATTAGCCAGTGACGACTGATTTATCTCGTTTGTGTCGCTTTACAGGTACGTGTTGACGTACGGAGTATAGATATTGTGTGATGATGTTATGAGATTGATATCATATGAATTGTGTTTTGTTGGTATCATATGATTGGTAATATCATATGCATATACATTCATGGATATCATGTGTTTGAAATGGATGAGGTATATGTTTTAGCATTAGAGGTATACGCCTGGTTTGGGTATATGCTCGGGTATGCTACATATAGAGGTATACGCCTGGTTTGGGTGTATACTCTGGCTATTATCACATATGAGTACGGTACTATGATAGGTGCTGCTAATATGAAGATGTGATGTGGTTCCACTGACATATTGAGCTGAGATAGACATATCATATTGGTCTCGTGATAATAGGGTGATAGTTGAGACATGTCGACATGGTGCATCGGTTGATGCAATATACAGAGCATTCACATTGGATATGATGTTTTGATATTGTGGTTTGATATTGCACTAAGATAGTGGTTTATCTATACTCACGTTGTGTGAATGTTTCTGTAGGATTTCATAGACGTGGAGATCGTGAGTCTTATTCCGCTGCGAGGTGAACCACTGCATAGGAGTTGTGCTAGCTTAGGTTGTTATTTAAATAACACATGTGATGTATATGTGAATAGGGTTTTTGTACTTGTGGTTTTGTACATCTGTAACAACCTATTAGTAAGAAACTCTTAAACAGTGTATGAATTACTTAATTCTGACTCACATATGTACTTGCCATTTAATACATAATGGATTAAGTAACGAGGACCCCACATTGAGTCTCTCAAAGACTCCCAATCGGTAGGTATAACAATATCGCCTTCCTCACAAGGAAAATGTCATGAACTCATGACCCTCCAACCTCGAACTGCCGTTCGGAAAACATGTATATATTTATACCAAAACATATCCCCGAACCAATAAATTACACAACTGGTCCAGTATAGTGCATCCATGCCACTATTATCAAAACGAAATCCGCATACACAATGTATACTCATTCTAACAATGCTCTGTACTAATACTATAGTACTACACAATCTCGAGCATTTCCCCGGAGACGTCTCCTCGTACGTCTCTCAGAAATAAAAGCCATTACTCGGTCCAACACCAGTAATGTTTACCATGGTTGATTTACAATCAACCCACAATCGATACCAGCTGTCTCCATGACAGTACAATCCAAATCTCTCCAAGAGATCAAATCAATATAGTAGTGTTACCCCACTAGCTATATTCCACAATTCCAATTGTGACTCCCGTTGCATTCCATATGCAAAGATGCTCAACCAGAGCTAACAACGACTTGTTGATACTCACGTTGGTATCCCCAACAAAACTGAGTTGTCCCCATACAAGTCCCTCAAAATAATTGACGTAGAAACGTCCCCGTGAGGTATCCTCTGCCTCAAACATCATGCCACAAGGAGACTACAAAAGTCTACCATGACCCTCATCGTATCACCATACGATTCACCAAACTCGACTCTGGCGAGCAGTATAATGGCTATCACAAGCACACTAAAGCACTGCAGCAATACCTGGCTAGCAATTCGCTGCCCCCATAGGCCCATACCAACCTATCAACGTGACACACGTTCCATCCTGGTATACCATACCGTACAAACCATTAGAGTAGTGGGTCATAACCCAATATTTCTCTAATACCAATGCACAAAGGACATCCCGGTGTCCTTGATCAACCACGAAGCAATCCTAATTCCGTAGAATTCATTCCACACCCTCAGCGGGTGTGCCCATGCCTATCACACATCGCAACGATAAGCGAGTAGTTTCCTCAATGACTACTCTTACCACCAATCACTTGGCCTTAGCCATCCCAACGAGTATACCCAAAGGTACCACTACTCGTAAAATATAAACTTCAAATATGTGCTGCGGTACACTTCCTGTACGGCGCACCCAATACTTCTTCGAGCAACTTGCTCGGCATAATGGTCTCGTCAACTAGTGACCCAGACACTACCATGTGCACATCAACGGCACTCAAACCATATGATTAAATACGTACACCCAGACGTATTATTCATCAAAACGACGCTAAATGTCTACATAGAACATCCACTATGTCATCATCATCCCGTGACGGTACATGTCGACAAATGACATCCAAATGACATCATCAACTCTTGACGGTATTTGTCGATACACGACGTTCATAATCTCATCGTCAAACACGTGACGGTACATGTCGATACACAACATCCATAATCTCATCATCAAACACATGACGGTACATGTCGATACACGACATCCATAATCTCATCATCAAACACATGACGGTGTATATAACAACACATGGTATTCACAAGAATGCTAACAAAACAGTACTATACCATACCTCATCGCTATCAAGATAGCGGCATACCTGCATCCATCGTCCACCAGCAGTACACAAGCAGCACACATAGCTCGTAGGCGGCATAATCCAGTGCTACGCACAAAACATTGCTATAGATATCCGGCGGTATGAACCATCGCCATAAATGTAGCGGAATGCACCATCGCAGTATAATACCTGGCGGCATGAACCATCGCCAATAGATGTAGCGGAATGACCCGTCGCTATGTAATACCCCAACCATCGCCAATAGAATAGGGGAATAAACCATCGCTATGAATACCCGGCGGCATGAACCATCGCCAATAGAATAGCGGAATAAGCCATCGTTATGAATACCCGGCTGCATGAACCATCGCCAATAGAATAGCGGAATAAACCATCGCTATGAATACCCAATGGCATGAACCATCGCCAATAGAATAGTGGAATCAGCCATCGCTATGAATACCAGGCGACATGAGTCATCACCAATAGAATAACGGAATAAACCATCGCTATATAATACCCGGCGGCATGAACCATCGCCAATAAACTAGCGAAATGTACCATCGCTATATAATACCCGGCGACATGAACCATCGCCAATAAACTAGCGGAATGTACCATCGCTATATAATACCCGGCGGCATGAACCATCGCCAATAAACTAGCGTCATGATATCCCTCGCTAAGAAACGACAAATATCCCTCTTCGCTACTTCGCTTCGACATACCAGCGGCATAATATCCCTCGCTTAAGCGGCAAATATCCTACGTCGCTATCATATGACAGCGGAAAGCTCATCGCTACGCCATATTAGCGGTATAATATCCCTCGCTTAAGCGGCAAATATTCTTCATCGCGGTGGTAGTCAAGCGGCGCCACTACTCCTCATTTTATCATGACAGAGGAAATACCCCTCGCTTCGACATATTAGCGGCATAATATCCCTCTCAATAGTAATATGACAGCGGAATTATCCTTCGCTTCGACATATTTGCGGCAAATAGTCTTCATCGCTATAATATGACAGCGACAAGTATTCACATCGCTACGACATGCATGCAACCGTAATGCATAATCCCATATTCCAATAAACATCGCCATGGGTGTATTTTAATGCACCTCGCTTCAAATGTGACATGCGAAATTTTACCATCGCTTCCACATTTAGCGGCAAAGCATTAAAATCATCACTCCGATATATATGCAACCGTAATGCATAATCCATGTCTCATATGACCCTGCAACCACCATGGTTAGCAACAACATATTTCAATTATGAACACTTATCATAAACTCACATAAGCAATATAGTTGTGCCACACAACACTAACTACCATCATGCATAAGTATGTGCAACCCATTCCTATCAGCATGTTCCAGGCCCTCAACAGCCCCAAAGAGCAAACCACTGCTCTGATACCACTAATGTAAGGACCCCCGTGCCCTTAACCCGTTATTAGTGTATTAATACATGCCATTAGTGCATACAACCATATATCATGGGAAGGAACCACATGCAAGCATAACATCATATACCAACTATAAAATTTCTTGCAATTAAACTCCATAATATTCAACTTCCCAACCCAAATTATTTACATAGTATGCACCCTCATAATACACTAACATACTCTCATTTCATTTAGCAATTTCCATATCTAATTGTGTGCAACAATAAATGAAGAGAGAAAAGCCATTGCCCATTTATACATTCCATATACACGTAAAAATGTACTCACATGAGAGCACCTAATGAATGAGCGTGTATCCAATGTATAAAATACTCTACCAGATATCGTTACTGGTACTTTCATCCTGGAAGCACCTCCCAAGCACAGCTCGATCTCAACTCTGGATCTGTGTACTTATTCAACCAGCTCTGGTACCTCGATCCTGGAAGTACCTCAAATCAACAGCCCGAGCTCAACTCCAAAGCTGCTGCTACACCTGAGACAGCCCCCACACGGGGTGAGCATACCAATACCACAAATCCAATAATCATAATATTGCAGTTCATAATTACAGAATGTAAATGCCATGAATTTAAATGATACTCCCTGGATGGTATCATCCTCATCCGGATCCCCTGTATTGTCCATGTTCTCAAAATAACCAAACCGTTAAATTCTCAAAAGCTAGTTGATCATTTCATTGATCAACTAAAACCCTTCCTCTCACGCCAATTCCATAATCAAATAGGATTAAATCATCAATGGGGTACCATAGATATCACATGTATCTAGCCAATGATTCCATAGTTCTATATCACAGTGCTCTACACTAGCGGCGTTTTAACCCCACGCTCGATCCACAATAGCGGCGTCATAACCGATGGTCGCTCAATGGCGATAACATCCAATCGTTGCTCGCTCGAAAGCGGCACCATATAATTCTCAACTCATTTCCATTTATAGCAATTACCATATACTATACATTTCACTATCCGTTTATTGCCAATACCATATACCATGTATTTCAACAAACATTTATTGCAAATACCACATACATGCATTCCACAGTTGCAACATTATAATAGGCTATGCTCGTACGTTATACATACCTTATAATTTCGTAGCTCGAGTCCCACGACCCGATGAGTTAAGTGCTAGCATGCAAATAACTCCCAATTAAACATAGGCATGCAATCACGTGTCCAAGCACGTTCACAATTCCCAAACCTATCGTCTATCCATGACGATTACCAAAATAAAAGCCCATTGGCTAAGCATGCATAATACCTAAAATATACTATTTTACAAGTTTAAAAGATAGCCAAAAACTCAACCGAGAATCCCGTTTTATTAAACTTTGGCTCCAACCAATCCATTTTAAAAGTATAGCATTCCCATGGAATGTAGGCATTGCCCCGGAAACGGGCCACTTAACTTCGATTCCAAAATCCCGATATTTTCCAAAATTTTCCAAAAAAAAAAAAACAAAACAAAAATCTGCAAGCGGCGATCGATACCCATAATATCGCGATCGTATCACCTCCAACCAGTGGCCAAACCAGTGCTCATTTGCGATCGATCGTCAATTCTCGCGATCGATCGCCAACCCGCTCGCGATCGATCGCCAAGGCCACGCGATCGATCGCCCGCACTGTTCATCGTCACCAAAAATCGAGCTGCACGTCGCGATCGATCGCCCCTCCTCGGCGATCGATCGCCACCTGTGATTTTTAAAAAAAATTCGAGCTTCCATGGTGTTTTTCACACCCAAACTCAAAACCAACACCCCATACACCTTCAACACCTCAAATACACCATTTAAAACCAATAAAAACTCTAAAAACTCAACTTTGGATTTTTAACCAAAAATCTCTAAATTCAAAACCAACCAAAACCTCAACCAAAATCTACAATATCACTACCAAATCGAAGACAATGGTGAGGGGAAGATGATTACCTGATAATCTTCGAGAAATCCAGCTCCTGAGCCAAGCTACAAATGATTCTTCCACCACGGGAAAAGAGGGGAAATGGGGGGAAAGGGCTTGAGCGTAGAGAGAGAGAGAGAGAGAGAGGAGGAGGGAAGGATTCCGTGCCAAAATGACGGAATACCGAGTCTACTTGGTATATATAGTACCAAAACTCGAAAATACCAATCCTTCCACAAATACATCATGACTCATTAAAAATCATCTGTTTTCAATAATTACCTCCCAATCTCTATTTCCATTAACAGTCCCAGTACAAAGTATTCTGGACCCCAAGTCCCACCAACGACCAAACTCCAAGGTTATCACCACGACGAGAATACAATCTCATCCATTGGGTCCAACGACTCCAAATACCGGATTTAAAATCTCCGGGAGTCCCAATACCGCAATTAACTCATAATCCCCACAATTAAAATCCATTAAGGATTATTACCACACCGGGATTAACACCATTAATCCCCGGGCATCACAATTGTCACATAATTGACTTATACTAATCAGATTATAGCATAAATTCTCAACTGATAACACATCATTTATGATAATATTGCCATGAACAATCTTACCCTTGCCCACATTCTTAGTTTTTGAATTATCACTGAAGGTGATCTTAGGACCCGTTGAGTAATATCAGACAGCAGCTCGATGTTTCCCATCATGTGTCGAGAACATCCACTGTCTAAATACCAGTTTGAAAGATTCTTCTTAGGTTCCTGTCAAAACAAAAAATTAGCAGTTGGTACCCAATCCTACTTGGGTCCGGAACGGACTAGTCCTTTGGGGACCCGCACCTGAATCAGTTTTATTAGTTTTTGTGTGTATGGTGTGGTGTGTGCTTTTAGTGGTGATGATGTTCTTGGGTGCTGTATGTGATAGTGAGTGTATGCATGTTGTTTTGGTTTTTGGTTTCTGTTGGGAAGCATATACCTATTCTGGACAGGCATACAATTATAGTACCAGTTGGGTTTTTCCTCTCGAGTTGCCTGACCAGTGAGTTTATGTCCATTTCTGAAATTTTGCCCCGGTCTGACTTTCTCTATTGGCTCAACATAACCGATACCTTTGTGTGATGCACGTTCCTTGATGAGTATTGGCTTAACAGGTTCCTTAACCAACTCACTTGGTTCATATACTGTGTTGGATCTGACAAAGTTCATTGTTTGAACCTTGTTCTTCTCTAGA
Organism: Haberlea rhodopensis; assembly: GCA_907163345.1. Classification (NCBI taxonomy): domain Eukaryota; kingdom Viridiplantae; phylum Streptophyta; class Magnoliopsida; order Lamiales; family Gesneriaceae; genus Haberlea; species Haberlea rhodopensis. Next base: position 29,221,157 of record CAJQUN010000001.1, read on the forward strand.
CACAGTTGAGATTTGATACCAGATGAGCTACTTTCATTGTCAGAGTAGCCTATATCGGTAAGATCATCAGCAAGCCTTATCGACTCAAGCATCTCATCTTTTCTGGCAGTTGATGCGTTCCATGTGCGAACCAGTTTAATGAGTTTCTGGTGTGCACATCTGGCTTCGTCCCTTTCTTTCTCGAGTAGACTTACTTTTTCCCTTATGCATTCCAACTCCTTTGATTGTTCAAAATCAAGTTTGTTGTTTTGCTGTTCCATTGGGATTGAATGTTCAGTCTTATAATTCTCGAAGGACTCATACATCATCTGATACTCATTAATCATGTCCTGTAATGCGTTAGTGAGTTCATTATGTGAAAATTCAGAGAGATTAGAGTCAGTTACCTCACTGTCATCATTGGCCATTAGACAGTGAACTTCTTCATCTTCACCTCACTGGATGAGCTGGTAGATCCTGATTCAGATTCTGAATCAGCCCATTTGCTCTTGTTTTCTCCAGCCACTGGTACTTTCTGGTCTCTGTCCCTTCTAGATGATCTTTTCTTTTCCTTGGACTTCCTATGGTCCTTGGATCCTCTCCTCTAATCATCCTTCTTTGGCTTAGGACAGTCAGCAATAAAATGTCATAGTTTAAGACAGTTGAAGCAGACGTGATCATCCTCATCTGATCTACTTTTGAAGTTCTATTTCCTTGGATAAGATTGATAGTTCTTCTGATTCTTTTTCATAAATTTTCCAAATTCCTTGACAAACAGTGCCATTGCATCATTGCATATTTGTTCAGGAGTCATCTCTGTTGTGGTGGACAGAGATTCTGATGCAGTAAGGGCTTTGTTTGGTTTACTGATATTGGGTTCATCTTCAATCCGAATGCCTAGTTCAAATTTGTATGCCTATAAGTCAGCAAATAGATCATGTAGTTCTATCTTGTTTAAATCTTTGGATTCTCTCATGGCAATAGTTTTTACATCCCATTCTCTTTGGAGACCTCTCATGACCTTTATAGTGACTTCTCTGTTGGATAGATCGTTACTTAGGCTGTTGAGTTCATTGATGATTCCAGTACTCTTTCATTGTACTCACTGAGAGTTTCTCCGGATATCATTTTGATGTTTTCGAACTTCTGTAGAGTGACAATGAGTTTGTTTTCCTTGGTTTGATCATTCCCTATACACAGCTGAGCAATCTTTTCCCAGATGTCTTTAGCAGTGGGACACATCTTGATGTCTTTAGCAGTGGGACACATCTTGATTTTGTTGAACATGTTTTTGGTCCAATGTTTTGAACAATATATCTTTAGCCACATTATCCATATTTGCTTTTTTCTTTTCCTCATTTGTACAGGATGCTCTGTCTTTTTCGACCATCTGAGGTTTACAACTAGTATTAGCAGCAACTGTGTTGATCTTCATTGGTCCATCACTAATGACGAACCACATGTCATCGTCTTGGGCACTCAGATGTGCTTGCATACGAATTCTCCAGTCATCATATTAATCTTTCTTGAACATAGGAATCTTGTTGAATGAGGCCATCAGTTTTTAGTATTTCTCAAAATTGAGAAAACCTGGCTCTGATACCACTTGTTAGGATCGGAGAATTGTTTAGAAGGGGGAGGGGGGGTTGAATAAACACTTGACTCAAATTCGATTTTTCTTTGTTACTACAGACTGTTAAGTATTGCAGTAGCTTCTCAATTAGTTGCAAGTCAGCAGACACTGATAATAGTGCTGAATACGTCTGCTGAACTTGTGAATAATAAAAATTGAATGATAAATGTAGAAAGTAAATGACATTAGAATTGTTTCTGGAAGTTCGAAGCACAACACTTCTACGTCTCCCCTTCTTCCTTTGCAAGAAGGATACACTAGAAGAATATGAGTAATACAATCTTGTTGTACAACCCCGATTCAGTTGGATTTACCCCACTACCAGACTGAAACTCCTAGTCTCTCAATCTGATCAGACACAATCCGTCTGACAGTTACAAAGAGCTCACTCTTCTATCTTAGAACAAAATACAATTGATAGAGTGTTTTAATCTAAGCATAAATGATCCTTAAGTGATCAAATAAACAATAAGTTGTGCCTCTAATTTTGAACAGATCGATAAGATGAAATCTTTCGATGTTAGCGTTCTGCTCAACTAAATGCTCGATAAAGTTGATTGATCTTTTATGCGTTTTGAATCTCTTGTGTCCGATTCTTGTCTATTGAGCATTTTAAGTTGCACCCATATATAACCATCTCTGCCAACGACAATATTTCCTTTTGTGTGCAACTCTATACTTTGGTCAATATTTGAACAAGCTGCAGTCTTCTATTTTAGACACCTTCCCTTCTGGTTTGTTCTTTCGGCACTTGTTAGTTAGGATCTCCTTTGTATATTTACCATTTAAGGTAATGGTAGCGTTTATCGCGTACCCCTAAATTAACCCTCTCAAGTTAATAACAATTATAAATGCAGTAGCGTGAGTAGGGATCGACCCCACAGGGAAGTGAATACTTTTATGCTAACAAGTATCAAAATAGGGGATTTTCGAATTTCTTTAACTATAATTAAATTAAACAAAAGCAAGTAAATCACTAGTTTAACAAGATTAAAAAAGCAATTCTTGGTTTTTGGTCAACTGTACCTTTGGAAATTATTCACTTAATCATCAAATTACTAAACACTTGATAATAGTGCGGAATAAAAACTTGACTCAAATTCGATTTTTCTTTGTTACTACAGACTGTTAAGTACTGCAGTAGCTTCTCAATTAGTTGCAAGTCAGCAGACACTGATAATAGTGCGGAATACGTCTGTTGAACTTGTGAGTAATAAAAATTGAATGATAAATGTAGAAAGTAAATGACATTAGAATTGTTTCTGGAAGTTCGAAGCACAACACTTCTGTGTCTCCCCTTCTTCCTTTGCAAGAATGATACACTAGAAGAATATGAGTAATACAATCCTGTTGTACAACCCCGATTCAGTTGGATTTACCCCACTACCAGACTGAAACTCCTAGTCTCTCAATCTGATCAGACACAATCCGTATGACAGTTACACAGAGCTCACTCTTCTATCTTAGAACAAAATACAATTGATAGAGTGTTTTAATCTAAGCATAAATGATCCTTAAGTGATCAAATAAAACAATAAGTTGTGCCTCTAATTTTGAACAGATCGATAAGATGAAATCTTTCGATGATAGCGTTCTCCTCAACTAAATGCTCGATAAAGTTGATTGATCTTTTATGCGTTTTGAATCTCTTGTGTCCGATTCTTGTCTATTGAGCATTTTAAGTTGCACCTATATATAACCATATCTGCCAACGACAATATTTCCTTTTGTGTGCAACTCTATACTTTGGTCAATATTTGAACAAGCTGCAGTCTTCTATTTTAGACACTTTCCCTTTTGGTCTGTTCTTTCGGCACTTGTCAGTTAGGATCTCCTTTGTATATTTACCATTTAAGGTAATGGTAGCATTTATCGCGTACCCCCAAATTAACCCTCTCAAGTTAATAACAATTATAAATGCAGTAGCGTGAGTAGGGATCGACCCCACAGGGAAGTGAATACTTTTATGCTAACAAGTATCAAAATAGGGGATTTTTGAATTTCTTTAACTATAATTAAATTAAACAAAAGCAAGTAAATCACTAGTTTAACAAGATTAAAAAAGGAATTCTTGGTTTTTGGTCAACTTTACCTTTGGAAATTATTCACTTAATCATCAAATTACTAAACATATGAATTCGTTCAATTATTCATCAATTGAAAACTTAATTACTCACTCACCTTAATCGTAGTAAAAAAGAAAACAGCATTCAATTCGACTCTTATCAAATCTTTAACCAAAACTACAGCCGTTAAGATTAAATCAATGATAGTTTCAAAACTAGTAAGTTTGATGAATCTAATCAAACTACAAGCCATTAGAATTAATTATCCAATCGTTTTTTCTAAGAATTTAATAACACCAACAGCGTGTAATTATCAAGCTTAGTTGTTTCTCAATTAGCATTAGATAGTGTATATGATTACTAGGTGATATCAATCAAATACAACAATCATAAGAATCATAATCTGAAAAACAAATTGAAATTGAATTAAAAATTCAACAATCAAACCAAAATTTTCACAAGTATTTTTATTCCAAAGACAAGTATCCCTCAACCAAGAATCAAAGTGTTTAGCCTTGCATAAAAAAAATCAAAAATTGTATTAAAAACATCAAACAATCAATTGAAAAGAAAGTTACTAAAGTGAAGCACGATTCCGGCTTGTGATTCCGTCTTCGTTCTTCGAGCGCCTTTACAAAAATTGGAAGAAAAATTATTCTAAAAATTAAAACTATGTTCTAAGGTCTGAAAATCCCTCCCAAAGAGACTGATTTTTCGAGTATATCAAGCTAGGGAGGCTGATGGAGTAGGGTAGAATCCATGTGGAAAGGAAAGAAATCAAGTCTCCACACTTTCCAAAACTCAGCTGGCGATCGATCGCCATAAGGTAGCGATCGATCGCTAGCTTATTTTTTTCGGCGAAATTCCTTAGGCGATCGATCGCCTCTTTTCTCGCGATCGATCGCTTTGCTCTAGTAAGGTTTGGCGATCGATCGCCTCATCCTCGCGATCGATCGCTGCAGTAAATTTTGTTGCTCAACTTTCTGTCCAAAGGCGATCGAGCGCCTCCTTCATGCGGTCAATCGCTTCAATTAAAATTACATTTTTAGCCTTTTTCTTGATCTACATTGAGTCCTTATTAGCTCCAAAACTTTTCTTGACCTTTATTCACCTTAGTTAGCTCGATTTCTTCGATTCCACCTACAATTACACAAATATACAATTAGGTAGCATATGTATCAAATTATCCATCAAAACATACTAAATCGTAAACAATTAAATGTAATAGATGTGTCTATTTCTAGTCGCATCAAACTCCCACATACTTACTCTTTATTCGACCTCGAGTAAATCAGATAAAACTATAATATTTTGCTTGGCTCATAGCATCATAACAAACTAACTTGTTCTCACTTTAATGCCTCAACAATTTTAAACATGCATAGTAATGAAAGGCGGTGGAAAGTTAACAGTGGAACAAGTTCAATCTCTAAACATCTCATACTTAACAAAGTAGTGAATGTGTGTGTGTGGCCATAAACAAGTGTTTTGTACAAATTATAGATCGAAAAGATGCAAATCCATAATAGTTCAAGTCATACACTAACACAAGTAAGTTTACTTGCACACTCTTCTCCATTATCTTAGCCACATTGCAAACATAAATCAAGTAGGTCTTTATTAGCTTGTAGCTTGGCCTAGGTATTGACTGCTGAAAGAAAGGAAAAAGACATATCAAACAAGAGAGTATGATGATATGCACACTAAAAGCTTCTCTTCTTGCTTGAAATTTTCAACTTTTATTTCAACATTTTTTTTCTTTTAATGCCTTGGCTCCCCTTAGAGTCATATTTTTATCTATTTTCTCAAGGCATCCCTTTTCTTTCATGATTTCATTCTTTTCATAATGAAGCTCACAAACATCTTAATCATTGAATACTTAAGTGCATGTGAATGAAACACATCATACTCCCTTCAAAGGTATGGATAGAATTCATATTAAGCTCATTAGGGAAGGATGATAAGCTAGTCAAAGAATGTCGAATGTGGTCTTTTGTATGCTTAGCATACAACCATTTTTTTTTTGCATTAAAGCTCAAAAAGGGTACTAGTGATTGATTTTCTTTACATGGTAGGCTTGAAAGGCTCAAACGCATCAAACATTGCCTATATCACTTTTATGTTTGCAAGTAGTCTAGACATACGCCTCAAAGAGCCTGTAGTTAAGTTCTAGCATGTATTAGAGACTTCTTAAGACTATCACAAAATTTACACAATCTTCACTAAGCTATGCACACTTCACAAGTCATGACAATAATGTGCTCAAAATATTCAACTATTAAGTTAAAGTAAAATTTGCATTAGAGTTCAAAGTGTTCCAAGGTTAACAATTCACCTATGTTCAAAAGCATGCATGATATCAATTAGGTTTCATCATGGGCTAGTGATTCTAAGCATGTATTCATTACTAACTATGAGCTCAAAAGTTTTCAAATTTTTCGATTTTTTTGTAGTTTTATAATAATAACAACAATAACACACCACTAATCCCTCCCCCATACTTAAATCTTACATTGTCCCCAATGTAAGGTAAAAATACAAGAAAAGAGAAAAGTCTAACTAAAAAAGCAATAATAATAAAAAAACAAAAAAAAAAGGAAACTAACTCCCCTTGGGTTGCCTCCCAAGCAGCGCCTCTGTTTAACGTCGGTGGCCCGAGACTAGTCCTCGTGATCAGTCGAAGTGAGGTGGATCCTCTAGAGCCACCTTGACGTTCACTTGTCCACCTTCCTCGTCTTGGACACCATCATAGTAATGCTTCAATCGGTGACCATTCACCTTGAATGTCTTAGTGGTGTCCAAACTCTGAATCTCCACTGCACCATGGGGATACACATTAGTAATGATATAAGGTCCATGCCATCTAGAACGAAGCTTACCTGGAAATAGGCGAAGGCGTGAATGGTAAAGGAGAACTTTTTGACCAACTTCAAAACTTCTTCTTGATATCATTTTGTCAAGGAAGCCCTTCGTCTTGTCCTTGTAGATCCTTGCACTCTCATAGGCCTCATGCCTTATCTATTCTAGTTCTTGCAATTGCAACTTCCGATGCAAGCCACTCTCGTCATAATTCATGTTGAAATGCTTCACAGCCCAGTATGCTCTATGCTCCAACTCTACAGGAAGATGACATGGTTTACCAAAAATGAGTCGATATGGTGACATACCTATTGGAGTCTTATATGCAGTCTGGTAAGCCCAAAGTGCGTCATCTAGTCTTAAGCTCCAATCCTTCCTTGTTGGGTTGACCATCTTTTCCAATATGGCTTTGATTTCTCAGTTAGAGACCTCGGCTTGGCCATTTGTTTGCGGATGGTAGGCGGTGGAGACTTTGTGGGTGACATGATACTTCTTGAAAAGACTTTCCACCATCCTATTGCAAAAGTGTGTACCTCTATCACTGATGATAGCTCTTGGGATTCCAAACCTAGAAAAAAGGTTATATTTGATAAAATTTGTAACAACTTTGGAATCGTCAGTCCGGGTAGCGATAGCTTCCACCCATTTCGGGACATAGTCAACGGTAAGAAGTATATAAATATGACCATAAGAGATAGGGAATGGTCCCATAAAGTCAATGCCCCATAGGTCAAAAATTTCAGAAATAAGAATGGGTTTTTGAGGCATCTCCTTTTTTGGGAGATATTACCGGTCATTTGGCATTGTGCACAGTTCTTGCAAAATAGTAGGCATCACGAAGCAGGGTAGGCCAAAAGAATCCACATTCTAGCACCTTCCTAGACGTCCTCTTTGCACCAAAATGTCCCCCACAAGCGTATGAATGGCAGAACTTAAGAATGTTATTTACCTCAGTTTCGGGTATGCATCTCCTAATTATTTGGTCCGCGCAGTTCTTCCATAGGTAAGGATAATCCCACACATAGTACTTGACATCACTCCTTATCTTAGCTCTTTGAGACCTAGACAATTCAGAAGGTAGTACATTAGAAGCTAAGAAGTTCACAATATGAGCATACCATGGTAGATTGTCGCTTATGGAGAGTAGATGATCATCCGGGAATTCCTCCTTCAAACAAAACTCCTCATCCACATGTGGTAGACGACTTAAGTAGTCCGCTACTTTGTTCTCGCTGCCCTTCTTATCCTTGATTTGTATGTCAAACTCACTCAAGAGCAAAATCCATCTTATCAACCTTGGTTTGCCTCCTTCTTTGTCATCAAATAGCGAAGAGCTGCATGATCAGAATAAATAATGACTTTAGTACCAAGAAGATAAGATCGAAATTTTTCAAGAGCAAAAACAACTGCTAAAAGCTCTTTCTCGGTAGTGGAATAGTTCCGTTGAGCATCATTCAAGGTCTTTGTGGCATAGTAGATGGCATGTGATGCTTTCCCCTTTTTGGCCTAAGACAGCACCAACCCCATAATCACTGGCATCGCACATGATCTCGAAAGGCTTACTCCAGTTGGGTGGTTTTATGATGGAGGTAGAAGTCAATGACTCCTTCAGTCGATCAAAAGCTCTCTCTTCATCCATCTCAAAAAGAACATCCTTTTGTAATAGCTTACACAAAGGTGTAGCTATCTTAGCGAAATCCTTGATGTACCTCCTGTAAAAATCTGCATGTCCAAGAAAAGAGCGCACATCCCGAGCACAAGTAGGATAAGGTAAAGATTGCATAACATTTTAGCTTTGTCTACCTCTATACCTTTAGCAGAAACGGCATGACCCAACACTATACCTTGTTCTACCATAAAATGACATTTTTTCAGAATTTAGAACAAGATTAGTCTCTATGCATCTTTTTAATACAAGTGTAAGGCTAGCAAGACAATCATTGAATGAGTTACCGTAGACCGTAAAATCGTCCATGAATACCTCTAGAATATGCTCAATAAATTCAGAAAAAATGCTAACCATACCCAGTTGAAACGTGGCTGGAGCATTGTACAGTCCAAAGGGCATGCGTCGGTAGGCGAATGTGCCAAAAGGGCATGTGAAAGTAGTCTTTTCTTGGTCCTCTGGTGCAACTGCAATCTGAAAATAACCCGAATAACCGTCAAGGAAGCAATAATATGAATGACAAGCTAACCTCTCAAGCATTTGGTCAATGAAGGGTAGAGAGAAGTGGTCCTTTTGAGTCACAGCGTTTAGCTTCCGGTAGTCGATACACACTCGCCATCCATTTTGAATATGTGTTGGCACAAGTTCATCATCCTTGTTCTTTATTACAGTAATACCGGTCTTCTTTGGCACCACTTGGACTGGACTGACCCATTGACTGTCGGAGATAGGGTAGATCACCCCAACCGCTAAAAGCTTCAAAATCTGCTCTTTCACCACATCCATCATGGGTGGGTTAAGCTTCCTTTGGGGCTGACGTGTAGGGCTTCCTCCTTCTTCAAGTAGAATGCGGTGCATGCATGTGGAGGGACTGATTCCCTTGATGTCAGCTATGGTCCAACCGATTGCAGTCTTGTGCTCCTTGAGCACATAAATAAGATCCTTCTCTTGATCATCCCCCAACTTGCTAGAGATGATCACTGGTAATGTATCTCCTTCACCAAGGAATACATATTTGAGATGGCTATGTAGTGGCTTCAACTCTATGGTAGGTGCCTGCAAAACAGATGGAAGAATTCCAATGTTAGAAACAGGCGATGATATAAAAGAAACGTTACTTGACTGATGTAGCTCAGGTGTATCATCCAAGGCATCTGTGGTATCTTTCAACTCATTTATGATGAACAAATCCCCATCCCCCTTCTTCATAGCCATGGTAAGAGTGACTTCCAGTTCATTTTTCCCTGCAATCTCAAAAACTTCATGTGATAAATAGTCAATAACATCAATAGAATACACAGTGTCATCATCATTGCGATGATATTTCATGGCATCATAAATGTTAAAAGTAAATATCTCACCATCAAATTCCATAGTAAGGGTACCACTATGCACATCTATCTTGGTCTTAGAAGTTTTGAGGAATGGTCTTCCTAACAAAATGGGACTACTCTTATCACCATTCTCCATATCAAGGACATAAAAAACCGTAGGGAATACCAATTAGTTCACTTGCACAAGCACATCTTCAATCACACCCCTAGGATATGCACTAGACCTATCCGCTAGTTGAATAACCACTCCAGTAGTGTTAAAAGGACCAAGTTGTAGAGAAGCATATATAGAGTATGGCATGACATTAATTGATGCTCCTAGGTCTAACATGGCCTTTTCAAGGTGAGTGTTACCAATTATGCACGAAATAGAGACATAACTGGGTCCTTACACTTGGTAGGGATTTTTCTTTGGATGATACGTTTTCACCCAGTTCAATCTTTTGGGATCCCTTCAACCTATGATTCCTCTTGGCAGTGCATAATTCTTTCAAAAAATTTGCATAGCGAGGTACTTGTTGAATTGCATCAAGTAAAGGGATGTTTACCTCACATCGTCGGAAAGTTTCATACAGACCTTTAAGTCCAGCGTCTTTCCTATTATCTTTTAATGCTTCGGAGAAAGGGGGTTGTACTTTATATTCTGAAAAGGAAGGAGACTTACTTTTTGGTACCTCTTGTTCCACGGTGGTCTTGTCTCCAACTTCAGCTTCCTTTTCTTTATTACCCTTGGGTTGATCTTCCGCTTCCCCTCTGGTATCTCCAGTTCTTTACCACTCCTAAGTGTGACTGCACTGACATTTTCCCTTGGATTCACCCACTTGAGTGTTCAAGCTTTGAATACTTGATCTTGTTTCCTGTTGAAATTTTGTAACATTATGAGCAAGATCTTGAATAATATTCTCTAACCTGTCACTAGTAGAAGGGTAATTAGACTGTTGTGTCCTCTGAAAAGGTGGCATGTATGGTGGTGGATGTTGTGGTTGTTGTGGCACTTGAGGTGGAACGTGATTCATCGATTGTGGTCCATAGCTCAAGTTAGGATGGTCTCTCCATCCTGGGTTGTATGTGTTGGAGTAAGGGTCGTATTTGTGTTGAGGTTGCCCCAGAAATCCACCTGCTGCATTCACGTGCTCAGCAGATGCTTTTTTGAAGTGATGGGCATGAATCTATAGTATGACTCATCTTCAAACATATTCCACACGGCTTCACTGTCTGTCCGTTTCCTCCTGCCATTTGGCGAACAAGAGAGGTGAGGCTAATAAGTTGTTGTTCTACGTTAGACATGTTTACCTCTCCTTGTTTCCGTTGATTTGGCTCATTTCTAAAGTTGCCAAACTGCTGTGAGTTGGCCGCCGTGTTTGCTATCAAGCTTCTTGCATCTTCCGCTGTCTTATCCACAAAAGCTCCACCGCTCGCAGCGTCAACCAAGTTCTTGTAACTAGATAACAAACCCTCATAAAAGTATTTTATGAGTAAATGTTCACTTATCTGGTGTTATGCGCAGCTTGCACACAACTTCTTGAAGCGTTCCCAGTACTCATGCAATGTCTCTCCCGTGTATTGTCTAATAGAGTAGATCTCCTTCCGTATATTAGCGGCCCTCGATGCTGGAAAGTATTTTTTTCTAGAAACGTCCTCTTGAGATCATTCCATGTTGTGATCGATCCGGATGGTAGGTAGAATAACCAGTACTTTGCAGCGTCCTTCAAGGAAAAAGGGAAAGCTCTCAACTTGATTTGCTCCTCAGTAATTCCAGTCGGCTTCATAGTGGTGCAAACCACATGGAACTCCATCAAATGCTTATGAGGATCTTCTCCTGCAAGTCCATGAAAAGATGGCAACAAATGTATTAGTCGAGATTTCAGTTCAAAATTAACATTAGTTGCAAGAATAGGAAAAGTAATGCAAAGAGGTTGTTGGTTCAAATCTAGATTGGCCAGTTGTCGTAAACTTCGATTCGCAGCCATGTTGTCCCTTTCTTCCTCTTCTTGCCTTCGTTTTTCTCTCCTTCTCTGATGCAGTATCCTCTTGATCTTAGGATCGTAGTGAATATTGTCTTCTTGATCTGAGGGGTCACCTGTACTCGTGAACAACCAACACGAGTATAAAACGAAATAAATAAAATGACGTTAACACAAAAGTAATTGCCTTCCCCGGCAACGGCGCCAAAATTTGGTAGCGTTTATCGCGTACGCCCAAATTAACCCTCTCAAGTTAATAACAATTATGAATGCAATAGCGTGAGTATGGATCGATCCCACAGGGAAGTGAATACTTTTATGCTAAGAAGTATCAAAATAGGGGATTTTTGAATTTCTTTGACTATAGTTAAATTAAACAAAAGCAAGTAAATCACTAGTTTATCAAGATTAAAAAGCAATTCTTGGTTTTTGGTCAACTTTACTTTTGGAAATTATTCACTTGATCATCAAATTACTAAACATATGAATTCATTCAATTATTCATCAATTGAAAACTTAATCCCTCACTCACCTTAATCATAGTCAAAAAGAAAACATCATTCAATTCAACTCTTATCAAATCTTTAACCAAAACTACAGCCGTTAAGATTAAATCAATGATAGTTTCAAAACTAGTAAGTTTGATGAATCTAATCAAACTACAGCCGTTAGAATTAATTATCCAATCGTTTTTCCTAAGAATTTAATAACACCAACAGCAGGTAATTATCAATCTTAGTTGTTTCTCAATTAGCATTAGATGGTGTATATGATTACTAGGTGATCAATCTATCAATCAAATACAACAATCATAAGAATCATAATCTGAAAAACAAATTGAAATTGAATTAAAAATTCAACAATCAAACCAAAATTTTCACAAGTATTTTATTCCAAAGGCAAGTATCCCTCAACCAAGAATCAAAGTGTTTAGCCTTGCACTTTGAGCTCGAACTCCAACAAGAGTTCGAGCATTAGAAGCAGGGGTAGGGCTCTGTCTTCGTAGCATCAATCTCAGTCTGGCTGCCTTTGATCCGATAGATGGAAGAGTGCTTGAGGGAGGAGTTTTGCCTGCTGTTTCTTTAGTGCTAAATCTAAAACTAACAAAAATTGTATTAAAAACATCAAACAATCAATTGAAAAGAAAGTTACTAAAGTGAAGCACGATTCCGGCTTGTGTCTCCGTCTTCGTTCTTCGAGCGTCTTTACAAAAATTGGAAGAAACATTATTCTAAAAATTAAAACTATGTTCTAAGGTCTGAAAATCCCTCCCAAAGAGACTGATTTTTCTAGTATATCAAGCTAGGGAGGCTGATGGAGTATGGTAGAATCCATGTGGAAAAGAAAGAAATCAAGTCTCCACACTTTCCAAAACCCAGCTGGCGATCGATCGCCATAAGGTAGCGATCGATCGCTAGCTTATTTTTTTTCGGCGAAATTCCTAAGGCGATCGATAGCCTCTTTTCTCGCGATCGATCGCTTTGCTCCAGTAAGGTTTGGCGATCGATTGCCTCATCCTTGCTATCGATCGCTGCAGCGTAAATTTGTTGCTTAACTTTCTGTCCAAAGGCGATCGATCGCCTCCTTCATGTGGTCGATCGCTTCAACTAAAATTACATTTTTAGCCTTTTTCTTGATCTACATTGAGTCCTTATTAGCTCCAAAACTTTTCTTGACATTTATTCGCCTTAGTTAGCTCGATTTCTTCGATTCCACCTACAATTACACAAATATACGATTAGGTAGCATATGTATCAAATTATCCATCAAAACATACCAAATCATAACAATTAAATGCAATAGCTGTGTCTATTTCTAGTCACATCAGTCATTGGTCTTTTTCAGCATTAAATGTACCATTAAATGCTTCAATAAATAGCCGTTGATTATTCGGACTGAAGAACGAAGCTTACTAGCTTAGTCTGTTCTGATCTGATCGGCATCGATCTGGTCTGTTTTGATCTGGTTGACGTTGATCTAGTCTGTTTCGATCTTGTCTGTATCGATTCGGTCTATTTTGTCATTGACTTTATTGGTCTGGTCTGTTTCGATCTTGTCTATATCGATCCGGTCTGTTTTGTCATCTTTAAAATTCATAGCCAAACAACCTCCCATCAAGTTAGGTTAAACATTATGACAAGTCCTGCCGTTAAAAAAATAGACGGATGTTACATAAATCACCCCTAATTTTTAATGAAAACCACATATTGCCCCTAGTCAACTTTGACATCTATTTTGACCTAAATTTTTTAGAGGGGTTCTTTGTCATTATGATATGTTTTAGTGGTGTGATCGTAATGAAACCATTATTTTATATTTCGAATTGTTTGTTTTAAATACAATTACTACTTACTCAAACCTTTTTTATTTTTCTAATAATTTTAATTTTTTATCATTATTTATTCAATCTTGTAAAATATCAATACATACCATAAAAAATTCAAAATGTATATACATATATCATTTAAAATTTTGTGAGAAGTAACAACATTTTGGAATATTTTGAATTAAATCAAATTTAAAGTCAAACTAAAGAAAAATATGTTTCATTTTCATTTTCCGAATTGACGTCAATAAATATTGGTTCACCAAAACATACCGTAAAAACTTGATAATATATAATTGATAATATATAACCATCGTACTTTTAATAAATGATTTAAAATATAAATAATATATGATTACTAATTTGAGAAACGAGATAAAAATCAAAATTTTAAAAACATACTACCCAAATACGAGTTCAACTAGGGATGAGCATCCAGTCAGAATCGACCGAATTTGTAAAAACATAATCGATCAAATTTGTTTTTCAGACCGAACTGAATGATTTTTACACTAAATCGAACAAAACGAATCGATAAAACATCGATTATCATTAAAGATCATGGCATAAAACATATGTAATATCATTTAAATTTAATATCTGAACATATAATTGTCTAAATGATATTTGTTAAACTATTTTAAATAGTTCATAAGCTGTGAAGTCTTATTTTAAGAATAAGATGTTAAAATATTTGGATAAACGTATTTTAAATATATTAAATATGTTGATGTGTTTGATATTACAAGATCTTTTTATGATCATAATTACCAAAAAAATGTGATATTATGATAATTACAATTAATTTTGAAAATTTTTTATATATAAGTTGTTTTAAAATATTATGATTAATATGAAATTTAGTTTATAGTTTAAAAATATTTAATAAATAATTTTTTGAAATATATAAAATTAATATGACACCATAGGGGTATTTAATAAATAATTTTTTGAAATATATAAAATTAATATGACACCATAGGGGTGTAATTGTCGTGTCTAATGTACTATAATGGGTGTTTCTATAATGTTGTGATAAATTTGTATTACTTATACTATATGGTGTATATATGTAATATTTTGAAAATTTTATATAGCATATACAAAAGGGCAAAGATGTAATTTTGCAAGTTCTATTAATTTTTTTTACAGTGTTACACCAGATGTGAGATCTCTGTAAGTCGATGGGAAGTTGCTGTAATTAGGCTAAAGTCGGGGGATGTAGATGCAATTATCACTAGTTTTATTCTTACATGAAAAGAATTCAGAACCCAACAGAAAAAGGGTTCCATGCGAAAACGGCGTAAAAATTACAGGTACCTTCCCTGTGCAAAAATGTTTTATTATAATTTTTGACATGTTGTTTGAACAATAATGAATAGACTCTCTGTAGAATAACTGTATTACAATAACAATTCTTCTAGTTTGTAATAGATATAAGAAAAATTACATCTATATCACATGATTTTACGTAAATAATATGGGAGGTAAACATTATTATTTAAACTAAAATTGTAAAATTCGTTTTATTCAAACATCTGAATAGATGAGGTTTATAGGTAATTTACCCACAAGGCCACAACCGACCTTTTTAATGTTTAGAACTCTAATCCTAATAAAAAACCTCAATGTTCGCGAAAAATTCTCCCCGTTACCTATATAAACACCACCCATCTATCTTTTTCTCTCGGAAACCATAATATCATAAATTTAATTACTTAAATTCTTGCAGTACTCAAATTCTCAAAAAAAAAAAAAAATCCATTTTTTTCTTTAACTTTCCAAGAAAACAAGTGAAACCCATGGCTCGACTGATACGATCCTCTAGCACGGGACAAGCTGCAGACCTTCTTTGTCCCTTTAACCGTATTATCAACACTGTACCCATAGTTTCAATGGAACAGAAAACGGAGCAAAATCGAAAACCGGCGAAGAAAGTGGTGGCTCCACCACAGATTGTAAAGCAAGAACCGCCGTCGGTGATGGCTGAGAAGCCAAGAAAGAGTATTTTTACATTCCCTTCGCCGCCACGTGTTGAAAAGTCAAGGAAAGGAAACGATCATTATTTTCTTGATGCATGTGCCTTTTGCAAGAAGAAAATAGGTTTCAACAAAGATAGATTTATGTACGGGTACGTGCTTTCTTTTTCTTTTTCTTTTTTTGAAATCATGTGAATTTTCAAAATAAAAATAGGATCAATATTTAAAAAAAAATTTAGAAAATTGAAACTTTGGTTAAAAATATATAATATGAGCTGATATTTAATTATTTAAACGTAATGTGTCAAGAATATGATTCAAATTAACATATTCTTCATTTGGTAACTGTGCAGTGACTTTCAAGCGTTGTGTTCTCCAGAATGTCGGGACTATCAGATTGCATTAGACGAGAAGTTTAATCCCCCTTTCACCAGTTCGTGTTAAGCAAACAGGATTCATATGCAAACTTAATGGATATTTGAAGACCATATTCAATTTCTAAAATATATAAGCTTCAAAATTAAGATATGTTTAGGGTTTATTTTTCAGTTTAAGGTTTAGACATATATAGATTCTATACTGGTTTGAAACTCTGTATCGAAATTATATACAAAGATATGGAGTCCAAATGGATTATTGAAGATAATCAGACATAAAGAATCTATTGGAGAAGACTGACGCATGTGCGCGACCTGATTTGATTCTTATTAAAATCTTAGTTACTGTTGTTGTTGTACTGGTTTGAAACCTTCAAAACATATTATTAGGTGATCAACACGTAAACTTTAAACTATAGCATATTGTAACATCATTACGTAAAACTATCTTTTTATTCAAATAAATATATATGTTTTGGCAAATTTTATCTGGATACATCATACATATTTTGCACATAGATAAAGATTTCTTATAACCTATATGAATGTGCTAATACAATGCGTGATAATGATAAATACCATATACATAGTAACTGCTATCTTTAAACTCAAGTTGATGTGTGATCTACGAAGAAGAAGATTTATTCTTGGCTATCCTATGGGTAAATTCAATCACACACGGGGTATATTCTCATCCAATATTGGCTTAGATCTAATCATACAAGGGTATATTCTCGTCCAATATTGAAAATATATCACATGTTGGATGGTTGGATCTACTCTATGAGGTAGCAAAGAACATTTCGGAGGAGAATATCAAATAACCCACTAAAGACCAATATTTATGGCATTTCATTTCATTGCATTGTTTTATAAGCACTTATTAGGGACAACCACACACAAGGACGATACAAGACATTTTCCTATGGGGCAAGAATTTTTTTAAAAATTAATTAATCATTAACTTTTTAAAAAAATTTAATTATTTAACATCTACTCTGAATTTTTTTATTAATAATACAAAGTAAAAAAGTACCTAAAAATTAGAAGTGATTAGACTAGCAATGTTTTAAATACTTCATCCATAACAAATTCACTAGTAATCAATTTTTCTAAACCAAAAACATCTTTAGTCATTGTGAAACGACTAATTAAATGTCAAATATTATATTTGGTGTCAGGATCACGCATTTATCATTGGATCAAAAAATATAGTTGTTAGTAGAGACGCAACTAGCTCCTATTAAGCAACATGTGGATATGAGGGGCTGCACCATATGTGTGTCAATAAGTCAGGCTTGTTATGCCTGTGATGGTAGATGACTACATACAGGGATGGTGCTAGGAATCAATATTACCTTGGGCTAACTAGATTAGGTGTGCTACGCCCATTTAGAGAGTTTGGCTAAAAAACTAAAAATTTTGAAAATTAAAACTAAAAAAATTCTCCTGTAAAATTGCATGGGAATGGAGTCCACACTAGCCCAAAGATAGCTCTGCCCAGGATTGCACCTCCGTACAAGCATACGGAATAATTTATGAGTACGCAACTTCCAACAAGTTGTTGTGCCAGAATACCCAAAATAAAATGCAAAAATCATACACATATACAAGAACACGATATTTACGTGGTTCGGCAATTGCCTACATCCACGGGAAGCAAACACAATTTATTGGAAATTTCTGACGAGAATTACAAACTCTTGAGGATCATCTCACAACTCACAGAAACAGATGCAGAAGCTTTAATAGCTTAATATTGAGAAGTAATTTCAGATTGAGGGATGAATTTCAGAAGTGAGGGATGATGAGTTTATTTAGGCGTAGAAACCCTTCGGTAAACAAGTTGATGCCAACTTTTCTTCCTACCATTGTTGAATTCTATGGTGTGCCACCTTCCACCGTCCACCGTCCAAGCCACCATAGCAACAGTACATCTTCTGGAAGGAGCCACCTAAACAACCACAGTAGGAGACATTGATGCACTCAATTTGAAATGCGGAGCTAACGGAGTACTTACAGGTTTGGTATTTCCATCTATACCAAATCTCTGGAGTACATTCTTCAGATACTGAGTCTGTGTCAGACAAACTGTGCCCTTTGTTCTTTCTCTCTTGATCTCCATTCCAAGAATCTTCTTGGCCTCTCCAAGATCTTTCATCTCAAATTCTGAGCTGAGCTGAGCCTTTAGTTTATCAATCTCTATCTTGCTTTTAGATGCGATCAGCATATCATCAACATATAAGAGCAGATAGATAAATGTATCATCTTGGAGTTTTTTCAGGTAGACACAATGATCAAACTGACTGCGTGTGTATCTCTGTTTCTTCATAAAGCCGTCAAACCGTTTGTACCACTGTCTCGGTGACTGTTTGAGACCATAGAGTGACTTGTCGAGCTTACAAGCCCAATTTTCATGACCGGGAACTTTGAATCCATCGGGTTGAGCCATATAGATCTCCTCGTCCAAAGTTCCATGAAGGAATGCCGTTTTGACGTCAAGCTGGGCTAGCTCGAGGTCAAACTGTGCAACCAAAGCTAATAAGAGTCGAATAGACGAATGCTTGACAACAGGTGAGAAAACCTCGTCATAGTCTATTCCTTCCTTCTGAGCGTAGCCTTTTGCTACTAGTCTAGCTTTGTATCTGATACTGTCTTTGCCTGATGCATCTTCCTTCTTTGCAAAGACCCACTTACAGCCAATCGCTTTCTTTCCTTTAGGAAGTGGAACCAGCTTCCATGTTTTATTCTGATAAAGCGATTTCATTTCTTCATCCATCGCCGTCTTCCACATGGCCTTTTCTGTACTATAAATAGCTTCTTTATAGTTGTACGGAATACCATCTTGATCAATTGGAAGAGCGAACGCTACCATATCAGTAAATCGAGCAGGTTTCCGGATAATTCTCTTTGGTTTATTGGTAGCAATAGAATCAGGTACTGATGCTGAATCCGGTGCCTCCGTTTGAACAGAGTCATCAATCTGATCGTCAGAGTCTTCTTCAGGAAGATCATCAATCTGAACAGATTGGTCTGGAGTTGTGGGAATCTCGAACTCCACCTGCAACTGAGAACTCGGATCTTGGTTCTCTATCTCTGACTCTTTCTGTTTCAGCATTACGGATTCGTCAAAGGTAACGTCTTGGCTCAAGACAATCTTCTTTGACTCGGGGTTCCATAGACGGAATGCTTTAACTCCTTCACTAAAGCCCATGAAAACAGCTTTCTCGGCTCTAGGCTCCAACTTTGATTTTCTGACGTGAAAGTATGCGGGACACCCAAATATATGCAAAGAATCATAATCAGAAACGGGTCGTCCAGACCATACCTCCTTCGGAGTTTTGCCTTCTAGTGCAGAAGTTGGTAGCCTGTTGATGATATAAGAGGCATATGACAAGGCTTCAGCCCAGAATGTCTTGCTCAGTCCAGATTGGGATAACGTGCAGCGGACTTTATCAATCATAGTACGATTCATACGTTCTGCTACACCATTTTGCTGTGGCGTGCCTGGTACGGTGAAATGTCTGACTATCCCTTCTTTCTGGCAGGTTTTCTGAAATGGGTCTGACTTGTATTCTCCACCATTATAAGATCTGAGCCTCTTTATCTTTCTTCCGGTCTGGGTTTCGATCATCTTCTTCCAGTTGAGGAAGATGTCCAGAACTTCATCCTTATGATTCATAGTATACACCCAGACATATCTCGAGAAATCGTCTATAAAAGTAACGAACCAACGTTTACCTCCCAATGAAGCGTTCTGAGAAGGTCCCCAAACGTCGGTGTGCACGTAGTCCAATATCCCTTTGGTACGATGGATAGCAGTACCAAACTTGACACGTGTCTGCTTGCCCAAGACACAATGTTCACAGAAGTCAAGTTTCCCACTTTTGGCACCTTTCAGAACACCTCGATTCACTAAATTTTGCAGAGCCTTCTCACCGGCATGTCCCAAGCGCATATGCCAGAGCCGTGAGGTATCAGGTGAATCTTCAACAGTGCTAGTGGAGACTGCAGCTCTCCCAGAAAATGTGTGACCATCCAGAAAATATAGATTTCTTTCTCGAGTACCTTTCATCGCTAAGAGTGCACCTCGTACAACTTTTAGAATTCCGCCCTCCATGGTTATCTTGTATCTATTGGACTCGAGGACTCCAAGTGAGATCAGATTCTTCTTCAGATCAGGAACATATCTCACTTCTGTAAGTTGTTTGATAGTACCGTCGTGCATCTTCAAGCGGACTATACCGATGCCTTTTGTTTGACAGGCATTATCGTTGCCCATAAGGACAACCCCACCATTGATTTCTTCAAAGTCTGAGAACCACTGGCGATGTGGGCACATATGATAAGAACAACCAGAATCCAGAATCCATCTATCAGATGAATTGAATGAAGATGATGAAACCGAGAATGCCGAATCATCTTCATTGTTAGAATTTTGTTGTGCCACATTCGCATTTGGCTTATCCTTGTTAGGACAATCCTTCTTCCAGTGCCCTTTCTGATGACAATAGGCACATTCATCCTTTGCAGGACGTCTCCGTGTTGATTCTCCTCTGGACTTCGATCTGGATCTGCCTCGTCCCTTGACATATTGTTTGTTGTTATTTCTCCCTCTGGATACCATCAGTGCTTCAGACGTGGTATCTCTATGATCATACTGGTCTTTCCTCCGATATTCATTGTTTACCAACGCATTGGAAACATCCATGAATTTGACATCGTCTTTGCCGTATAACAAAGTCGTGGTCAGATGATCATAAGATTCGGGCAGGGAATTTAACAACAATAACGCCATATCTTCATCTTGAACTTCAACCTCCAGATTTTGCAGATCGGCAATAATTTTGTTGAAATTATCAAGATGCTCAATCATTGGCGTACCTTTTCTTATACTGGAAACGAAAAAGCTTCTTTTTCAGATATAGCCGGTTCTCTATGCTTTTCGTCATGTATTTGTCCTCCAGCTTCTTCCAGAGACTCGTTGCGAACGTTTCTTTCATGACAAAATACTTCTGCTCCTTGGATAAGCAGAGCCGGATTGTCCCGCAAGCTTGCCGGTTGACATAGTTCCAATCCTTGGGCTTAGACTCCAAAGCTATATTAGATCCCTCACGGAATAAGAGATCTAATACTTCACATTGCCACATGCCAAAGTTGTTGGTGCCGTCAAATTTCTCCACCTCGAACTTCGCATTGGATAACATGGTTCGTCGCACTGAACCGCTAGTGGATGCTTCTTCATCCATTACTTCGACCTTTTGGGTAGCTTTTTAGCAGAAACCGATGCTACCGTTGCGTCCGGAAGGGTCGAAATAGTAGGAAACCAGTCTTGGATCAACAAAATCGGACGTAAAATGAGCAAGAACGGGCTATTTTAGTTTTGGACCGGTTCAGAGCCGGCTCGGTCGAACCAGCTGGTTCAATTTGGTTCAGCTGGCTGGTTCTTCGGGCCGGGCCGGTTCGGGCTGTGTCGGTAGTTTCGGGCCTTGAATCGGGCTGGCTGGTTCTTCGGGCCGGTTTTTGGGTCGACCCGGATCCAATTTTTGAAGTTGGATCGGATCCTTTCTTCTCCAACATGCACGTACGTGCAGACCTTATTTTCAGAATAGTTTCAAAACTTTAAATTTAATTTCCCGTTGACTCGGAAGTCGAAATTGCAAACCGAAAATTGTTCCGGACTCCCGTCGACGAGACGAATCTATTAGTATGATAAAAAATCAATTTCGGACACTTTCAATTTTCGGGCATTTTCACGAACACATGGCTCTGATACCAATTATTGTGCCAGAATACCCAAAATAAAGTGCAAAAATCATAGACATATACAAGAACACGAATATTTACGTGGTTCGGCAATTGCCTACATCCACGGGAAGCAAACACAATTTATTGGAAATTTCTGACGAGAATTACAAACTCTTGATGATCACCTCACAACTCACAGAAACAGATGCAGAAGCTTTAATAGTTTAATATTGAGAAGTAATTTCAGATTGAGGGATGAATTTCAGAAGTGAGGGATGATGAGTTTATATAGGCGTAGAAACCCTTCGGTGAACAAGTTGATGCCAACTTTTCTTCCTACATTGTTGAATTCTATGGTGTGCAACCTTCCACCGTCCACCGTCCAAGCCACCATAGCAACAGTACATCTTCTGGAAGGAGCCACCTAAACAACCACCGTCCAACACAAGTAACATCGAGAAGGAGAATATTCAAAATGATTATTAAATTTTTTACCATTAGTGGGAATCAGCATTTCATCCATGTTGTCTGACGCAATGCAATTTATGGGTTTGTTTGATGATGTCCTTAAGGGTAGTGCCCTTAGAAGTATCACATCATTCATTTAGAATCTTTTTTTAAAAAAAGAAAAAAAGATTCCATATAGATGGTGGATGATGCCCCTAAAGGCAGTGTCCTTCAGGGCAGCAACAATGTTTCCCAATTTATGATAGTATGCGGTAGTGAATGACCTCTAGGCTCTAGTCAAAAAAAAAATTAGATGGGGTTAAATATTTTTTTGTATATTGTGGGACTCGACTCGAGTCTCTTCAAAGTGGGGGTTCACTTCACCAATTGGGTTAGGCTCAATAGCTCAGATCTAGTCCAATTTATTCGGAAATATATGATCATTCCATCATAAATATATAATTCGAACTTGAAATGATCTCACATTATTTTTCAACTGAATTGAGCTCCCAGATGCTCTCTTCCAAATTATTAGTGTCGCTGTGATAAATTTATTGAATTGTTGATTGTTTATTGTTGAATGTTCAATCAAAATTTTAATCATTGATAATTAAAGCAATTTAACTGATTGACAGGAGAATTTAGTTCTGATCCAACAGGTATTTATACATAAATCATTGAGCATCACACAAATACGAATTGCAATATATACTCAAATAGGTCTAAAAAATTTGTATTTTGGGACTACTATTGTAAATATCAATATTTTATGTGATTATTTTTGTAATTTACCCGCTCGTAAATAGCGAAGCAAAAATGATCATGATTGAAGAGTGTATAACATCATTTACACATATTATATGAGGATGCATTTTATTTTGGATAGCATTGTGGATATTAAATTCTTCGTTTATTAATGTGATTGTGGGGAAAATTTGGATGTTAACCCCTTCTGTAGATCCAATGATGTGGCATCTGAATTAAAAAAAAAAAAAAATTTAGGAGGAGAATACACACCATATAAATTTATCAAAATAATTAATGTATTTAAAATTCATAACTTCAAATCCATTTTATATGAAACTATCATGCAAAATAAAATAATAAAATGGCCCTTTAAAATTTAGTTAGTGATAATTACATCTACACCTCATTGACTTTGGCTTAATTACAGAAATATCAGTCGTCAAAAAATTTAACAGAACTTGTAAAACGATATTTTTGCCCTTTTTATATGTAAAACAAAATTTTGAAAACATTACAGATACATCTTCTATAATATATATAATATAAATTATCAAAACATTACAACAACACCCTTTATATAGAATACTAAACCTATATGATGTGCCCAAATACCTTGTCGTCCTAACAATTACCCCTACCCCTAACGTATGTAGTATTAAACAAAAAAGGATTGATGTGACGTGGGAGACTCATCCGTCAATGGAGGTTTGAATCTCGTGTGGAACAAAATTTATACTGAAATATTGTGGGTGTCCTGGGATTGGTACCCTGTTGGCCACATATCTAGTTAAGGGGCCTCTTACATAGGTGGAGATTTCTCCCTTGAGATTAACCTTTTAAAAAAAACAAAAACAAAAAAGGACAATAGGCATCGACAGTTAGGAACCTAACCAATTAATCAAAATAAATTATTTATCATGGCCGAAAAATATCTATAAATTTTTTCTTGCTATCTTTTATTACGAATTACGCTTTTGTATGATTCAGCCGGATAAATTTAAAATAAAGTAAAAAAAATGTAAAAAAATAATTAATTAAAAGAAATTACAAATATGAAAACATTATAATATGCATTTTTATTTTATTTCTGTATGATTGATATTATTTGCAACTTTAATATATTTGTTAGTTACAAAGGGTTTGGTTGGTGTTACATATAAGGGCACTACGCTCAAGAGTACATCAAACAGCAAATAATGATTGTTATACCATCATGACATTATCCATAGGATAACAAATAACAGCAAAATAATAGTTTTTATTGGATGGAAACCCAACCAAAGATTTAATTAGTCTTTATGTGCCAAAAAAACTTGGGCATGACTCGACCCAGTGTTGTGCTCGGTTGGTGATCTCGATAGACCAAATTTCTATTCATTTATAGTCTACGAAAATATGGAAACCCAAATCTGAAATCATCATATTCCATTTATATATATATATATGTGTGAGTCATTTTCTTCGGTAAAATCTCATGCAAACGTCGAGCATGAGATATCCCGAGCAAAAAACCCCGAACATAAATTATACAAAGAACATCAAAACCTGCTCGGCATATTGGTCAAAGGCTAGCGGAAGACTCAAGCGTAACTGACAAATCAACCGTCTCAAACAACCGGTGCAAAACCCCCACCAGTACATCACATTACCGCACTTGGCAAAATCGTTACTAACAAATATATAATAATTGATTTAACCGATATCGGTTTTGATTTTAAAAATATCGGTTCACTGATTTTTATTTTTATTTTTAAATTATTTATATTCTTAAAATCAGTTTTTATTTATTTTTATATTTTTTTGAAAATTTTCAAAAATATCGGTTAGTTACCGATGTTTTATCGGTTCGATTTTATAAAAAAGTTCGATCGGTCCGATTTTGTAAAAAAACAAAATCGATTTTTTTTTATTTCGGTTCGATCGGTAATCGAATTAACCGAATGCTCACCCCTAGATAATATTATTGTTATTTTGTGAAATTGATGTATATTTTGTTTCTGAATTGGTAGATATATTAGTAGACAAATTAATATTTTTGAAAATAATAAAATATATATGAAGTCGATCAAAAAGATTTTATAGGCTATAGAATATATTTCTCTCTTAGGCCATAAGTAAATATTGTGACTAACTGCATTTTTAAACAAAAAATTAATATCGAAACTAAATTTAAAATTTTACATATGATTTTAAAAATAAATAAATTAAAATGCATAGGTAGACCTATGTGTTTTAAAAACACATTCTCGGAAGGTGTTTTACCTTAATTTGGTAAAAACAAAAAGCCAAATAATTCAGGTGCCACAGATGCATACGAAATTCTTGTATTGTGTGCTCATTGGGTGCTGCCACCACCGACATTGGTGCATGCGCCACTCACGCGCTGAACAGGCTCCCTAATCATGACTCATTATTTTAATGAACATTGTCACAAGTTTAAGGTCTCGAAATCATACGATAATGTCACGTCATTTTTTTCATAATTACCTGGAATAAAAATTCCCCAATCATATATTTATTATATTAATTAAAATGAATAAATTTCAGTAACATTTATAATTTTTAGGATACTTAAGCTAGAATATATATATATATAACGGGAGAACTCGCAACCGCTATCATTTGGGTGCATACTAGGTAATCCTTCGAGCTGACACAATAATTTGCAAACCACGTCAACCATATAAACCGCGCTAGACGAGTTCGTTGCGACAAGCTCGACCATGAAAGTATATACTTTAGGAGAAATCGAACTCGTGATCAAAGATCTTCACGATCACCTACTCCACAAACTCCGTCACCGTATGAGGGGCGTGACTTACATTATTAGTACCATATGAAGCGTGATTTCGTCTAAATTAAATTATGTACCGCCACCCAAATCATGTATCAGGATATTGAATTTAACAACCTCCTACATCATGGGGTTTAGTTTTAGCAATGGAGTTTAGTTTGGAGTGAATCATGAATATGCTGTTGATTGAGAATTTATACCATTATATACGTGAAAATGAGACTTGGAATGAACAATTTTATGGGGAAATTTTATAATTATAAAATTATCTCTCTCGATTTCAACTTTACCAACCTTGAATAAATGGTTCACTTGCATTAAATCATTTTTCCATATAAAACTCTTAACTCTTAATACTGGTGAGTTCTTGCTAGGATAAGGATAATGTTTAATTCTTAAATCAATCGTCCAAATTTGATTTGGACATATGAAATCAACATATAGAGTCCACATGAAAAATAGTTACAACATGTTCAAATCAAATTTGAAAATTTGGATGTAGCATGAGAATCATACTCTTATTCGGTTATGCCAACATGACATTCCCTGTAATGACACATATTTCTTCCTATGAAAGATACGGTTTGTTTGTTGCTGCCCTGAAGGGCACTGCCATTAGGGACATCATCCACCATCCATGTAGAATCTTTTTATTCTTTAAAAAAAAAGATTCCAAATGAACGATGATGATGACTTTAAGGGCACTGCCCTTAAGGGCATCATCAAACAAACCGAAAGATACTACTCCTAAGCCATGCCTCCCACCAAATAAACCTGCAATATCTGAACCTGTCTGTGACTCCTTTTTTATCAGTTTTTGTTATCTCTGTTGCTTTTTTCCTTTTAATCTCAGAATAAAGTAAAGCAGACAAATAATATAAATATGTGTGGACACAGAGATACATACAAACAGCAGGAAACCGAGAAAACAACTTTTCAGTTAAAATCATTAGCACAAAACAGAGCACAAGGCACTCTTACAGAAATCAAATAATGCTACTGTAATTTCCCTATCACGTTAGCAATGAGTATTCTTCATTTAAAAGCTAGTAAAAGGTGAAAGGGGTGAGATTATTTTGACCATAACTAATCTCCCCTTTGTGAAGAGTCCTTTCTTTTTTTTTCCTAATCTAAGAAATAAAGAATTTTCAGAATTAACAAAATGAAGCCAAGATTCTTCTATTCTAGTATTCCCTTTCTTGAATGGTTTCATGCTCTAGCTGCATCCTGCATTGGAATTATTTGCTCATTAGTACAAAATTATATCGTATTTCGAGAACTAAATGTAGATGAACATGATCGTACCTGGTAAATGGAGGGCTGAAATACAAACTTCATAATGAAATGTATGTAGGGGTGCATTTGGTGGGAGAATTGTGAATCTTGAAAATGGAATGTAAGTAGATGTGATAAATTACATTGACATCGTGTGAAGTTTATGTACATCTGATCAGAAGATGAGGAAAAAAATCAGACAAAATCCACAGAGAATTGCTGCAAAATGTAGGTCGAAAAAGAGGACTCACCTTCAGCGGTTAATGGGGCAAAGCCGGAAAGGGATGACCTCATCTTAAGTTCTATATAACCATTGCATCCTGCAAATGGGGACCGATGAAACATAAGAGAGGAGACAACTCAATGCAACACTTGACAATATCTCTTTTTATGAATACCAACTTGAAATGGTACCATAAGGGATTCTTAGAATGTATAATGTATATGAAGGTCAATATGTTCTCGAGGACGGAAAAATGTGATGTCAAATTCTAAATAGTGGTGAATTAAGAAGTAAAATCAGGGAGAGTATGTGCCTGTATAAGATCTTCTTCAGAAAAAGCAGAGTTCAGTGTAACCATGTGAGTATGGAAACAACTCCTCCGCCTCAACTCTGGAGCTCGAATAGCTCATGCTTTTCCTCAACCGATTGGGGACTGACTCGACTTCTGCGCAAAACATGCTGGAAACAGGCCTATGATCTGAAAATCTGGATTCTCCACGAACATATGATAATTGTTGAAGACCGCTACCATACCACAAAATTCGGTCACACCTTCAGGTTTAAAAGAATAAAGATTAACCCTCTACTTAACAGAGGATAACAAAATTGACATCAATAATAACTTAGGAATTAAATCTTTTTTTTTCATTATACAAGAATTTAGGCCGTGATTTTAGCAAACTAGTAAAAGGTCATTACCATGCAGGCGTCCTTCGTTTCTCTTTTGGGTGCATATCGTCACCTGCATATCTGTCTGAATTATGTGAATACTTATATGTCGGTGGGAAATATATCTTGCCTTCTCTCCACCCATCAAATACTCGGCCTCGTCTCTGCTCGATCCGAAGCTGAAAAAAAAAACAATGTTCATTCAGTATTACCAAATAAGAAAACAAAATAAAACCAAGTATTTTCAAGAATGAATGGATCAACCCTCAGAAAACATAGGAAGATATCGTACTTGATCTTTCTCTAATAATGCTCTCCAGTTTTGCATTTCAATAAGGGCTTTGGCTGATCGGTATGGCAGTGCAATTCGATAGTTTAGATCTCCAATCCAAATAATTCGACTACAACCAAAAAGGATTAAACAACAATTGTTAACCAAAGATAAGGGCAAGAAAAGTTTTTATTGAACTCACGACAACAGCAAAGAAGTAATATATCCTAAGGTTTGCCATGCGTTGAGAGAAAGAATTAACTTCACTAGAAAGAAAAAGTAAAGTGATTTTTCTCGAAGCCAAAGAATCTTACTCGTGTTCGAGGATTGTCTCCGGTGATTTCTCCTCATTGAGACCATTAACTCGAGGGAATCTCGTTTTCCTTAGAATCTCCACAACATCAGCATTTCTTCGAAGCTCGTCTCCTTCCTTCTGGCCGGATGTCAAGTGACTGCACACAAAACAAATGCTGGTCTGATGTAACAACATGCTGATGGAAATGGATCCCTGCAATAAAAGAATGGTGCTGCCTCTAAGTTTATTTGTTCAAGAAAAGCCTAAATGCTAACAAAAACCGATTTTTTAAAAAGTAAATAACTACCTTATTGCCTAGGTATCCCATTAATCCTCTACCAACACAAGAAACCTTTATGTTCCGAACATGTTCACGCAACTCGTTCCTAACCCAAACTGTGAGAAAAACGCCAACCATTTGCTTGCTTGCCGCTAAAGAATATGTTTTGTGTCCAGGCATTGTGTACGTATCTTCTCCCTGTGCATAAGTACTGTATGACATTGGTGAATTTAACACTGTACTCGGTGATTCCCCAGGCACATAATCCTCATCTGACCCCAATCTCGAGAAATCACTTGTCCTCTGACCCCAAGAATAGTCACTTGGCCGCCGACTCGAAGAATAGTCGCTCGTTCGATGGCCAGAGGAAAAGTCGCTCGGACGAAAGCCAGAGGAATAATCACTCGGCCTCTGGCTAGAAGAAGAATCGCTTGGTCTGTAACCCCATCTCGTATTTGGCTCGAAGTCACTAGCCCGATTACCAAAAATTACTCGGTCACACACACTAAACCTCCTGTCCAGCCTAGGTTGTGGGATTGACATGTCGTTCTCCATTCTCCAGCCTTGTGGCGTCTGGAATGATCTACGATGAAAGAAATTTGAGGCTTTGTGCCTGATAGATCCTTCGAAATCCGCATTCCACTCAGCAACAGGATCGGGGATAGGTGATGGTGTATAGCACACACTGCCTCCACAAGTGCCAGGAGCATTGTTTAGTGTTCTTTTTATGAGGGCAAGCCACTTTTTGGCAGGACCATTGTCCTCTGCGCCAAGAATGTTACTAGCATTCAAAGGGACTATTTCTTGAAAACTACAAGGCAAAACGAAAAATAAACTTTCGGTTCAAAATGAGCACGGTAAACTTGGTATGTCTCATGCATGATTCATAAGTTAAGAATCATACCCAAGTACATATATGTCGGCCGGAGGTGCTGAATGTAACCAATCATCTAAATTCATATTGCTCGGTGGTGATTTTCCCCCAACATTCCACGTAGATGCGAAGACACTGAGCAAAGAGTCGAAAGATTTAAGAACCTCAACTAAGAGCAAGAGTAAAGAAAATGAAAAGGCTGACTAAGCAGACAAACCTATAATTCTGAATATTTATAATCTGAGGGTGATCAAGATAACCTCTCCCTCGCCTGGATCGAGAACGAGAACGTGAACGAGAAAAAGAACGCTCCATGTTCTTGGTTGAGTTTTCTGTAAAACAAGAGATAATCTCCTCAAAATCAGCGTCTTCAACCAAGAGAAAAAGGTATAGTAGTAATTAAAATATAAAATAGTATGAACATGTAAGTTTATAGGTATTGACTAAATCTTTGAACACGGTTTGTCAATTTTCAAACTTTGGGAAGTGTAAATTCAAAGTTAGAAATATGATAACTACTTACCAATTTTACTTTTCTTGATCGAAGATGGTTCCCTTTCAGAGAAGCTATTCCTCCACTCCACATCTCCACCTAAAGAGAAGACATTATTAGCACACAATTTCTCAAAATTAGGCAGCAATTTTACAATTTGAGATTGCATAGTTTCAAATCTTGAAAAAATAAAAATAAGCCTATCAACAAAAGCCCCTTAAAGTTGGAATTTCAACACATCAAATTCATTTTCTTTCCTTTTTCAACAATCACCGTTGGAAGGAAAAGAATAAATTAAAACTTAATTTAAACTTGTTTATTATTATGAACAAAAAGAGCCCGTAAAAGCCAAAGTGAATAAGAAACTCCTAATTGTATCCATGTTAAAACACTAAGAATCAAAGGTCCAGGCACAAAATTACTAGAAAAAAGAAGAGATAAATAGATAAACTAGAAAACAAATGTTAAAACTCAACCCCATATCCAGTTATTGCTAATCTCATGGAAATCATACACTCTTTTTCAAGAAAAATGTGGACACACCTCCTCCATGAGCCGCTTCATCAGCTTGATATTCCTCATTTTTGCACTTGATATTGAACCATTTTTTAATCAGTTTCCTTGACCATGAGAGCTTCAAAATACCCAAACAAAATCATTTCAGCATAAAAAAGAAAAAATTTTGAAACTACATATCATTCCAATAAATACATGGAGAAAGAGAACCACCCCAAACCTTGCTTTTCTTGGTATTTCCTTCTTTCATTGCGACTCTTATTTCTTCATACGGCACTCTTTACGCACTTCAACCTTCCCCCTCTTCCAAAAATCTGATCTTTGCCTAAATTCAACTCCAAAAAACACCCAAAAATTCAAAACACAAACAGAAAGATCCTTTAAAATTCACTACTTTTCTCCATCTTCAATAGCTTCCACGCTTCACCCCATGCAAAAATGATAGAATTTGCAAATGGGCCTCTCCGATTTTCAAAAGAATCATTCAAACTCCAGCAATAAAGTTTTTAAACATCTCAAACGAACCGCATTAATCAAGATTCATTTTTTTCTCGATGAAATACCTCCGTAACAAACAAACAGATGACCTACACACAAAGCACACACTAAATTTGACAATATGACGGACGAACAGAAAGACCAAGACCCCAACTTTAGCAACCCAAATGCGAATGACACAATAAATGAGAGAGGATGACCAACTTAAGAACAAGACAATGCAAGTATGAAGGAGATAGATAAAGGAGGAATTTTGATGGGAGCCTCCTTTTTTTTCCTTTTTAACAGTACTCAGCCTCGTTCTGAGTGGTGAAATAATAACTACAAAGCATCGAATTTGAGCAGAATAAAGTGAGCCATCGCAGCACCCTTCCGCTCTCTATCTCTCACACACACCCGTTTGGGTGTGTGCGTTTTGCTTGCTTTTTTTAAACCGAGGCCCAATGGCCAGCACCAGCATGACGGAAGAGAGAACAGTCATGTCATTTTACACACACAGATGACCAATTATGACCAAATTTTTGGTTTTGTGAAACCAATGCATTAAATAAATCGATTGATAAGTTGATTAGTTTGTTCTACTAAATCAGTGATCAGTTATTTTTATTTATTTTTTCAAGAAAAAATAAAATTAAAAGGGAAATTTTATTCAGTTGGATAGGATAAAAGAATTGGTCAGCAAAGTGTGGACTGTTGAGGGACGAATTTGTGTTTGTTTTTTTAAAAAAAGGAGAAAAATTAAATTATTTTAAAGTTGGCATTGGTTTTGCGAACAAAGTTAAAGCATTTAAAAGCAAATAAAGATAAAGTTTACTCCAAATTCAGAAATAGTAGCAATTTACGTTTGATATGATCTGATCTGATTTGATTTGAACATTGGTTGGCTTGTTTTATTAAATAAAAAAAAATGTGTTGTTCTTTGCTTTATACAATGTTTGTTGCTTTATTGGGCTGTGGTGATTGTTGTCTGCGAATTGGTATTTTGGAATTTCATGGGAGATTGTATTGTCAATTATCTGCGTATAAAGTATGCTTCTTTATATGATTTTTTTATATTTTGTGTGTTGATCTTAATTATAATTATGATATAACAATTTTTACATCCATTATTGGATAATATTTGAATTGATAAACAAACGGTTACGTTTGATGATTATAACAGCTTAAGTTAATCATTTTCATTTAGCGACTACGGAAACATAGTAGTTGCTACATGAATCATTTGCATAACCGTGTTTGTCATATTAAAATAATGAATTATCCTAAAATTAGTTCTCTTTTTGGTATACAAAACAGAAGGCAGTATTCTAAAATCTTATGATTTATCAAAATTATGAATTTGCCAATGTATAATCGTAGCATGTATTATTTCTCATTCAATGCTAATTTATTTGAATGCTTAATTTGTTGCCATGACAATGCTCATAATCGATTTAACTGTTTTTATGGGATAAATTATAACAAGAAATTTGATAGATTGAAAATTGTTCATTAAATATCGATGGAAAAATTTATAAAAAAAAATGGTTATGATCCAATGACATACAAAAAAATATATTATTTCTTGTTGAATATCATTGAATACACAAAACTTTCGAAAATGACATATAATTAAAGAATTGACACCAAAGGCTAGTCCCAACATTTGTCACCTCCCAAATTTGAGAATGACTGTAAATGGAGTCTTGTTAACTACAAAAAATCGCCTCCAAGTAAAAGAAATATAAATAAAGAATCACAATCAATAATACTTGGCAAAATTCTTGATAAGATAATGAAGAAACTCTTGGAAACAACTGATTTGAGGGGCAAATTCTTGATAAGATAATCAAGAAACTCTTGGAAACAATGCTTCGAAGGATTAACAAATAATATTGCAATTAATTTGAAGAATTTGAGGCTAAAAATAGGGTTCTTTATAGTGAGGGGCAAATGTCTCAAATTAGGGAGATGTGGTCCTTCCTTTCCAACGCATTACTTCCTATCATAACCTGCCAAATTTGTGGGGCTATGGCCATTACATCGCATTGACTCATGAATCTTGTGGATTGGATCTTCCTTACTATGAATATATTAATTATTATGAAAGATTTGTGGGTTTTTGTTGGAGTGCAATAATTGTCTATGTTTGTATAGCTATCGAAAGTGTGACGTTTGAGCTGTTGTACATTAGGGTTACACTTTTACCACAAGGTATAGCTCTTGATTCTACAATTGATATCAGAGCCAGTTCATGTGTTCGATTCCCAAGAGTTGCAATACAGTGCAATTATTGGGAAGAAGATTGTTGGAGTGCAATAATTGTCTCTGTTTGGAGAGCGATCAAAGGGTTGCACTTGAGCTACTATACAATTTAAATATTAGAGTTGTACCATTACCACCAACTATAAGTTTAAGTAAAGATGCAAGCGTTTGATCCTACAGTTTTGTTTGATAATCTTTTAAGGAGAAATGTTGTAGCTGTTGGTATGCATTTTGTTAAAGTTAAATTAAATAAACATATCGGACCATTATCTTGAGCTATCTTTATTAACAAAAATAAAAAAAAAAGTATTTTAAAGTAAGAATTACATCAGAAATATTACAAAACTTTGCATGTCACCGGCTAGGGACTGCTCCTCCGCCGGAGAATGTGCAACCATCCGGCTGCCTCGCGGTTCAATACTTCAAACGATGCTCAACATGGAAAGCATCAAAAGATTCAAAAGCCCGAAAACAAATAAAGAAAAAAGCACTTAGTACAAAACTTTATTTTATAAGATCTTCGTTGACTGATCTTAAATCCACAATAGTAGACCACATTCGAAAAAAGGTTTGGTTGGTTAGTGGTTTTGGCGTCTATCATCAAACGAAGAACGTAGGATCATAAATCTCACAAAATATAGGTTGGATCTCCCTTATATTTTTTAAGACTGTCCAACTCAATGGTGGATGTCTCGCTTGGTGTAGATCACCTGATACGGTGTATGAACCCTTGTTCGGGTGAGTGCCTGCTAGCACGAGGATCTTAAATCAATTAATCCAAATTTTATTTGGACTTTAGGTGTGTCCACATAAAAGTGGATCACACAAATCGAAATCAAATTTGGACACATGGATATAGCATTATGATACTAACATCTCATTATCATGTTTGTTCGTAGTTAAAATTCACACCAATTGATATCTTATATTTTAGTTGAATATATCTTTACTTTTATATATTAATTTTAATTAATATTGTTATTTTAAGAAAAAATACAATTGTCTCCCCTGTAGGAAAAAATGTTATATTTTTGACTTCTAGTTTGAACAATAACTGATGAACCTCATATAAAATAGCTGCATTAAAACATCACCCCTCTAGTTTGTAATATATTTATAAAAATGTCAACTCTGTGATTTGATATAAAAATACATAGCATATGACGTAGACATTATTGTTTAAATTACATGGGTGGAATTCGGCCTTATTTTAAGATCTGTAAGTTATTATATAATACAATACATATTATAGACCGTTAAGGATAATGTATTTAAGAGTGCATCAAACAATTAGATGAATTGCCCTTAAGGATACATCAAACCATTTGATGTGAACATTCTCATCAAATTAATCGTTACCCCTTAAAATAAGTACACATGGCGGCGAAAGTGCTAGTTATTTTGGCCCCATAAATCATAATCCTTAATCATGAACAAATGTATTCATTAGTTAACAATAATAGAGATCCACAACAAGTGGAATATCAACCACAAACTATACCTCATTTTTTGGTCCCAAATATTATTAGTGATGTACGTAGACATACATTCTAAGTTTCGTGGCCAAATTCTATGTCTTGGTGGATGACTAGCTTGTCAAATTTATTGCCCTAGTGTTGCATTAATGCAGCAAGAGAGATTTTTCAATTTTTTTTAAAGAAAATCATAATTAAAAAAAATTTAAAGATTTTCTGTGAATAACTTCTTTGAAATCGTTTTAGATATTATACATATTTGTGATATATAATTACAATAATGGCTAAAAAACAATATTCTAATACATCAACAAACAAAGTTTGTGTTATCTTTGTTGTTTTAGACAAAAAAACAAATCATGACTATTTAACGATTAAAAATAACCTTCATCTTGATATAAGCATAGCTTTTAGAATCAGCCCCGATATCGACCCGATCAAAGTTGTATATCATTTGATAATTGGTTCAACCAATTAACAATTGAATCAATTTTTATCGAATACAAAATTAAGTACTTTATTATATACATATAATAGTCATGGTAATTGATGTCCTAAATAAATATTATTTAGAGTATTCTCAACAATATCTTATTTATATATAATGATAATTATAATAGCATTCTATTTTACCAAAAATTTAATACAAAATAACTTGGTGGCCTTTTAGTAACTAGTTCACTTGCAACCATTTATTTGGATATTTTATGGATTGATTAAAATCTGGTTAATTTAATAACTCGGATCAGATTAACAACCGGTTTAACCAGCAGTCCGGTCCGATTTTAGAACATATGTATACATATTTTCCAAAGCGATTATCGATCAAAATATGATTGTTTCTAACATATATACATATATCCAACAAGTACTAGTATTTAAAAATATCCTATCCGAATGTAATATGAGTATGGAATAATTTAAAAAATATTTGTGCAAATAGCTAATATAATATAGAATCTATTGTGATATTGCCAGAGTAATTATTATTTCTGCCGTAACAATTTTCATATAAAAAAAGCCATAATTATCAAAACAGGGTAAGAATATGCCCATACTTTAGTTCTGAAACTATGGGTGCATGTTTCCATGACAAGATATCCCATTAAAATCAATTTTGTTCACATTCAATGAGAACATTAATAAAAGCATGTTTTGTATGCATTTTCTCTTTTCTCATGGAAGTTGGAAGATGATTTTAATTAATTGACGAATTGTTTTTCAACGTCTATTGCATAACAAGCTTGATCTATCGACACCCATATGATGTAATATCCCATGTCCACATGTCGCTTAGTACGGAGCTTTGAGCTGCTATTGTTTTAGAAAATAAAGTTGTGCATTTGCTAACAAATACTAATCCAACTAAGGATTTTATTTATCCACTGCAGTCTTAATTATCCTATTGCATCTTTTTAAGTTGAATGTGTTTTTGAATAAATATTGGAGAAAAATAATTTAGGAAATAAAAAAATCGAATCCCCAATTAACTTGAGTGTAGATTTTTTCTCTTCTATAAAATTTTGA
This sequence comes from Haberlea rhodopensis, assembly GCA_907163345.1. NCBI lineage: Eukaryota > Viridiplantae > Streptophyta > Magnoliopsida > Lamiales > Gesneriaceae > Haberlea > Haberlea rhodopensis. Next base: position 29,257,716 of record CAJQUN010000001.1, read on the forward strand.
TTTTTTATTTATTATAATACTGTCACGCCCCGAGACAGGGGTCAATAACACCGACATTGATTTCCATAAACAACTTGAAATCAATAAGCCTCGTAATATCGTAATAAACAAAAACAAGTCTATATTCATTGTCTTTACAACTGAATTAAAAATGCGAAATTAAAACTTAACATCTTAAATAGTAAAATCATACTTAAATAAAGTCTGTGGATCTTAATTCTTAGAAATACGCAGCGGATATATCACCAATCCCAAAATTTGTGATCTTCTTCGGCTTGAATTTCTTCCTCGTCTTTATCTGGGGATGTAGAGTAAGGGGTTGAGTGCTTTAGAAAATACTCAGCAAGTGGGGGACAATCGATATGATAACATAATAATTATTCATAATTTTCCAAAACGTAATTCGTAATCAAAGCATAATCTTGATATGAATGCCTCTTGACATAATTGCTCCGTCGAGCCATAACATAACATCTCATATCATTCATAATTTTTCTTATACTTAAGCACAATAAATCATCTAGTTTCCTCTTGGTACTGATATCAGTCTCTAGAATTATCCCTCCTAGAGAAGAGGTCATGCATCGGCTTACCCACGAATAAAGGGTCTGAAAACTCCAGAAACAACGGTTAACCACCGTATAAGGTCATGTAAACGGTTATTTCCCACCGCATCAGGGTCATAAAGGAATCCTTTCCAATCAGATTTCAAAGTTTAAAGTGCTTACAAATTAATACTTTTCTTGGTTTCAACATAGTTCATATCGATCGAGATTTCAAAACATACTATATTTTTTAAAAACGAAACAAATAAATAGCAAAAGCCCACTTACAGCGTGAAGACGTGTTTGATCAATATAGAATGCGAAACAAACGAATTTCAATCCTCCAAAACCAAAATCAGAATGCCTACTTTTCGAACCAGATTCTGGACAATATTCGAAACAGATTGTTGGTTTAACTTTCAACCAGACTGATGAACTTAATCGAAGGTTTAGTTACGGCAATAGGGCTCAAATTACTAGGTTTGGTTCTCGGAAACTTGCTATTAATATGGAAAGGATTTGGACAGAATTATAAACTGAACCTTGGTGATTTAAGTATCGATAATGGGATACAGAACTACTGCTTGATCTTTTGGTGATGGTTGCTTGGATGAATATCGAAAATTCTGCTGAAAAGCTTCTGGAAAAATCAACACAGAAGCTGTGGCTTTGTGGAAGGTTATACTCGAATTTAAAGGCTTAGAAGAAGAAGGATATTATTTGTAACTTGCTTCCAAAAGTCGAACAGATTCTGTTTGGAATTAGGAACAACAATCTCGTGCAGAACTTCGACTTTGGAGGGTTTTATTCTCGTGTCTTTAAAGACTGAGAAGGATGATGGTTTGTGATATAAAATCTCTAATGGTTGGTACATATATATAGGTGAGGGTTGGCCAAGTCTCAAGGTGTTTGAGTTGCAACTTCCGAAAAGATAGGGAGACGATTCTGTTTCAATAATTGATGCTGCTGCTCGCGTGGATTATCGGAAGGATTCGTGGCGGTTTGGTTCCTTATTAAATCTTTGAAACTCTTGGAAGGATTTGGTTAAGAGTTTTAGGTTCTTGAGGTGCAATATGATGAGGTAAATGAAGAGTTGTTATGGCTTGGGATTCTTCGAAAAAGACATGGGAGACAAGGTGCAAACCTTCGAATTTATCGGACAACATGTGCAGATTTGATGACAGATTCTGGGACGATTTTGGAGAGGTGGAATAGGTGAAAACACCAAGTTTAATCTCATGAAGTTCTTGTGCAAGCTTATCGAGAATCTTAAGGGAACCAACGAGGTGTTTTGAGTTGCAACACATCGAAATTCTTGGAGTAAATCTGCAGATTCTGAGGGGTGAAAAATCGAAAGTTTGGTTCGATCATGATGTTGAAATTTGGGTGGAGTTTGGAAGAGTTTGGGATGATTTGGGACTCCTTGATGCTAAGGTAACTCTTGGCTAGAGTTTTGCAAATTCTAACCTCTTTTAACAAGAATTTCATGCCTACTAGAACACTCATTACTTTATCTCCACTTAACTAGTGTTTTAGTTAAACTATAACACTAAGGATTTTAAATAACTCAAAGAGTTTAACATGGATTAGTTACCTCAATGATTCTAAAATCCGGGTCTTTACAAATACCATTAGAACAAATTTAACTAGATCTACGTTATAGAAATTAATGAATAATTTATATTTTTTTCTTCATTTGGGTCATATAATTGCCAACAATTTATATGACCGAGAATTATCATCAGAATGCGCAATATTTAAATGTTTACCCCGTAAAAAATGTTTATAAAACATATATCAATTTCAAATAAATTAAATGAATAAGTTCTAAAAACCCATTAATCTGTCTAACTTGAAGAGGTAAGCCTTTTCCGTCAGCAATAAGACCACTCAATACTGCATTCAAAAAGAGGAAAGAAAGAAAAAGAATCGGTCTAGGAAGGAAATAAATGCAATATTCCCAGCATCTATTAGGGACCTGCGGTGAGCAACATGGTGAAATCTATGCTTCGAAAAGACAGTAAGGTCATCAAGATAGATAAACCTCTTCTTGTCCTTAATTAACATCCCTGAAGCAAAATCCATAGCCCTCTGATTGCACCAGCATTGTTTCACATCTCTTGTTGGTAACGGGGCTTGAGCTAGTAACCGTGACATTATTTAATTGTTTTGGTGGCTTTATTTGGTGTCCATACCTGCATATCATTGAATAATCAAAAGGAAAAACCAAGAAAAATAAATAAATAAAAAATAATATAAACTAGGCAGTCAAAGAAGATTAAATTCGATTTTATGCTTTTTAGATATCTGCTTTACGGCCCCATTGAATAGTTTACCATCTTCTTTGTGCTTTTCCTCTATTTATCCATTCTTTGATGCTCAATTTTATTACTTTTTTCTTTTAGGCATAATAATTGCATTTGCTCCGACACGGATCGAAACGTTGCGTTTAAACTGCTGTATGATTTAAAATATTTGAGTTTATAATTATCATCAGTTAGAGTTTTTGGTAAAAAAAAACAAATGTTCATGCTAAGTATGATGTAGATAAATTCCAAACTTGGATTCCTAGTACATGTTGTGGAATCCCATAAAATATTAATTAAGAATAATAAGGCTGCTGATTTTATAAAACAAACAAAAAAATTAATTACTTGACCGAAAGGGTGCGGGGAGAATATATTTTAACATTGGATATTCCTTAATCTCCTCTCTACTCAACTGCTCTTTCGATTCTTTGAAGAAGATTTTGCATCAAATAAAGCATATCCCTTGCCAAATTAAGATAAATTTAATCTCTGTTATATCCACGTAAATGTAAGACGGACCACGGTTACAAAACTTCGATTCCTATTTCCTATAAATGGTGGATTCCGCTTGTCTGGACATAGTCGTTGGATAGAGTGGACTCACATGTGATTCATTTATTGTGGAGACCCAGAATTTTGGTCAAACAAATTACATGATACCAATATAATATTGAAATTAAATAAAAATAATAGATTTTTATCATGGATAGATTGAATTGTATTATTCAATCTTGTGGACTTTTAATCAACTATTTAAGTACATAATTTAGTATTTAACTTATTAGAGTTTGAGGAGATAATACATTGTTTATATGATTTTAGCTTGTAGATTTAAACAATTCAAAGTTTGTAGATAATTAAGAAATCATTGGAAAAAATAATAATAATAACCAATCTTAAATCTTGCAATGAATAGATAAAAGTTATGGACTATAATTCATACACTAATCCTACATAAAAATGCACCTAATGAGGCTCCATTTTCATCTATTATGATTTTGAAAGTGCACGATTAAACCATTCAATGCATTGACCATCAACTTAATTACACCTCAACCACCGTTAAGTTACTACTCAATCACAAGACAATATTTTGGGATTTTTCTTTACCAAAATTGTAAGGTTGTCATCTAAAATCCTCACCTTTAAATACACCCTTTCATGACAAACTATTTCATGACAAGGAATCCCACTCACCTCCACAATTAAGTGCCTAATTTTTGCCCTCAAAATTAAGTGCCACAATTCTTGCCCTCCAAATTAAGTGCATTGCCAATTACCAATCAACTTATTTGTACAATGTTGAGCCTTAAACGCATGGTTGCGTTTAATGCGTTAAATTATCCCCGGTTAATCTTTGAGTTTTGATGATCAACAAAACTTGCATTTGTTATACTAATATGTCTACTTAGTGTACAAGGTTATATTGATAAATTTGTTGGGAAGACCAATGGAAGAGAACCCAAGTTATACAATAACATATGCGAGTTCATAGGACAAGCGGTGATTTTTATCAAGGAATCTATTGAGCTTGGACGAGAAGGAATGACATCTATGAACAACCAATTTAAGTGTTCAACATGTGTGGAATGATGTTGGAACAATTTCTTATGACGGGATGAAGACCCACAAACCAATGGTCCGTTGGTGGGCAAATTCGTATAGAAGCCAATTGGAGCGCAGTGCAATGTTTTGATTATATCTCTTGGCTCGCTGCTCCGAACAAGGTGAATCCAAAGAGGTTGGAAAGAAAACTCAATATGCTAGATTTCATATTCGAACATCTCAGTCCAATTCGGATTGCAGCATGGAGCAAAATGTCATGGAAGTCATAACAAGTGCAGATTGTAGGAAGGTTTGAGCGACTGTAGCATTTTGGGCATAACTTCTTCATACCTTAATGAAATGCAATGAAATTTTGTACACACCTAGATAAGAGGAAGAGCTACAACTTTCATGTTTACCACTTTTCCCAGAAATGAGCTTAAAATGGTCGAATAGTGCAAAGTTTGAGAGTGCTGAAATCTGGCAGATCACCTCAGGCGATCCGGGCCATCACCTCAGGCGATCCGAGCCATGTTGCGCACCATCGACTGAAGCGATGGCACGGTGGGCACGCTGGCGATCAGATCGCCCCAGGCGATGGTCAACCTCGCCCCAGGCGATCCAGAATGCTTCCTAGGCCATTTTTTTGAAGGGCGATCGCCCCAGGCGATGCACGGAACGCCCGAGGCGATCCAGAACTTTACCTACGGCCTTGTTTATCATTGATGATCGCCCCAGGCGATGGGGAGATCGCCCGAGGCGATCTGGGCCAGATTTGACCGTTAAAGGGTGGCGATGGAGATCGCCCGAGGCGATCGAGGCGTGATTCAAGCCTTATGTGTAGCAACGGCTAGTAGGAGCCTTGGGGGCCTCCTACACTATAAATATTGATGCTTTGGAGCATTTTGAAGACAAGAAACAAGCCTACAAACTTCTACAAAGCTTTGATCATTCAAAATTCAAATAGCATTACAATCTCCATACATTGTTGTTGTATTGGAGCTTGTAATTCATTCTTTTTGTTAGAGTCTTGTTATCTTCGTGTGAGTACACCGTGAAGGTGTTTGTTGGTTTATTGTAAAGGTCCTCCAACACCAAAGCAAGTTGGAAAATTGTAAAGTCATCAACAAGTCTAGTTGGTGCAAGTGTGTGGCTATCCTTGGAGCCCTTAAGGCCAAGAAGACTCGTGAAGAGTGTTGGTAGCTCGTGAAGAGCGTTGTGTACTCGGGAAGAGTAGTGTGCTCGGGAAGAGCGTTGTAAACTCGGGAAGAGTTGTTGTGTGGCTAACTTGGAGCCCTCAAGGCCAAGATCTATTGTTCTAGTGGAACCTCGGTTGGAGGTTATCTAACCGGGAAGAGGAGACGTAGGCGATTCATCGCCGAACTTCTATAACAAATCCTTTTGTTATTTATTGCTTTATTTCCTTTAAGCATTTATTTATTTTATTATTTGCATTTATCGATTGACTAAAGGCTTCCGCAAGCGCAAAATATTTTTATTTTACAAACTCATTTTAAAACGCTAAAGTAGCCAAGGAATCTCATTCACCCCCCCTCTTCGATTCCAACAAGTGGTATCAGAGCCATTTGATTTTTGTTTTAAATCAAAATCTTTTTATGGCTAATCTAGCAAATGAGTTTGCTCAAGGTCAATCGACAAATCGCCCTCCGCTCTTCACGGGTGATAATTACGGCTATTGGAAAAATAGAATTTCTCTATACATCCAATCCGTAGATTATGACCTATGGAAGATCATAGTGAAAGGTCCACATGTTCCTTTAAAGGAAATTGGGGGAATAAGTGTTCCCAAAGAAATGGACGATTTCACTAGAGCGGATATGATATTAATTTCACAAAATGCTAAAGCTATTAATATTTTGCATTGTGCCTTAGATATGAAAGAGTACAACCGGATCTCAATGTGCTCAAGCGCTAAGGAGATATGGGACAAATTGCAAATTTGTCATGAAGGAACCAATCAAGTGAAGGAGACCAAGATTGACCTTCTACAACTCAAATATGAAACGTTTGAGATGGAGCCCGGAGAAGAGGTGGATTCCATGTTTAGGAGGCTCACACTTATCATAAATGAGCTTGCCCAACTTGGAGAGAAGTACCCTCCAAAGCAAATATGGAGGAGAGCACTAAGGGCCTTACCTAAAGAATGGGATGCAAAGAGGACGACCATTATCGAGTCCAACAAAGGAGAAAGTGCTTCCTATGATCTTGATGAGCTCCATGGCACATTGGTGACTCATGAGCTTGAAGTTGCCACAAGGAGAGAATTAAAGGAGGAGGATAGATCCAAGAGAAATGGGATTGCCTTGGTTGGAAGGAAAGACCACTCCGATGATGAAGAAGATGATGATGATGAGGAGATGATCCTATTCACAAAGAAGTTCAAGAAGCTCTTCACCAAACATAGCAAGTCAAAGACCTCAAGTGCAACCAAAAATGAATCCAAAAATGAGGTAACTTGTTATAATTGTAATGATAAAGGTCATTATGCTAACAAATGCCCTAGGAAGAAGAATGAGGACAAAGGGAAGAAGAAAGCGTTTATAGCCACATGGAGTGATAGCGACTCCGATGAAGAAGAAGCCACCAATCTATGTCTAATGGCTCTTGGAGATGAAGGAGATGAAAGTGACAATGAGGTACCTTCATTTGATGAACTTTTAGAGTCTTATAATGATCTTATTGATGCTCTTGGCAAAACCAAGATGAGTAACAAATTACTCAAACTTGAGATTGCTATGAAAGATGAAGAAAATAATTCATTGAGAAATGAATTAAATTCTTTAAAGATATCTTTTTGCAAATTTAGTGAAAGTAGTAAAAAGATGAATGAATTGCTTGGCTTGCAACGTTGTAGCTTTGACAAAGCCGGGTTAGGTTTTTCAAGCAAATCAAAAACTTTTTCTAGCTTGTTGGCCAATGCAAAGCATGATTCTCCTACTTGTAATTATTGTTGCAAAAATGGCCACACTAAAAATAAGTGTAGGTTTGCTAGAATCCAATACCAACCTAATAAGAGGTGGAAATGGATTCCAAAAGTGCCATTGAAAGTTAACCCCCTAGGACCCAAAAATCAAATGGGTACCAAAGTTCCTCCAATTGTAAATTTGTCTTGTAGGGACAAGAATGGAATGAAGGATGAAGGGCCAAGCAACCCAAATGAGGAGTTTGTATTATTCACAACTATAGAAGAGGCTCGAGGCGTTGGACCTATGACAAGAACAAACTCTTGTCATTGAGGGTAAAATTTATTTTTACATGTTAAAAGAGCAATTTCAAAATTCATTGGCACAAATTAATTGTGATCAATAAATATTGAAGCTCAATATTCATTGGAGTAAAATGCATAACCCCTTAGCATAATTGTTGAAATGCATGATGTATGCTTATCTTTTTATAGTAAGTAGCTTGATATGCTTTGCATTCAAATTTGAATATGCTATATGAAAATGTGCAAGTATATGATTTGTTATAATGCCTTGATATTTTTTATTATTTTGTTTTTGGCATGAATGCATGAACATATGCACACATTGCAACTTTTAGAATTAATTGTTGAGTGCCTTAAACACATGGTTATGATTCACCTCTATATGATTTAATCTTGTTTGATGAGGAACATGTGTAAATTGTTGAAATATGGCTATGTGGCAACATATAATTGAACTATGTTTATTTAAATTTTGTGCTTTTTGATTATCACAAAAAGGGGGAGAATTTTGTGATAAACTTGAACCTTAATTCATGCATAGTTTAAGGGGGAGAGCTTGAGTATGCATGGTTTGAGGGGGAGAGTTATTTGCTTGATTAACTTGTAGTGTATGCAATTGTTAAGAGAGAGTTATTTTACTCACACTTCATGCATATTACTTATTCAAGTTTATCAAGTTTTGTGATCATCAAAAAGGGGGAGATTGTTGAGCCTTAAACGCATGGTTGCGTTTAATGCGTTAAATTATCCCCGGTTCATCTTTGAGTTTTGATGATCAACAAAACTTGCATTTTTTATACTAATATGTCTACTTAGTGTACAGGGTTATATTGATAAATTGGTTGGGAAGACCAATGGAAGAGAACCCAAGTTATACAATAACATATGCGAGTTCATAGGACAAGCGGTGATTTTTATCAAGGAATCTATTGAGCTTGGACGAGAAGGAATGACATCTATGAACAACCAATTTAAGTGTTCAACATGTGTGGAATGATGTTGGAACAATTTCTTATGATGGGATGAAGACCCACAAACCAATGGTCCGTTGGTGGGCAAATTCGTATAGAAGCCAATTGGAGCGCAGTGCAATATTTTGATTATATCTCTTGGCTCGCTGCTCCGAACAAGGTGAATCCAAAGAGGTTGGAAATCAAACTCAATATGCTATATTTCATATTCGAACATCTCAGTCCAATTCGGATTGCAGCATGGAGCAAAATGTCATGGAAGTCATAACAAGTGCAGATTGTAGCAAGGTTTGAACGACTGTAGCATTTTGGGCATAACTTCTTCATAACTTAATGAAATGCAATGAAAGTTTGTACACACCTAGATAAGAGGAAGCGCTACAACTTTTATTTTTACCACTTTTCCCAAAAATGGGCTTAAGATGGTCGAATAGTGCAAAGTTTGAGAGTGCTGAAATCTGGCAGATCACCTCAGGCGATCCGGGCCATCACCTCAGGCGATCCGAGCCATGTTGCGCACCATCAACTGAAGCGATGGCACGGTGGGCACGCTGGCGATCAGATCGCCCCAGGCGATGGTCAACCTCGCCCCAGGCGATCCAGAATGCTTCCTAGGCCATTTTTTTGAAGGGCGATCGCCCCAGGCGATGCACGGAACGCCCGAGGCGATCCAGAACTTTACCTACGGCCTTGTTTATCATTGATGATCGCCCCAGGCGATGGGGAGATCGCCCCAGGCGATCTGGGCCAGATTTGACCGTTAAAGGGTGGCGATGGAGATCGCCCGAGGCGATGTCCGAGGCGATCGAGGCGTGATTCAAGCCTTATGTGTAGCAACGGCTAGTAGGAGCCTTGAGGGCCTCCCACACTATAAATATTGATGCTTTGGAGCATTTTGAAGACAAGAAACAAGACTACAAACTTCTACAAAGCTTTGATCATTCAAAATTCAAATAGCATTACAATCTCCATACATTGTTGTTGTATTGGAGCTTGTAATTCATTCTTTTTGTTAGAGTCTTGTTATCTTCGTGTGAGTACACCGTGAAGGTGTTTGTTGGTTTATTGTAAAGGTCCTCCAACACCAAAGCAAGTTGGAAAATTGTAAAGTCATCAACAAGTCTAGTTGGTGCAAGTGTGTGGCTATCCTTGGAGCCCTTAAGGCCAAGAAGACTCGTGAAGAGTGTTGGTAGCTCGTGAAGAGCGTTGTGTACTCGGGAAGAGTAGTGTGCTCGGGAAGAGCGTTGTAAACTCGGGAAGAGTTGTTGTGTGGCTAACTTGGAGCCCTCAAGGCCAAGATCTATTGTTCTAGTGGAACCTCGGTTGGAGGTTATCTAACCGGGATGAGGAGACGTAGGCGATTCATCGCCGAACTTCTATAACAAATCCTTTTGTTTTTTATTGCTTTATTTCCTTTAAGCATTTATTTATTTTATTATTTGCATTTATCGATTGACTAAAGGCTTCCGCAAGCGCAAAATATTTTATTTTACAAACTCATTTTAAAACGCTAAAGTAGCCAAGGAATCTCATTCACCCCCCCTCTTCGATTCCAACATACAACCTCATTCATTCACCATTAAAATCATTATAAATCAATCCACCAAAGATCAAGCCCAAAAAGAAAAAGCCTAATTGGTGGATCTAGGTTGACAACCCTCCTACATTAAAAATCCCACATTATGCCATAACCAAAAAACTTTATCATACACTAGCATGATGGTTCGAAAATTTCACACCACATACACATATTTGAAAATCTCAAGACTAAGGAAGAGAGCTTTTGTGCTAGTTTTCACAACCCGGAATCCATACAAACTTACTTCGAATCTTCAATAACTGTAATTGGATTTTTGCTACAATTACCATTTCGTTTTCAAAACTTTATGTATGTTTTAACTTTCGACTGAACATCAAATATGAAGATTATGTTTTAGATCTAACAAGTATGTGACATAAATATGAACGAAAGGACTTTGCAGAGCAAAATGCTACGTGTGTAGGAGCCATCACTTAATTCGGCGGGGCAAAGTGCTACACGATGTGGGCGTGCCATATGCATATGAGCCATCTCTTGATCCTTAAGAGCAAAGTGCTATGCACACGGGAGCCATCTCTTGAGTCCAATAAGTCATTATGTGAATATGCACAAGATATGTGTTTATGGGTAAGAAATGAGTTTATGTGCCAAGATCTATGTGATTTGACAAAGAAATGTTTAAAGGATTTTTGCTATGAATGTATGTAAGTTTCTACTATGTTCATTCGGCTCCTACTTGCTGGGTGTTTTTCCCAAATACTCATTCTCTTACCTCTCCTCCCAGACAAAGACAAAGAAGAGATCGATGAAGAAGAACAAGAAATTTTTTGGAGATAATGATCCACAAAGAACTTTCAAGAAAATTTATTAGTTTTATTTACGCTTTCGCATCTTGATTTAATCCGAGACAATTGTATTTGGTAATTGCAATTGTAATGACAATTTATTGATTTTGGAATAAATAGACTGGTTTTATCATAGATCTGTACAAGGGCTTGTTGTATTCGAATTTCATATTTGGATTCAACGCCGGTGTCATGCGCTCTGGTCTCGGGGTGTGCATTCATCCTTTTCCTATAAATGATGGATTCCGCTTGTCTGGACATAGTTATTGGATAGAGTGGACTCATATGTAATTCATTCATCAAATAGTTCAAACTACATGAGGAGTAATCCCCATGTAACATATAATTTTCCCCACTTGAATATCATTTTGATTCCCATTCTTGATGGTTTCAATCCCGAGTTGAATTGATTTAAACTGAAATTACATGTTAAAATGTCAATTGTAATAATAATGGGGTAATAATAACAAATGGAGGCAATCCGCACCTAAAGAATAACATATGATGATAATCGGCATCTAAAGAACAACGTAGAGGTAAACTACACCTAAAATAGGAAATCGATTTCATTGATTTTTATCCTATGACAATTTACCACATGCGGTTTATGTCGGATATAACTTACCCCCCGTGTTTTTGATCATTTGCAACTTATCTCCCTGTAGTTTGGAAATAGACATCACGCATCTTGTGATTTGTGAGTAGGCACAAGACATTCCCCCTAATTAGCGATAACATATGGGGCAAATTATCACTAGCTCTGATTTTTAACCGAACCGGTTTAATTAATATCAGTTCAATCCTTTGATACCTTCTAATTTAGGTAGGAACGACTTTCTTCTACTTAGTACTTGCAGTTAAATTAGCATGAAAGCACTCTAATCAAAACATTTGTCAATCTCCGAAGGGACTGCTCTTGCAGACAATAAAACAAAAATTGTAATCGAAAATTTTGGTATATAGACTAAGATTATGCTAGCCAATGCATATTGGATATAGTATGGTAATTAACTGAATCGACTATAAAAGATAGAGACTTGTGTATTGAGCAATTTGGGTCATTCAAGAGATTCATCCACGCCCCATGATCATCTCAGAGTCGGGTTCTTGGTGGATTCATGTGAACATGATTACACATCCTTGTAAAGCTAAGGCCAACATTTGGTTCATACAAGATATTCATCAACACCGCCTTAAAACACGAGACGACGTCCCCACGTATTCGTGGCCAAGCAAGGTTGATCGCAAGATATGTATGTTTTTTGTATACCATGTACAAGTTTAAAGAGATAATGCTTTATTTTTGCAGGATTCTAGTTGTAAAATAGATCCAAAACAGATTTTTTGATGATTCCCCAAAAGAAGTGCTCTGAGTGCAACATCAAACTATCCAAAACATATGTGCAATGCACTTCATTATTAGTTTCCTAAAGTTGACACATGACACCAATTCTTGATATCAATAATACAGTAATAATTTATGAAGGCATGAACATGATATTTACGTGGTTAGGCCAAAAACGACCTACTAATCATTGTGTTTGACGAGATACAAGCGATTGCTTGCAATGAATTCACTCTGATATTGCACTTCTATGAATTTCAAAGCAATCACTCTTGAACTCTCTTCCTTGCTTTTCACTATCTCACTTCCAGGCTTGATCTCATGTGTATGAACTCTCGTGAAGACTTTTTCTTGCACTCAATGAATCCGCACTTATTTATAGCTGCATGTGACGCAAAGAAACTGCTCTTCAACTGCCTTCCAGTAGTTCTGGGTCCAGCTCATCTTCTTCAACTGCCAGTTTCTTGATTCATTACAACAGCTTGTTCTGGATGGCTTGATCAATCCTTTATGTGAATGGACTTGGATATTTTGACATTAGCTCACAAACACAATTCATGGCAATTGAATTTCCAAACTCAAGGTTTTACAAGTGCTTTAGAAATCGCTCCAATGGTATTCAGAGTCGTCCTGCAGCAACCTCCAATGATGGCCGCCCCAACACAAAATCTACATCTCCTACTCCATTTGATGGCTTCAAGAAAGGAAAATCAATGAGAATACAGCGGCAGTGAAAACAAGAAGCAAATGTTTTTTACGGTAAGACCTAAAGCAATATGAGAAAATTTCAAGAAAACCATCAGACTCACCACCCATTCTTCTGTGTCAGCATCGTAGGAATCTTCGCTGTTGGGATATATCCTTTTTTAAAACTTTAATTCCTTAAAACATTTGCCTCTTAAATTTGGCAAAATCAACCCCAAATTGGATGCCTTCTATTTTCATCTTCATAACATCAAGCGAGTAAAATCTATAACATAAAAAAATCTGCTGAAGCATTTGATCGAATGTATAAATAAATATTCCTTAAAACAATCGACATATTTAGTACGTAATCTCTACAAAAATCTAAAAGTGGTGGCAGGTGTAGGTCCGCTGGGTTGCATACCAAACCAGCTCGCCACGGGGCAGGCCCAGCCAGGAAGGTGCGTCGACTACGTGAACCAAATGCTGGGTGCATTCAACGAGGGGCTGCTATCCCTGGTGAAGATGTTGAACAATGGAACCCACCCTGGGGCCATCTTTGTTTACGGGAACACATACGGAGCCATTGGGGACATATTGCACAATCCATAGACTTATGGATTTAGGGTGGTGAATAGAGGGTGCTGCGGCATAAGGAGGAACCAAGGGCAGATAACGTGCATGCCTTGGTCCACACCATGTGCCAACAGGAATGAGTATGTGTTTTGGGATGCCTTCCATCCAACACAAGCTGTGGATGCTATACTTGCTCACAGGGCTTACGCAGGGCCTCCTTCTGATGCTTATCCTATTAACATTCAACAATTAGCTATGATTAATAATTAAATTATTTCTACATTACATTAATTATCTTAATGTTGATAACTTCTTGAATGAATTGTGTTTTAATAATGTGATAACAAGACGTTGGCATAGTGTCATCTTCGAGTCCTCCCCTCCACTAATTTTTTTTTCAAACAAGATCTGATAACCCTACGTCTCTCTCGCTTTCTCAGAAAGAAAGCTTCAAACAGAATTTCCCCTTTAATGGGGAAATTGCATATTGGTACTGTTTTCAGAAAGTTAATTCAAATAAGTCTGACAAAAAATAATGTTTACAAAAAAATACACGTAGGAGATAATTATATTCACATAAGTTCATTTTTTAAAGAGTTGGTTTGCAAAGGTCTTTTTTAGTTCCCAAAATACCCTTAAGTTATAAAAAAACTATAAACCTAATTTCAGATTAACTCTTTACGTCATCTCTTTTCCCCCTCTGCACGTAAAATCTCCAATTTTTCGGCGATTATCAGATCATTATTTTCTTCATCATCTTCTCTCTACATCTCATCGCCCCGACCTAAAAAATATCTGCTAAAATGTTATGCACATGAAATATGTTTGAATCGAAGCATCTAAATTGTTCGTAGCATTTGAAATCTTTTTGAATCGAAGAAGACATCGGACTACTCTACACATATAATTTTCGGATCTGCTCTGCACATTCCATCATGTGTGTGTATACTGTGTGTGTATGTGATTATAAATTTGAATACTGATCCTAAATTTTAGATAGCGAGAGTTTGTTGGTATGTTTTTTTTAAAAAAATTATCTTATGGTTTTGACTGATGCATATGGATGAAGAATTAAGGTATGCATTGGTGTCCGAGCTTGTTCGCTCATTTCCAAAATTTAAAGCCTGGCAGCAAGATATTGCAACGAAGAAGATGACACAGAGAAAAAGTAATTGGTGCACGAAAATTATAAAAAGTAACTGGTGCACGAAAATATAACATTGGTGCACGAAAATCATAAAAAGTAACTCGTGCACGAAAATATAATCTTGGTGCACGAAAATCATAAAAAGTAACTGATGCACGAAATGATAAAAAAGTAACTGGTGCACGAAAATATAACATTGGTGCACGAAAATCATAAAAAGTAACATTGGTGCACGAAAATCATAAAAAAGTAATTGGTGCACGAAAATCATAAAAAAGTAACTGGTGCACGAAAATATAACATTGGTGCACGAAAATCATAAATAATAACCGGTGCACGAAAATGATAAAAAAGTAACTGGTGCACGAAAATATAACATTGGTGAAAGTAAATCATAAAAAAGTAACTGGTGCACGAAAATCATAAAAAGTATCTGGTGCACGAAAATGATAAAAAAGTAACTGATGCACGAAAATATAACATTGGTGCACGAAAATCATAAAAAAGTAACTGGTGCACGAAAATCATAAAAAGTAACTGGTGCACGAAAATTATAATTATAATTTATTATTGATTTTCAATTTTCGTGCATCAGTGACTGATTTTAATTTTCGTGCATTTATTACTGATTTTCAATTTCGTGCATCAGCTGATTTTAATTTCGTGCATCAGTTACTGATTTTCATTTTTCGTGCATCAATTATTTTTCAATTTTTCGTGCACCAGATACTGTTAATACTTTTCCTGAAACAGTTATTTTTTATAATTTTCATGCACCAGTTATTTTTTATAATTTTCGTGCACCAATTAATTTTTCTCTGGGTCATCTTCTTTGTTGCAAATTTCAGACTGTAAATTCTGAAAATAAGCAAAGAAGCACGGACATCAATTCATAATAACTAAAAAACATCAAAATGCAACAAACAATATATATATACTCTTACACACATACACACACAAAACACACACACGTACCAGAATATAAAAAAAAATCTGGAACAATGTGATGAAACAGAAAATCGTAGATATGAAGAGAAAAACCAACTGTAAGAAACCGTAACTGGCGAGAGAGATTTACAAGGAGATTTGAATCGCAGTGGTGAAAGAAAGAGATCGAACGAATTGCTGAAAGTAAGATATTGAATTTTTTTGAGATTGCCGCATTTTCTTATCAAGGGCACTTTTGTCATTTTAACATAAAGTTGACTTAAATGATTGCAAGTTTTTTTCCTGTACTAGGATGAATAAAATTTTACCTTTGGGTACCCGGCCTGAACTTTCCCCAATTTTAATTCAGTTAAATCTGGCCTACGGTTTATTTTTTCTTTTTTCTTTTTTAATCAAGCCTGAAGTTGCTTCTGGGCTCAAAGGTATGGGTTTATGGTTGAGGATCCATACAAAAAACTTTCAAAAACCAGAATAGATAAAGTTCTTACTTATTATTAAAATTAAACTAAACAAACTCCAAGTAAAAAACAATCGAATTAAACAAACAAAAATAGCTCATGTAAAAAAACTTGTTTAAAAAATCAACTTATTGATACATTGATGTATTCGTTAATGTAATCAAACCTTCCAACTCTCCAAGTCTCTATTCATTACACTACATTTGTGGCAACTCTGTGAAATGTGACAAGTTTAATAGCACACAAATGACATCTTTTTTCTGGTTTTGTTCAGATTCTACTTGACAACATTGCTGCGGCACCATGGGTAAGCTATTTGGTGCCATGAACAATTTTGTTTGTTTGTTTATTTGAGTTAGCTGGCCACTTCAATAAACACATAGACTATAAATTAGTAATTAAGGATTTATGTTGATGTCTATGACGTTTCCTTGCTATTATTGTTAGGCACAAAAAATGTGTTTTCTTGCTATAGGTATTGATGTCATATGAAATATTGACCTCCTCGGGTAAAATCCCCGCAAGCGCCGAACAAGTCATATACCGAACAGAGTACACAGAACAGATAGCACCGAGCAGGGTTTTACCGAACATCTGCTAACCCTCCTCGGTTCTCTGGTCAAAGATTAGCGGAAAACTCGGGAGTAACTAACAAATTAACCGGCGTGAATGAACGTGTAGTAATGGGGCGCGGATTTCTCGGACACGCCTGGCTCCCATCAAGCCACGATCAAAGGACATCATGTTGCTGGTTTTCCGCGAATTAATTACTGAGGGCAAGCCCTATAAATACCCTTAGATAACCTCATAGCAAGGGGTTGGATTTTTCTGGGCAAAAAGACTCCGAAGAGAGCAAACTTGAGTCTGTTCGGGTCCTTTTATAATTTCGCTAACAGTAGTTGTATAAGTCATTGAGTGATTATTTTTGTGTCCAGATCATCTTGTAAATCATCAATATTTATAGTGAAGCTTGATACTGGACTAGGTCACGTGGTTTTTCTCTCAATTTGAGGGTTTTCCACGTAAAAATCTTGGTGCATTCCTTTTATTTTTCGTAAACATTTAATTCTACCAAACACGTAAAATAACGGATCACATCATTGGCGCCGTCTGTGGGAACAAAAAGAGTAAAGACTTTGAAGCAGAGATTTTTTCATCAAGAGTCCAAGGCGAAATGGTTAGAAGCAAAGGGCGAGGGCCAATGTCGGGGAGGGATAAACCAATGACTCCCCCACGTTCATGCCCAGAACCAGAAGGGGCTGGGGAGGCTGGATCATCGCAGAATGTTTCACGAGTATTACCTACCCAAGGAATACCCATGGAACATTTAACTGAGGTGATTGCCAAAACTGTTGGAGAAGTTATGAAGCAATTCATGAACTCCCCCCCCCCCCCCCCCCCCCCTGTCGGGAAGAAAGGTAAAGAAGAGGAAGAATATTCGACTTCTATAGAGAAGTCGGAGGAGGAGGCGGAAGAATCGAAAGATTTTCTTAATCGTTTCAAATGATGAAATAGATAGGGGCTTTGCACCATCAAATGGAGGATCTAAAGGAGGAGCTACAAAGAATGCGCAATAAAATGGAAGGCCGTATTAACTCGGCAAGAAGAAGCACTCCATTCACTCTCAGTCATTGATGATCCTCTGCCTATTAATTTCAGAACTTTGAGTGTGGGAATTATGATGGTAGCACAGATCCAGAAGAATATTTATCTCGATTTGAGAATGCCTCACTCCTTCATCAGCTGTCAGATGGGGTGAAATGTAGAGTGTTCTTGACTACTCTAGCCGGCGCTGCTCAGTCATGGTTCAATCAGTTACCATCAGGAATAGTGGATTCCTTTCCCAAATTCAGCTCGTTGTTCCTTCATCAATTCGCGAGCAGTAGAAGTTGCAAGAGAACAGCCTTGAGCTTGTTCGGTCTCAGGCAGATGGATAAGGAGTCCCTGCGGGATTTTCTGAAAAGATTCAATCAAGCATGCCTTGATGTTCCGCATGTACATCTGAAATACTAGCCAGCGCTTTCACCCAAGGGTTGAGAGAGGGGGATCTGTTCAGATCGTTGGCCAAGAAGCCACCGTCAGACTATGATGAATTACTGGGGCGTGCCTCTAAATATATTAATTTGGAGGAAGCGCAGAGGATGAAGCAGAAGAAGGAAATAAAAAATGGTGGTGAAGTCAATAGGAAGGAGAGGCCATTGGAACAGCCCAAGAGGAACTTTGATCAGTACCTACCGATGAGACCTTATCGGGAGGTAGCCATGAATCAAATTATGCCGAAGAGGGGTCGGGGGGACCTTATGGAAGAGGAGTATTCCGAGGAGGAAGTGCCCGAGGAGGGAGTTTTCATGAAGGAAGAATGGATGTAAGGCGAGGAGCTGACGATGACTTGAGAAACAGTGCTCCTTTCCCCCGGAATAATGTTAATCCCGGGAGAGGAGTACTTCAGCCAGTTCCTTGGGCAGTACGGGGGGAAAGAGTGGAGGCAGGAAATCAAGTTACCAGGGAAAGAACCATGAGCAATGTTCCTAACCGAGGGACTATACATATAATTTCGGGAGGAACATCATGTGGAGATTCTAACCGAGCAAGAAAAAGTTATGCTCGAAAACTCGAAGTGTTATCCATTAATCCAAGTCATACTCAGGAGAGTCCTTCTATAGCTTTCGGACCTGCCGATTTACAAGGGATTTATTTTCCCCACGAGGATGCACTGGTAATTTCAGCCACAGTAGCCAACTATAATGTGCAAAGAATCTTCGTCGATACAGGCAGCTCGGCAGATGTGCTCTTCCTTAGTACGTTGAAGCAGATGGAATTAGGAAGTATAGCTGTGCAAAAAGTAAATACTTCTTTGCAGGGTTTACTGGAGAAGCCATAAGTCCTATAGGACAAAGTGTCTTTTACCCGTCACATTAGGAGAGGAGTCCAAGACAAAGACGAAGATGATCACCTTCCTCATAGTGGATGCACCCTCCTCCTATAATATAATATTGGGTCGGCCGGCGTTAACGTCCTTCGAAGCAGTTGCTTCTACTTACCACCTGAAGATAAAATTCCCGGTAGGAGAGGAAGTGGGACAAGTAAGGGGAAGTCAAAGTTCATCAAGAAAATGCTATGTGCAAGAGTTGAAGCAAGACAAAGGAAAAAATGGAGAAGATGGGGAGCGAGGAAGTAATAAGAAGAAACATGGACAGCCCGAGGAGGAGGAGCGGATAATCCCCGAGGAGGAATTCATGAGTATCGAGTTAGGTCACCCGGCGAAAACTACTCGCATTGGATCTAAGTTGGATCCCGAATTGAGGAAAAGGGTGATTGAATGCTTAATAGCTAACGTGGATGTGTTCGCTTGGAATTCCTCTGAGTTAATTGGGGTAAAACCAGAGATTGCTGAGCATCATCTAAATGTTGATCCGGGTGCTCGGGCAATTAAACAGAAGAGAAGGCATTTCGGACCGAGAAGGATGCCGTTATAGCTAAACAAGTAGAGGAGTTGTTGAAAGCAGGTCATATACGGGAGATTAGTTTCCCTACATGGCTCTCAAATGTGGTTCTAGTACCTAAAACGGAAGATAAGTGGAGGATGTGTGTAGATTTTCGGGACGTGAACAAAGCGTGTCCCAAAGATTGTTACCCATTACCGAGGATTGATCAATTAGTGGATTCTACTGCGGGACATGAGCTGTTATGTCTTATGGATGCTTATCAGGGATATCATCAAATCCCCTTAGCCCGCGAGGATCAGTCCAAGGTTAGCTTTGTCACAGCGGGATGAACTTTTTGTTATGTCGTTATGCCCTTCGGATTAAAAAATGCTGGGGCTACTTATCAGAGACTGATGGATAAGATGTTCAAAGATCAAATAGGACGGAACGTGGAGGTTTATGTTGATGACGTCCTGATCAAAAGCAAGAAGGCCCAAAACCTGATAGAGGATATGGAGGAAGTCTTTGCCACTTTAAGAAGATTTGGCATGAAGTTAAATCCAGCCAAATGTACCTTCGGAATTCATAGTGGAAAATTCTTGGGTTACATGGTTACAGAGAGAGGTGTGGAAGCTAACCCTGAAAAAATACGAGCAATCCAAGAAATGAACCTCCTCGGACCTTGAACGAAGTACAAAGGTTAGCAGGAAGAATAGCAGCACTTAGTCGATTCATATCTAGATCGGCTGATAGGAGTTTGCCTTTCTTTAAAGCACTAAGGCGAGGAATGCAGTTCGAGTGGGATGATCAGTGTCAGAAGGCTTTCGAAGACTTGAAAGAATATTTAGCTCAGTTACCCTTAATGAATAAACCCGAGCATAATGAGACCCTCCTCGTCTACTTGTCGGTAACCGAGGAAGTTGTCAGCTCGGTATTAATCCAAGAGAAATTGGGACGGCAGCAACCGGTATATTATGTCAGCCGAGCCTTGCAAGGAGCTGAACAAAGATATCCTGATATTGAAAAGTTAGCTTTGGCTCTGGTAATTACTGCAAGAAGGCTTCGGCCGTATTTTTTATCTCACCC
Organism: Haberlea rhodopensis; assembly: GCA_907163345.1. Classification (NCBI taxonomy): domain Eukaryota; kingdom Viridiplantae; phylum Streptophyta; class Magnoliopsida; order Lamiales; family Gesneriaceae; genus Haberlea; species Haberlea rhodopensis. Next base: position 29,278,369 of record CAJQUN010000001.1, read on the forward strand.
TATCATGGTGGTAACGAGCACTCCTTTAGGAAGGCTCTTGTCAAAAGCTGAAATTTCAGGAAGGATGGTGAAATGGGCCACAGAATTGAGCGAGTTCGATATTTCTTATCAGCCTCGGAATACCATTAAGGCTCAGGCCTTATCTGATTTTTTGGTGGAAGTAACTCATACTCGCGAAGAAAAATATTGGAGCCTCTTCGTAGATGGGTCATCTACTCAGAAGGGAAGCGGGGCAGGAATTATACTGATCAGTCCAGAAGGAGAGGAAGTTTCCATAGCTATTCAATTCGGTTTTCATTCCTCAAACAATGAAGCCGAATTCGAAGCTCTCCTCTCTGGTTTACAAGTGGCATTAGACGCCGGAGCTCGGAAAGTAAAAGTGTTCATGGATTCAATGCTGGTTGTACAACAGGTAAATGGGGTGTACAAGGTGAAAGAAGAAAAGCTGAAAAAATATGTGGAGAAGGCTCAATTATTAACGACTCAGTTCCAGGAAGTAGAGTTAAAGCAAATACCACGAGAGGATAATGACCGAGCAGATTCACTTGCAAAGTTGGCCAGCTCCATCCATGAGTGGAAGAACAGGAAAGTGCTGGTACAAGATCTTTTGGTCTCACACATAGCAATCAACAGTATAATGAATTTGGAGCCTTGTATCATATCTGATTGGCGGGAGCATATCATTAAATTCTTGAAAAATAGGGTGTTGCCGTTAGATCCAAAGGAAGCTGCTCGGGTGAAGAGAATGGAGAGGCGTTTTGTGTAGCAGAAGGTAAATTGTTCAAAAGGGGATTTTCAGTTTCCTTCTTGCAATGCACATCAACACAAGAAGGAGAACATTTACTAAAGGAGATTCACGAAGGCTGTTGTGGGAATCATTCGGGAAGTAATATGTTATATCAGAAAGCCCTTCGGGCAGGATATTATTGGCCCAGTATGAGAGAAAATGCCGAAGAAATTGTTAAAAAATGTAACAATTGCCAGAAACATGCAAATTTATCTCACATACCCGCAGAGGTCTTAAATAGCAGTATCACTTCCTGTCCCTTTGATCAATGGGGGATGGACATCGTCGGACCTTTTCCCCTTGCCACGGGGCAAAGAAAATTCCTCCTAGTAGCAGTTGAGTACTTTACGAAATGGGTGGAAGCCGAGCCTTTAGCAAAAATAACTGAGGAGGAAATCATCAAATTCTTATGGAGAAGCATAGTATGTTGGTTCGGAATACCGAGGAGAATTATTTCGGATAATGGAAGGCAATTTCAGGAAAGAAAATACAGGAGTGGTGCGAGGAGATGAAAATCAAGCAAATATTCACGTCAGTAGCCTATCCACAATCAAATGGGCAAGTCGAAGTTATTAACCGTATTCTATTACATGGGATTAAGACGAAGCTGGAAGGGGACCGAGGGAATGGGTAAATGAACTACCTGGAGTCTTGTGGGCTTATCGAACAACTCCTCGGGTATCTACAGGGGAAACTCCATATAGTCTAGTATACGGTTCGGAGGCTCTCATTCCAGCAGAAATTGGGATTGAGTCTCTCCGCGTACAATGTTATGATCCAGCAGAACGAGGTTAAGAGAATGCAAGAGTTAGATGAGATTGATCAGCTAAGAGAACAAGCTGTAGCAAGAACAGAGCTATATAAAGTAAGGATTACCAACGCCTATAACCGAAGGGTTCGATCAAGAACATTTCAAGTTGGTGATTTAGTGTTACGAAGAACAAATCCTGCTGGTGAGGTGAAAAAGTTGGCACCCAAATGGGAAGGTCCTTACAAAATTAAGGAAGTAATCGGAAGAGGAGCATACAGGCTGGAAGATCATGAAGGTCGGAAATTGGTAAGACCTTGGAACATTCATAACTTGAAGAAGTATTTGTGTAATCTTTCTTTTATTGTTTTATGAATTCAGTAGTATAAAATGAAGTATTTGATTCATCGAGTTTGTTCGAATTCTAATTATTTACTCGGGGATCGGGTTTTGGTTATGTTTGGTCCACGTTAAACATTACATCATCATCGTTTACTCGTGGGATCGGGATGTTTGGTCCACGTTTAAACATTACATCATCATCGGTTTACTCGTGGGATCGGGATGTTTGGTCCACGTTTAAACATTACATCATCACGTTTATCGTGGATCGGGATGTTTGGTCCACGTTTAAACATTACTCATCATCGGTTTACTCTCGTGGATCGGGATGTTTGGTCCACGTTTAAACATTACATTATCATCGGTTTACTCGTGGGATCGGGATGTTTGGTCCACGTTTTAAACCTAAAATTGCCTAAGTGTTTGTGCTCGGGTAGCAGCTTTCGGAATTTTAGTTGTTTACTCGTGGGATCGGGATGTTTGGTCCACGTTTTAAACCTAAAATTGCCTAAGTGTTTGTGCTCGGGGTGCGAGCTGTTCGGAATTTTAGTTGTTTACTCGTGGGATCGGGATGTTTGGTCCACGTTTTAAACCTAAAATTGCCTAAGTGTTTGTGCTCGGGGTAGCGAGCTGTTCGGAATTTTAGTTGTTTACTCGTGGGAGGGATTTTGGTCCACGTTTTAAACCTAAAATTGCCTAAGTGTTTGTGCTCGGGGTGCGAGCTTGTTCGGAATTTTAGTTGTTTACTCTGGGATCGGGATGTTTGGTCCACGTTTTAAACCTAAATTGCCTAAGTGTTTGTGCTCGGGGTAGCGAGCTTTCGGAATTTTAGTTGTTTACTCGTGGGATCGGGATGTTTGGTCCACGTTTTAAACCTAAAATTGCCTAAGTGTTTGTGCTCGGGGTAGCGAGCTGTTCGGAATTTTAGTTGTTTACTCGTGGGATCGGGATGTTTGGTCCACGTTTTAAACCTAAAATTGCCTAAGTGTTTGTGCTCGGGGTAGCGAGCTGTTCGGAATTTTAGTTGTTTACTCGTGGGATCGGGATGTTTGGTCCACGTTTTAAACCTAAAATTGCCTAAGTGTTTGTGCTCGGGGTAGCGAGTTGTTCGGAATTTTAGTTGTTTACTCGTGGGATCGGGATGTTTGGTCCACGTTTTAAACCTAAAATTGCCTAAGTGTTTGTGCTCGGGGTAGCGAGCTTGTTCGGAATTTTAGTTGTTTACTCTCGTGGGATCGGGATGTTTGGTCCACGTTTTAAACCTAAAATTGCCTATGTGTTTGTGCTCGGGGTAGCGAGCTTGTTCGGAATTTTAGTTGTTTACTCGTGGGATCGGGATGTTTGGTCCACGTTTTAAACCTAAAATTGCCTAAGTGTTTGCGCTCGGGGTAGCGAGTTTGTTCCAAGATACAAGCAAATGATTTCATTAATAAAAAAGAAAGAAAGTACAATAAAAGATAAAAGCTCTACCCTACGGCTGAAATAGCTCCTCAGGGAGGCTCTCCAGAGCAGCATTGACGTCAAGGAAGTCTTTGAAGCCTCTTCGGGAGGATAGCCTTGAGATCTAAATTGGCCGACGCATGCTTCAAAACCATGATCAAAGAACTTGTAAGCACGGTCAGCCACCATGCTGCTATACTCTGGAGACTTCAAAAACTCAGCTTTCTTCGAGAGCCATAGTTCTTCCGCACGAGCAGCTGTGGAAGATTTCTCTTGAGCCAGCTGCTCGGAGACAGCTTGATGTTGCTCAGCCAGGGCTTTATACTGCTCTGACAAAGTAGAGTTAGCATCTTCCAGAGCAGCAAACTTTGTCCGCTCCTCTGCCAGGACCTGCTCCGCCTTGTCCCGAGCTGATACCAGGGCCGAGTGCCGCTCCTCCAAAAGGCTCACTGTTTTCTTCAACTCCTCACCCATACCCTCTAACTGCCGGATGCGCTTCTGATTTTGCCCATCAGCCAATCGAACTGAATGAAAGCGAGTGAGAAGTTCACCCGCCATCATGTGGGCCTGCATCAGATCATATATAAAGTTAAAAAAAACAAATGAAGGTATTGAAAAAGACAAACGGAGCAAATTAATGGGTATAAACATTTACCTGAGTAAAGGAGGAGGAGAAATCATTCACCAAGTTGCTGAAAGCCAGCTCCCCGAGGTATTTTCGATCAGCAGGGTTGGGGTATAGCACAACATGGAATGGGAGGCTTTGGGATCGGGTTTTTTCAGTATTGGAACAGTGGGGAGTAAGTCCACGAGGGGATATGGTATCTCGAGGAGGGCGGGAGACACCGAGAGCGGGTTGAGAGGAGGCTCGAGGTTCGGAAGGGATGAGGGAAGAAGAAGTTTTCTTAGTAGGAGGTGCTTGGGGCGAAGAACTTGGACCTTCGGGAGTAGTCTTTCTCTTGCGATGAAGAGCATGAGTCTTCTCAGGTGAAGCCTTCTCCTCAGAAGGAGTCAAAATCTCAATAGAAGGGGGAGGTGCAGGAGTAGCAGCAGCCTTAGAAGTTTGGCCTTTTTGGCTCTTCTCCCTTAGCTTCTCGGCTATCATTGCCTTCATCATTTTTGTTTCTGAAAAGAGCAGAGAAATATTAGTCCGAACATGATAAGTTAAAAGTTAAACGAAGAATTACTTGGAAAACACTCACCGAGGGGCATGTTCAAGGATACACCCTTGGGGCTCAATTGGAACAAGTATAGCAGTCCGTCGTCAATCAGCTCCATCAAATTAAACACTGATCGCCAAGTGCACGACGAACCGACAAATACGGTTCCTCCTCAAGGTGACCCTTGATCGATTTCCCCCTCGGAGATTTTCCCTCCACTCCATAGGGCAATCCCAAGGCTGGAGGGGACGAGCAAAGAAGTAAGAGTTTTTCCAATTTTTATAGACGAGGGTATTTTTTGAGGAAGCCAACCCCTGTCCTTGAGGAAAAGTAAAAAAGCCCGATCTCTTTCTTGTTCAGTTGGAAGAAACAATGAAAAAGCTCGGGAGTAGGGGTAAAACCCAGATAAGAAAGAACTATGAAGAAGCCTGCTAATAACCTATAGCTATTGGGAAATAATTGACTAAGGGAAACGCAGAAGTAGGAGGCCACTTCAATAAAGAAAGAAGGGACGGGAAAACGGAGCCCTCCTCGGAGTTGGTCTATATAGAAAGGAAAATACCCCTTAGGGGGTAAGTGGGGACGAGATCCAGAAGGGGGAGCAATAATAGAAGTCCCCTCAGAAATCCCCCATTTAGTTCGGATATTGATGAGTTGCTGAGGCAATTTAACCTCAGACTCGAAGATCTCGAACCAAGGAACCTTGGCTTTAACTAAATCTCGCTCCGTAGCACGTTTCTGCTCTTGTTTATGAGCAGCCGACGCAGCAGAAGAGCTTAGGGTTTTGTCACTATCGAAAGAGGAAGAGGCTTGAGGAGAGGGGCTAAGAGCATCTCCTTCGGTAAACCTATCTATAGCTTGCAATGAAGAATCGGCTGAGGAAGAAACCATACTTAAGTGATTAAAAAGAAGGGAACTGGTGAGACAAGTTGTTCGACCGTCTGGTGCTAGCTCGGAAGCAAAATGCAGTAAAGTAAAAACAAATGAAGAAAATGGAGGGGTATTTTAGCGGGGGACCATGTGAACAGTCATTTAATCCTTACCGTCCAAAAATAAGGGAATGGACGGTTATAAAGAGCCTCGGGAAACGAAACGTCGCGCGGCATTTGAAATATTTGGGCGGGAAAAAAAGGGCGGCAAAATATCCCGAGCAGGTTAAGTTTGGATTTTACCCGAAAGCAATAAAACAAGACTTCAAAAGTCTCGTCTTGCTTTACTTTAGGGGGGTGAGGTGATGTCATATGAACATTGACCTCCTCGGGTAAAATCCCCGCAAGCGCCGAACAAGTCATATACCGAACAGAGTGCACCGAACAGATAGCACCGAGCAGGGTTTTACCGAACATCTGCTAACCCTCCTCGGTTTTCTGGTCAAAGATTAGCGGAAAACTCGGGAGTAACTAACAAATTAACCGGCGTGAATGAACGTGTAGTAATGGGGCGCGGATTCTCGGACGCGTGGCTCCATCAAGCCACGATCAAAGACATCATGTTGCTGGTTTTCCGCGAGTTAGTTACTGAGGGCAGCCCTATAAATACCCTTATGTCATCACAGCAAGGGTTGGATTTTTCTGGCAAAAAGACTCCGAAGATAGCAAACTTGAGTCTGTTCGGTCCTTTTTATAATTTCGCTAACAGTAGTTTATAAGTCATTGAGTGATTATTTTTGTGTCCAGATCATCTTGTAAATCATCAATATTTATAGTGAAGCTTTATACTGGACTAGGTCCCGTGGTTTTTCTCTCAATTTGAGGGTTTCCACGTAAAAATCTTGGTGTATTCCTTTTATTTTTCGTAAACATTTAATTCTACCAAACACGTAAAATAACGGATCACATCAGGTATAATATGGATAACACAAATTTGTGCATTCTCCCTGTTCAGAGAGCTATTATCCCTACGTATAGTTGGTGTTTTCCTTCTACAACTGAGAATTCTTACTTTTTGGTGGTCTTTCTTTTATTTATGGTCTTGATAACATAATATGAATATGTGAAAATCAGCCACCTTTATATGCCAAATGATTTTCTGCCTGAGAGTTTTCAATACATGCGAATTAAGCATTGATATGCTATACTCGAAAGACACAACTCCACGCTAGATAAATTGTCCATTCTTAATAGTTAAAGACTCAAAAGGATTGGACCTCATGTTTGTCGAAGTTTTC